>JAQQFT010000174.1:0-39126 GCA_029582265.1 Zoroaster sp. YZ-2022
CTTTGGATATAGTAGATCCTTTGGTCCATGTTAGTGGTCATAATCAGCCAAATCAGAGGATCTCCTGCACCCCACATCCTGTCAGTCAACCACCCTGCCACCCCTATGCGTGGTGTAACTGATTCAGTTCAGTGTTTACACTCTCACCACTCCCAGGATCCTAGCCCCACCAGTTCCCGCCTGCACACTAGCCTCAACACACCTAATCCTCCAGCATCCAGTATCCAGCAGCCTACTTAAGCAGCCAGCATTTCCCGAACTCCGGCATTCTCCTGATGACGATCAGGAACCATACTGATCGAAGCGTCGAGTTACCAACTTACTCCAGTTCTTTTCAGAACTAATTACTACTCAATTGAAAATTTCACGTAGTGTCACCACGTGATCTTTACTTATCCTCTTCACCATTACAAGCTAGCAAGTTTTACCTCAATGTCACTGTTAGCCAAAAGCATTTTGATGTTTGTCCATGACGATAAAGAAATATTAGAGGACAAGAGCCCCCCAAAACAAAACTTAAAACAAACAAACCCAAAAACAAAAAGCAAAACAAAACAAAAACAAACAAAAGCAAACAAAAACAAACCAAAAAAACAGACGAAATTAAGTGCTTACAAACTTGATTTAAAAATATAACAAACTGCCTGGGGCAAATGATTCAGCGGTGGCCTTTGAACTGATCATACTATACAAATTGCAAGTATTCGTTTATGAATACTTCTGAAAGATGTTTTCCTTTGCCAGTGGAGGGAGATATCTTGGGCTATGTGGATGAAATCTCGGGGAGGCCAGTCCCTATGACGGAGTCTATTTCCTTACGAAGCCGAGGCTCATATTGTCAACTATGGATCACATCAAAATTGTAACTGCATGGTGATAAAAGAAACAAAATATAATATAATTTGATATTAATGCATGACTTGAAATACGGGTTTTGTGAAATTTTCAGATATGTTCTACTCCTTGGTAAGGGCAACCTTCAGTAAACAAATATAAATGTCTGTAAGACGTTCTAAGGATCACCAAGGCTAAGAGTACGGATGCAATTGCCTCCGCCATCGCCTCCACGAAGTTTAAATCCTGTGAGTAATTGAATGATTGTGAAAGCGTATTCGTTTATATTACACCACCTCTTTGACATCGTTGATATGTTTAAACTTGTCAGTCTTACGTTTTGCCGTAGCAGCATGGTCGACAGGATGATAAAAGATACTTCTGTCAATAACCTTTGCTTTGGGGATCAAATGGTTTGCCGATAGACTGATCCAATACCTCAACTTATACTGAATGGCAGAACACCGTGTACTAACTTGTCCATCTTGGCTTTGCCTTGTGCAAAGTGTCTGAAAATAGGGGAAGCAAATCTTGAGAGAAACGAACTTTTAGCGAAAATTCATTCACATTTTTTCGTCATTTATGTTTATATTTGTTTGATCGTCACATGTTCAAACAAGACGATAGAAATAGGTGAGAGAAAAATTCAAAGTTTTGTTCAACATTTGTCCTTTTATATGTTATGACATATTATGAGTTGACTGGTAATATTTCGATTATTGATGTATAAACCTATATTTTGTGACTTTCATTTTACCTAACAAGTTTCTACAATTTCAACCCGTGTTTTGCTTGCTTCATTTTGATCGTTTTCTGTTTGTTGTTAAGTCGATACCCTTAGCGCTGCTTGTCCGGGGTTTCCGATGAAGAAGATTCCATTCGGGGCTGTGGTCACTGAGGCCAATATCTTGGCTTCCTCGCTAACAACGCTGGCTGACAGTGAAGCATAATGTAAATTAATAATAATTGTGCAAAATAACAAAATCATCGGTTAACGTTTGTGAAATCAATCGCTTTTCCTGGATAAATCATAGGTCTCCATCGACCAAATCACGCGACAAATTGTAAACTGTAAATTGTTTTAATTTCTATACTAAAATTTGGTAATTAAAAATTCAGTAAAGTATTATACGCATGAATACAAAGCTGTGTTTTTCGGATTGCACATGGTCTCTTAAAAAGCACAATTTATTATCGGTGTAGATTTTCATTGATTTTGTTTTCACGTTTTTGAAATGAGCAGTGGACAACCAAATAAACACAGTTAAACATATATGTAAATTTCCAAAATAAAACATTTCTGAAATGTTTATATTTACTTGAATAAAAGGTTTGACGTCCAGCAAACACCACAGACTGCTTAACATCATCTTGCGCGGATGTCATCGACATCGTTCAAAACAATCACCCAAAAGCTACCGAGCTTCAGCGAAAACAGTAAGCCGTACTGCTTCGATAATCGCAGAAACGTTTGATGGAGTGGCTCTGCCGAACCTGAAAGCTGTAGGGGTGGATTATTAATAATGAAGACCAAATATATAGCTTTAGCTCACTTGAACTTGACGCTGCAGAAGGAAACGTTGTATCAGACATGCTTCAAGTTAAAACTTTATTCCTCAACAAAATATGCACAACTGAAATGACAAATAAATGTAGCATTCAACTGGATAAAGCTGTTAATTTACAAAAGTACGTCATTATTTAATAATATTATCTAAATAAACCAACAGACTCCACACAGTGGTTTCATAGCGCCATATCTCTTTTGACTCAGCATTACACTCCCTAGGAACACTGTACAATAACAATAAAATAATCAAGAGATTGATGGAAGGAAATGATGGGAAGATTGAGCTTTGGATAACATCGATTATATTAATTAATAAGAGGAGGTTTAGTTGGAGATGATCAAGGTGCTCCATTTTATAATGTAAGAAGATTAATAGATCACGTAGGCCTACACTTTTTCTATTTTGTTATGGCAAATTGGCTACTAGTGGTTCGCCTTTCTTCAAAATGGAATTCCTCAAAGCATGCAATCCATGTTATGATTGGTGCAGAGGTACATGCTCTCAAAGCTGATTGGAACAAGACCAGTTTTGACAGGATTGACTATACCCATCCTCAATTGTCGGGTCATATAAATCAAAAACCCATTCAGCGGAAATGGGGAATCAGGAGGCTTTTTATGACACAGGTTCCCAACGCAACTATAGTTTCACTTCTACAAACTCATCGTATGTTTTTACTCATTAGGATGTTTTCCAGGATGGGCAGCGCCGAGGGCTGGGTGGGAAGCTCCAGCCGGTCACTCCTCGCGTTTTAATTTTAGCAGGAGCAACACCAATGTAACGACAAAAAGTAAAAGCAGTCCCCACATTTTCTGTTACAGAGCTCAACAACAGCCATCTTGACTCGGTTAGTAACATACAATTTCAAGTGCAGCGTTTGTGCTATACGTTTAATGCTTCATGCTGAAACTCACTGTTGTTCACGAAAGGTCACTTGGTTGGCGTGTCAGTCAATCCATGTGGTCAGTCAGTGAGCTGAGTCAACGAGGTTAACAAAAGGGCCTAACAAATGCAATTTTACCTGTGTTTAGGCAAATATCAGTCTCTCTGAGTGGTTTCAAACAAAATGAGAAGTCTATTTTGATGCAAAGTGAAGATTGAGCATATATTTGAAATTTATATTTAACAAAATCATAACATCCTTCACGAAGCCATGAGGACGCTGTTTCATTTGAGCACAATCTCGGTATCAGCACTGAAAGTGCACAAATTAAAACCCCTGAGCTTGTCTTTCAAATTGTGTTTGAAAAGATGAGGAATTTAATTAACATGCTAAATCAACCATAATGTTGCAATCAATCCACTGTGAGCATCACCGATTCGTTCATGAATATAGAAAAATAGAAATCAAAGCTTTCCCACAACTTTGAAAATTAAACGGTGAAAAGTAATGTCAACTTGTGGATACGAGGTGCCAAAAATGTTTTGAAGTTCAAGAATTCTTATTTTGGTGAGCCCTGTAAGCGTGAAATTGCAATGGTTAACTTGTTGTAAACGCGGTCACTGCACTAACCACTTATAATTCAGCCTTTATTATTGGATGGTGAATTCAGCTTTGTAAAAGCCAAGGTTTATCTGAGGCAAACATACATAGCAATGATTCTCATACTGACTATAATATAAATTCTTCATACTAGTATTTTTTGTTTGTCAAAGAAGTCAATTTCATCGATTTGAATCAAAATATATTGGAAATTCAGGAGGAATGAACTGCAAATTCACGTACAAAAATGTAGAGATCCATTTATTTGAAATGTGACGTCACTGTTGTCTTTGGATGTTAACAAATTTTACACAGGAAGGTTATCCTCAATCGACAACATTTACATCACTTTAACGTGAGGTTAGAGACAAATATTTTTGAAATTTTTTCACACTTTAATAAGGACTCTAGTTATTGGAAAATGCAAAACTAAGTGACCTTAGAGGCCTCTTTAAAGGTCACTGTGAAGAGTGTATTTACAAAACTTTATTTTTGGTGCTACTCTTCAGTGGTATGAATTAAAACAATTTTTAAATGTTTTTTTTGTTTCGAGTGGATTATTAATTGTTTATCTAATAATAAAAAATTTACCCCAATTTTCGAAGATTTAACAGGAAACGTTCGTGACGTACAAAACTGAGAGAATTTCTATGTACCGTGAGCACGCAGCGCAAGCCCCCATCATGCGGTCCGGAAAACACACCAGAACGCAATACTAACATCCTTGGTGTTTATTTTGTGAAATAACTGCAAAACAGTTGAGTCAAAGTTCAGATCATTTAAATATCTCAAAAGCAAGCGCAGGCATAATGAGAAAGGTTTAATGTTTTTATGTTTGTCTTGCCAGGATATAAAATCAGACACGATATTTTATTATTTTGGAAAAATCACGGCATGTTTTTCATGCCGTGAACACTAAAACAGTGAGCATGGTGTGAACATGTAGTTTTGCACGGAAGTGGACTGGATTATGCATGTGAGTATTATTAAATGGCCACTTACCCTGAAGTCTTTCTCGCTTTAAAAGCACCTCTCTTATTCGTTGGAGCCTTCCCAGCCTTCTTACTTGGCAGAGATATCGTTGGAAGTGCATCTGGTAGCAGCATGGCCTTATAAGCCGCCACCGAACTGGCTGTGAAGGCCCCGTTCAAAGCATGTCTGTTCGAACTGTGCACTACAAAGTCTACGCATATTAAAGTATGAGTGTTCCGTCGGTCCGACCACTTCGCTCTGGTCCAACTTCACTTTAGTCGTCCAAAATACGCCTGTATTTTGGATCAGACAGCGGAAAGCCGGTGTGAACCAACACCGTCTTTGGTGATGTTGCTGCAACCTGCGGCGACACACCTCGATAACATTATCGAAGTAATAAGCTTCAAACCTGACAGAAAACTTGGAAACTTTTTCTCATAGCTTAACACTCTGCATGCAGTGGTTGCGCTGTATACGACGCATATACTTGGGCAAGTGCGGGATCAGTCTTCGGATGGGGGTAAATCGCCTCAGTGTACGTCACGAATTTTATGTTAATGAGGGTATGGACGTGTCGAGCGCACCCCTAAATTTAAAATTAATATTTGTATGGTATAGACGTGAGGGAAAAATTACAAATGACAAATATATGTTCAGTAGGCATACTTTATTGTATACAATGAAAAAAACCTATTTCACAGGACCTTTAATTTGCATTCATATTGGGAAACATAGGGCATACTTTAACCATGCTTTAACCTTACATGTTTAAGAAATTCCAAAGAACTTGGTCAAGGATCTTACAAAATTTTAACAGCAAAGATGTCTCACTCAAATCGATTAAGTTCTTTCCTAAATGAATTTTACTCAGGTGGAGCAGCAATTATACTACATAATTCATTTTGACGAGTACCTCAACAGCTACAATTTTCAACTTCATTTCCATATTAAAGTGGTACTAATAGGTTGGATGCCTGGTTGGTGGTTTGCTATGATCGATTGAACATCCGGACATTCTTAAACGTGTCACCAAGGAGATAGATGAAGTCATAGGTCAAGACCGTCTGCCATGTATCTCAGACCGAGGCGCTATGCCTACGTTGAAGCTGTGTTAACGGAATTTAACCGCTTTGGAACAGTGGATCCTGTGGATTTTGCCCAAATCAGTAACCCAGGATACAACTTTCCGTGAGTATCTGTTATTGACAACTGGTATAATCGATTGTAAATACAGCAGATATTAAAAATGTAAATTCACCAATCTAATTTGTTACCACTGCGGGTTGTTTTGAGTTCCGCTGCAATTCAGTGCTTATATCTGTGTTAAAAAACCTCCACATGAAGTTTTAGGACATATCATGATTTGTGGGCCTATGAAGTGTGTCATGATTTGCAGCCAACAACCCAGAACTACGGCGATCAACAATGATATATAATAGCATGGATTATAACACATCCATACATTGTCTAATCTTAAGTGATGCAATAGTTTTTATTTTAAGTGTGGCACTTTATCTTGTTTTTTGTTTTGTTTTTTAAAACAATATTTGAGGTATTATGGATATCAAAATGCAACCTATTTCAGCAGAACCAAGTACACACACACTGTGATATTCCATAATATCCTTAGCTTCTGACAGAGAGCACTCTAATTGTAAGCTGATAACGACATCGTGTTTCTGTACATATGATTGTCATAAGTGGCAGTGTCTTGTCTCAAATCACGAATGAAGCCTCATGAAAATAGGACAGCCTCGTAAACCATCGTGATTTGAAAAATCCACTTGCGATTAGTAATTAACCTTGTCCAGTAATGCCAATAAGGTCTCCATTTTGTTTGTTTGTTTGTTTGTTTTATTTTGCCAATCAGTGAAATACGTGATACATATATACGCGTTATTGGATCCAGACCAAATTTCCCATACACCAAAGCTAGAAAGGCCTCACAAATGCGTCGAACAGGCTTTCATGCCATCTATGTGAAAAAAGTCGTTTAAAAACGCATGAAGGCAAAATTTCAATCGATCTAGCAATTTTGGCTGCAATTGGACATCGTTTCATAGCCAAAAAGAAACTAAAAATGCCGACGTGCTGGTCTGGTGCGGAGACTAAAGCTCAGAGACTTTTTGTTTGGACTAAAGCTTTGTGTTAGGATTCAATTGTACTAATGTTCATTATAATTATTTATATTGCAGTTGGTTACAATATTCCCAAAGAACACAATGGTTATGATCAACATTTTGGCGGCACTACTAGACCCTGACCATTGGGATGAGCCATTCAAGTTCAAACCAGGTAAAGAATTTAATAGTTTTATTGTATCTGGGTATTGGAAATTCACGATCTGCTTACTGAATATTCAAAACACGTAGAATGGATTTAGCATATTCAAAGCTGCACATATTTATTAATGTTTTATCTGTAATAAAAGCACCACATAAAATTAATTTTAATTTAATTTAAAAACCAATACTATACCCTACCTTTAAAAGACTGAGAGGCCTATATTCACTCACGTGTTTGTTTGAATTATTTTGTTTTTCGTTTCTTAACAGCGCTGATTGATGTGTTTTCATATAATAGTTCCCCTTTTGGCAATTTAACAATAAATATTTTATATAAAAACATATTATTGACCATACAAAGTATTCAATGAGCTACATTCGTAAAATAATCGAAAATATAGACGGACTCAGCATTTCGTTTCGATTTCTCACGTGCCATTTGATTTGGAAGGAGTACTCGTTATCCTGCGAACACAATATGGGTGAAGATGAGAACATAATGAGGAAGAAGAAAAATAATAGTGTTTTCAATTCTTTGAACCATTGGCGCCAAAACAGTTAAAGCACGAGCGAGTCATCTGACTTAATTTGTTAGTTTTAACTTAAAATGGTGATTTTTTTTTCACAGAACGTTTCATGGACGAAAGTGGCACCCACTTCATATCCAGATTGCCTTCAGCCTATCCATACCCTTTGGTCTCGGGCGTCGCTCTTGCGCGGGGAGAATTTCGCAAGGGCGAGATTTTCGATATGTTCTGCTGGCTGTTCGGTCATTATTCCTTCTCTAAGGTACCCGCCAACGGAACAGGGAGTCTCTTTTCATATTGGATTACGGCAATGGACGACGTCATGAGCCTGCCCCTTATGTAAGTATTGTGAGACCGATAAAACGGTGATTTCAAAATGTTTATCTGGTTTACGTTTGAGTTGATGTTCCAAGGTCAACAGTTTATATACTTTTGTCTAAACGTATATAATGCATTCATTTGAATTGTAACCCACTGCAAACAAAATGTACAAAACAGTGCCATCAAAAATTCATTAATCTCAATCAATAAAATAATTACATCTGAAAACGGATCCAATCAACGAAGAACGTTTGTGTTATTGTTAATGTTATTGTGGACGGGGTCATTTGTGAATCTATATGAACACTGAAGTATAAAGTGTAGAGGCTAATCTCACGTGTCATTTGTAATTAATCTGATTGTGTACATGTGTACAACTAGTACATCTATAAGACTCATTAATAGGATCTTGAAAAGAGACTTGATGACTGCTACTCTAGGAATGCAACAAGAGGTACAAAACTGTTAGGACACAGACCTTTTTAATAAATGTGGTTGTCTTTTGTATTCCGGTGGCAATCTGCACATGAAAGATTGAGCCTATTTATATTTTAGAAGTACAACATTTCATTTTTCAAAAACAAAACAAAATAAATTGCCTGTCCTTTCTGTCTAATGCGAGTTACCGTTATTGCACAGTTGCCACACTTGCGTTAGGGAACATTTTTATTTTTATACCACTGGGTTACAGCCTTGACACTATAAAGGTGCCTTCCTTTAAGAAAATGAAATATTTAATCTCAGTGGTTTCAAATTCAGAACATTGAGAATGTAAAGGGAGCACAAAAAGTGTAATGCGAGTTACTGTGGAATCACTCATATGTAAATATATAACAAATGTTGTTAAAATCTAAGGATTAAAAGTCAGAAGGCCTACTGGGCATAAAAAAAAGCTACAGGGACCTTGGCATATCTACACTAGTGCTCTTTGACATGCGGTCGGCAATGTTGGGCCCAACGATAAACCGACGCAATGCCGACCTCCCGCCAACGATGGCCTGATCCCTGTGTACCGACTTCAGATAAACATTAAACCGACGTATTTGCCAACTTCCTGCCAATGATGACAGCTCCCTGTGTACCGACGTGAGGGCCGACGATAAACCGACTTATTGCCGATTACATGCCAGACCTCTATACGTTAGATGCCCATTACCGACGTATTGCCTGTCAGAATTCTACCTCATCTGTATTTATGAGTTTAACACCCTTAGCTCTTTTTCATGGATAGCCTTTCAACCAATCCCCAAAGGTAAGTATTCAAAATCCTTGACTTCAGAAAATGGGTCCAAAATTGGAGCCAGGATAAATATATAAATAACATTTGTTGACCAATAAAGTAATGTGTTTGTTTTTTTCTGGAATATTGTATTTGGAACGTCATGTCAGCGCCTCTCTAATGGCGAGCAAAAGGTCATCCAAAAATCCTCTATTTTTATGACATATCACAGAATCTGTGATGTATTGTAATTTTAAGCTAGACCACAGTCCTATTCATTGTAAGTTTCTGTAATGTATGGGATGTTCAGGTAAAATATAAATGTTTAGTAAAAATTACATCTGAAAACATTAAACTGAATGTTGTTTCAATTAACGAAGAGTCTTTATGTATTTGATTAGACAGGGGTCATTTTTAGATAATAAACATTAAAGTATAACTGCATGAGTATAGGGAATTATTCTCATTTGTCTCCAATTTGTGTTTAGATTATATGTTGTATGTATTTAAAGTGATGTATATGATGTATAAGAGTCACTATCAGCAGAAGTCTAACTGTAGATAATATATGATAGTATAATAGATGCCAGTACAACGTGTCAACTGTCAAGAGCGAGGAACATATAAATGTGTCCCTATAAAGCTCAATATAAATATTCATAAAATAGTTGGCCTTACGTTTCGAACCTATAGTATGTTCTTTCTCCAAAGGCAAAATGTAAATCTGTTAAAACTCCTTATTGATTAAAGGACAAAAAGCATCAAAAGCGTTAATATTCAGGGGTCCTTCCTGAAAAGATGCAATGGAGATTTTACTGTATAAGCGTGGTACCGTGAGGTGAAAACGTCCGACCCAGTTCACTTTGTGTACTTTATCTCTATTTTAGTGTTATAATATCTCCAAATCCATTCATAATTATTATACAACACTGAAATTTTAAAGGCTCAACATCACCAATAAAATGTGTTTGTGTTTTTGTCACGTATAGTACATAAAATATTGCTCTTCGGTGGTGATTTTATTATTATTAGGTGTTCGAGCGCAGCGCGAACACCTATTAGGTGTTCAGCGCAGCGCGAGCACCTATTATTTGTACTGTTTTTTTTTACTTACTTCTAGCAATCCCTCCAGTGGCGACTGTCCGGCAACAAAGGCATCCTTGCAAAGCATTTACAGCCTTCAAACTTAACACATGAACAGGGAACATAACAAGCTGACGAAACCGTTTTTCTGTGACGTCATGATTACGTCATCAGGGTGTCGAATTACGCTAAAAAGTAAAAATATTTAAAACGTTTCATATACGTTGCATGAATAAATTAAACGTTGCATAGAATAAATTAAAAGATCGTTTTGCGCCGCAAGGCTGGCCTGAAAGACGCTGGTTACACACGCTAACAGCGTCGATCTCGATTGGCCACATGTAGATCCATTGTAACCAACCGTATCGTGTACTACTACGATATTTGGTTACCAATCAGGCTTCCATGTACTAATCAGATCGTACTGTATCTTCCCCATATATGTGTTGCCCGTGGATCGCCAATACGGTCGCCAATAAGAGTAGAAATATCTTTTTGATAGGTTACTTTTTGATGAGTTGCTTTAAGTTACTTTTTGATAGGATTTCCTGTATTTATCTTCGTGTTTTTTATACAAGAAGAAAAACATTTTTTAAGCTGTCCATTCGTCGTTGCATTGTGCCTGTTTAACTAACAATAACATGGCTAACGTTAGTTAGGCCTACATGAACATACTTTGGACGGTAAACAACTAACAAAATATGAACAGATGTCGCAAAATGTATTTAGAATATAAATAAGGATAGGAAAATTCAGTTAAGGTTATGGTAATTTTTAGTAGAAATTTTATGCCATATATTTTGTAATTTTTGTTTTCTCAAAAATCTTCAGTTTGTGCACAAATTAAATAGGTAGCCTAGTGATTGTTTAGTGCACTTTCCTTAATTGTACCCTTCTCAGATACAAAACTTACATGAACAATTATTTCTCAGGAAAAATGCAATATTCATGACACAATACATGTGCTTGTGGGTATTGCTCCTGAGGCCTCTCTCACTAGACATCTCTCACTATCACATGGAATTATAAGTATAGTGAGTATATGTGACTCGGCAATTTCCTTAAATACCTTTCTCTTTTGATGTGAGTTTCATGCGAGAACATTTCTTTAATTTATTACACATTGTCAAGAATAATTGTGCAATTTTGAAAACAAATCAATGCCATTTTAAATTTTAATGGTCCAGCTTCTCCAAAATTATACACTATTTTCCCCATTCACATAAATTAGAACTTATCTGAATTTTCAAATACTTTATTCTTGGTCCATGTACTCATAACACCTTCCTATTATTTTTACAGCATGTTCACTGTGACATATTATTTTCCTCATTCACATAAATTAGAACTTCTCTGAAATTTCTCTACAATGATAGACCAAAGAATGTAAAAAAAAAAATTAAAAAACACAAATGTGTTGGTTCATCACCAGTGGCAGGACATGCCATCACCAAGAACTTGGGGAAGGGGCGAGACATTTTCATGCGAGAACATTTCTTTACATTTATTACACATTGTCAAGAATAATTGTGTGCAATTTTGAAAACAAACCAATGCCATTTTCAATTTTAATGGTCCAGCTACTCCAAAATGATACACTATTTTCCCCATCCACATAAATTAGAACTTATCTGAATTTTCAAATACTTTATTCTTGGTCCATGTACTTATAACACCTTCCTATTATTTTGTTTACAGCATGTTCACTGTGACATATTATTTCGTCATTCACATAAATTAGAACTTCTCTGAAATTTCTGCAATGATAAACCAAAGAATGTAAAAAAAAGAAAAAAAAACCAAATGTGTTGGTTCATCACCAGTGGCAGGACATGCCATCACCAAGAACTTGGGGAGGGCAGACATTTTATTCCAAAAGTACCAATTCAATGACATACAGAGAGTACATTTATTATAAATGCAGATTGATTCTATTTTTCTTGTCAACAAAGGATGGGTTCATTTTACACTGAAGTAAATTTACTTGTTACATGTGTCAGACCATGCACTCATTTCTAGATTGGTTACAAGTAGGTTAAACAGGTCAACAAAGTGGGGAAGGAAATGTGTAACCACAAAAGTCAAATCATAAAACCCAACAGACAGTTAAAATAAATATGTATTTCATTGTTTTATTAGCAATTACAAGCACCCATACAACTCTTTGGTTATTTCAATGTCTAACAATTTATGTACAAAATGGCATCTGATCTTTAGGTTGTAATTCTGTAGTATGGATGCAGCTACAGACATTTGCCAATCATGTGTACAACCTTGAAAATGTAAAATCAATGTAGAATTTGTTTTTCAAATTTTATTAAATTTTTTGTTATTTGCAGTATAGGTGGAAACAAAGACAGGTTAACAATAAGGAGATTGTTCACAATAGGTTCTAATAGGAGATGCTTGATTACAGTGTGACTATCATTGTCAATTTATCATTATATTTTTGTTATAAACTTAACCTGAAAGTGAAGTATATTATAAATAAAGACTAAATTTATTTTGTACAAGAATTAATACCAAGAGATAAATACCAATGTTGGCTTCATTTTAAATCTAAATTGAAAGTTTTTCCATAAACAAAGTGAAAAGACAACCAATTATCAGATTTGATCTGGTGGATATATATTCCGTTTTCTTGTCAACAAAGGATCATGGTTGGGTTCATTTACACTGAAGTCATTTTACTTGTTACATGTGTAAGACCATGTACACTCATTTCTAGATTGGTTACAAGTAGGTTAAACAGGTCCAACAAAGTGGTTGCAATTGATTGTGGGGGAGGAAGTGTGTAACCACAAAAGTCAAGTCATGAAATCCAACAGACAGTTAAAATAAATATGTATTTCATTGCTGTATTAGCAATTTACAAGCACTCATACAACTATTTGATTATTTCAATGTCTAACAATTTATGTACAAAATGGCATCTGATCTTTAGGTTGTAATTCTGTAGTATTGATGCAGCTACAGACATTTTGCCAATCATGTGTAGAACCTTGAAAATGTAAAAATCAATGTAAATTTGTTTTCAAATTTTATACATTATTTTAAATTATTTGCAGTACAGGTGTAAGAACAAAGACAGTTTATAAGCATGTCACAATAAGGAGATGCTTGATTACAGTGTCACTATCATGTCAATTGATCATTATATTTTTTGTTATAAACTTTACCTGAAAGTAAATAAAGTATAAATTTATGTTTTATACAAGACTTAATACCAAAGATAAATACCAATGTTGGCTTTATTTAAATCTAAAATTGAAAGTTTTCCATAAACAAAGTGAAAAGACAACCAATTATCAGATTTGATCCAGTGGATATAATTACATTTAATTTTGTTTAAATTGGGGAATTATTTACTTTTGACAAAAACTCTTCTTCTGCGGGGGCAATGGAAGATGAAAGCACGGATGCAAGCTTTCTTCCAACTTTATCATGTAGTAGTGATAAGCTTGTTTTCTAATGAAAGCCTAATTAGCTGAAGGAAAGTAAGGGAAATATTTATATGGTCTTCCCTGCTTCAGTGTCTTCAGTAACCCTGACTGCCCCAAACAATTTAACCCACACTTCCTGCTCTTTGAATTTGCAGCCAAGTTTAATCCAGTTACTATACATGTAGTCCCTTCTATCCTAAATCAACTTTGTGACTTTATGCCTATAATAACGTTGAATAGGTTGATCTGGCTACCTACAACCCTGGCAAACTATTTTTCATATGAGTGATTTTTAATGTTGATTTATCATCTAGCATGGTTTGGAAAAGCATGTGTTGAGCTAGTGTCAATATTTAAAATAAAAACATTGTGTTCCAAGTCACACTTGTTAATTTCTAATTTACTGCTTAAATCTCACAACATTTCCAAGTTCAACAGCCAATATCTCAAGAACTAAATGACCTATTAGAAAACAAAAAACACAATTGAATTCCTTACATTAATAGCTTGTAATTCTTGTGATTCTTGAGTTACCATAAATGCTTGCCAATGGTCTAATTAGTGGCACACAAAGTAACGATTTTTATTAATTTTAAAGGTCATTTCTCATAGCTTCAATTTAATGTATAAGTTGACTTATATGTTATTTTTCATAATCATGAGGAGGTCATATATAACTTTCAAACCACCTAATGTGACCTTTACTTCCTGTCCAAACAGGAAGTTCAAATTCAACACATTCTAACGCAAAATTGATATGTCTTTTGAATATGAAATTGATATTGTTATTATAAAAGATGCCAAACCCTTGGAAAATATGATATTGACATCATCAATGATAATTTGATTGAACCGGAAGTAGACTCGAACACCGTGTGTTTGTTCTAACAAACACTTAAGCTCTAGTTATTAGGTGTTCAGGCTGGCCTGAACACCTGTGTTTTTGTACTGTTTTTTTTTTTTTTACTTCTCCTTCTTCTCAGTGGCGATCTGTCCGGTAACAAAGGCATCCTTGCTAAGCATATACAGCCTTCAAACTTAACACATAAACAGAACATATCAAGCCAGACGAAACCGTTTTCTGTGACGTCATGATTACGTCATCAGGTGTCGAATTACGCTAAATCAAAGTTTAATATTTCGAAAAATCATATCTCATGAACCACAAAAGATATTTTCACAATCTTTGCATTATCTGAAAGATCTTGAATTATGTAATTTTTCGTTTTTAGACATGATCCCAATCTGACCTCTCCTTCCGGTCAAAACCGGAAGTTGAAAATTCAAAATTTCAAAAAAATCATATCTCATGAACCATAGAAGATATTTTCACAATCTTTTATTATCTTAAAGATCTTGAACTATGTCACATTTCGTTTTCAGACGTGACCCCAATTTGACCTTTCCTTCCGGTCGAAACCGGAAGGTAAAGTGAAAAACTCAATATGCTGAATTACTATTCCTGTATGTACGAATAGACATATCGCGTGTGCACAGAATACGTACACACAGCAATATACGGAGTTTAATATTGGCCTACAACGTAAAGGCCTTGTCACAGGGCAATTTTCGGGCAATTTTCAGGCAATAAAAGTTGCTGGCAATGAGATTGCTCGGAGATTGCCCTGTGGCATTCATGCAATCCAGTGGCAATGAGTAGACTAGCTGGCTTTCTACTTTGAGGCAATCTGTCAGGCAATCTCCAATCACATTGCGTATCAGTGATCACGTGACATTTTATCACAAGCAAAACATTTTCAGCAGCGGCCATTTTAATTCTCGTTTACATGAAAAAATAACTGAGGAATTTTGCCGTCTTATTAACTCCAAAGCAAAATACAAGAAAATAAAATGGGTTACCGAGAAAGAGGAAAATATAATTGCATTATTAAGAGGTAAGTAGACATTATTTAGAGGTTTATTGGCCTAGAATGTGCGTTTGTAAAGTAGGCCTATCGTAAACATAATTATTGCATGCTACAATCAATGGAGGTTCGTGACGGACGAAACTGTTGTACTGCATCTATTTCATGATTTCGTAAAAACTATACTGAGTCTACTCTTTCGCTGTTTTTGCAGTGTACCTACATGATTTTAAGTTTGCATTTTAACTAAGGATAATGACTGAGCATGGATAGATTATTGTCCAGAAAAAAGTTTAAAAACTGCCATGCAGTCAAAGTCAAAAGAGCATCGTAAAATACTTCATTTGTAACTCGCCTGTACAGTACATATTCATGTATGCAAATCCATGTAAATATACATGTTCGTGTGTTGTTGTCTCTTCTGCAATTCTGCATGTTCTTCGTGTCAGCGAAATATATCCCTAACTCAACCTAAAGAGATGCTTTTACTTGATTAGTCTGCTAGTTGTAGCCACAAAATTGTCATAGGGGCACCTGTTTTCTGAGCTAGGTTACATTTGTTGTTTTGTTATTATTAAGCATAAAAGTCTGTCCCTCTATGCTTTAAAGAAAGGTCAGGTCTTATAACATAAAAAAAGATGAAGAGCCTGCATAAAAAACTAATAAATGAAGAAAAAGCTGCAGAGGATGAGTTAATATGAGTTTTAATTGGAAAATAAACATGCAGGTGTGTTGGTGGACAACATGTGTACACCAGTATAGAGGCATTCTCTTACTGGAGTAATACATGTTGGCCTTTCCCCATTCAGAATTAATTTTTCACAGAATCATTTTGAACATTTATTTATATTTTTGTATTTTAGCTCTCCAGTATGCCGAGTAATTGGAATTAGATGCAATGGCTGGCATCAGTGAGAATCAGTTCAACAACCTAGAAAGCATCTAAAACACAAGCCCCAAGGTAACCAATAAATCTGTGGTACAATTATTGTAAAGTGTGTGTGTGTGTGTGTGTGTGTGGATGATTGCATTCCTCTGACTGCCCTATGATCCACTCATGACCCACCAACCTACATTGAAGATAGTGAATTTTATTTTCAAAAAACAATTCTTTTTAAACTTTATCCACAATGTTGTATTCTTTCCCATTGAAAACAGGTCAACTCGTATGCGTGCCAACTCATACTATTACCAACTCATACTCATTTTGGTCAACTCGACCCGTAAAAATATTTATTACTGAATATTTACTGGCATGTGTACGGGTTGACATCCGGTTAATTTAGCTACACTATAGTGTCTATAGTTCCTCATAATACTAGTAGTGCTTATGTCTTGTGTGGTGATGGATGCATTGCAGTTTACTTGATACTAGCACTTAATTTTTCTCACTAAAGTAGTCCAGAAACAAATATCAGCACATTTATTGAGATAATGAAACAGTCACATCATGGAGGAAGGAAGACGTCACATGTAACTTTCTATTCCATTGTAAAACCTAACTTAAAGGCATTGTTCTGAAGGGATCATTTTTCTAAAGTTGCATAAGTTTTCTGAAGTTACATCAATCCATCATCCTGATAATAACATATGAGGGCATTCTAAGTTATGTGTGTTTTGTTAGCATGACCCATTATTCTTCGTCCTCTTTGAAAACATTTTAATATTGTTTTACATGATTAGTTTATATTTCAGATCATCGGTATCCATTTGTGCTACTGCTACAAGGTGTGTCAGAGTCTGTGTAACTTTGTGATCCAATAGCCAGCATTTGAAGTTTATCCATTCATCAAAGGAGTTAATGTATGATTCAAATTATTTTATATGGACTTATCCTATCTGTGGCAGTCTTTACCCTCAAGAGAATTGATTTTTAGGACCTCAAGACATATCTAGGTCTTTCTAGGAATTTCTTTAACATGTTAGAACAAAATTAGTACTGAGGAATTCTTATTATATTTTTGACTGGACCCAAACATCCTCACAAAATGTAGTTATTAAGCAATATCTGTTGGTGATCTAGTAAAATGTATATTGCCGACAGTGAATCCTAGCAGTTGAGCCATATAAACATAAGTAAACATAACCCCAATCTTCATTGCATGGGTGTGTCAGCCTTGGAATACCTTTTGCCAGATCACCCAATTAAAGCACTAGTATAAAGGGGCCTTATACTTGTATTGCTGTTGCCCTCCTTCCCTAGTTCTTGGATTCTATAAGTGCTGCAATGATAGACCAAGAATTTTAGAAAACAAATGTGTTGGTTCATCACCAGTGGCAGTACATGCCATCACTAAGAACTTGGGGGAGGAAGGCATTTTTCCAAAATTACCGATTCAATGACAACCCCTGAATGTCACCCATTCTGAACTCACTAAATCGTACATACAGAGTGTACATTTATTTTAAAATGCAGATTGTTTCTGTTTTCTTGTCAACAAGGATCATGGTTGGGTTCATTTACACTGAAGTCATTTCACTTGTTGCATGTGTAGACCATGTACACTCATTTCTAGATTGGTTACAAGTAGGTTAAACAGGTCAACAAAGTGGTTTCAATTGATTGTGGGGAGGAAATGTGGAACCTAAAAGTCAAGTCATGAAACCCAACAGACAGTTAAAATAAATATGTATTTCATTGTTTTATTGTAATTTACAAGCACCCATACAACTCTTTGATTATTTCAGTGTCTAACAATTTATGTACAAAATGGCATCTGATCTTTATCTTGTAAATCTGTAGTATGGACAGACATTTTGCCAATCATGTGTACAACCTTGAAAATGTAAAAAATCAATGTAGAATTTGTTTTCAAATTTTATAAATTATTTGTAATTATTTGCAGATTAGGTGAAAACAAAGACAATTTATAAGCATGTCACAATAAGGAGATGCTTGATTACAGTCATCACTATCATTGTCAATTTATCATTACACTTTTTATAAACTTGACCTGAAAGTGAAGTATATTATAAATAAGATCACTCTCAGTATAAAACATGCAGTCCATCAATTAAATAATTTTTTATACAAGACTTAATACCAATGTTGGCTTCATTTAAATCTAGAATTGAAAGGTTTTTCCATAAAAAAATCTAAAGGGCAAGCAATTATCAAATTTGATCCAGTGGATATAATTACATTTAATTTTGTTTGAATTGGGAATTATTTACTTTTGTGGGGGCAGGGAAGATGGAAAGCACGGATGCAAGCTTTCTTCCAACTTTATCATGTAGTAGTTATAAGCTTGTTTTCTAATGAAAGGCTAATTAGCTGATATCCATACAACAACCCCCAGCCAATTTTTAATCAATTACTATACATATGATCCCCCTTCTACGCTAAATAAACTTTGAGACTTTATGCCATAATAATGCTGAATAGGTTGATCTGGCTGCCTACAACCCTGGCAAACTATTTTCATATGGTGATTTTAATGTTGATTTATCATCTAGCATGGTTTTGAAAAGTATGTGTTGGGCTAGTGTCAATATTTAAAATAAAAACAGTGTTCCAAGTCACACTTGTTAATTTCTAATTTATTGCTTAAATCTCACAACTTTTCAAGTTCAACAGCCAATATCTCAAGAACTAAATGACATATTAGAAAAAAAAAACACAATTGAATTCCTTACATTAATAGCTTGTAATTCTTGAAATGACTTATCATAAATGCTTTGCCAATGGTCAATTAGTAGGCACACGAGTAACGATTTTACAAATTTTAAAGGTCATATCTCATAGCTTTAATTTGATGTATAAGTTGACAAATTTTTTTTCCATAATCATGGGTCAAAATGACCTTCAAACCACTAATCTGACCTTTACTTCCTGTCCAAACAGTAAGTTCAAATTCAACACATTCTAACGCAAAATTGATATATCTTTTGAATATGAAATTGATAGTTATTATAAAGATGACAAACCCTTGCACAATATAATATTTACATCATCGTTGAAAATTTGATTGAACCGGAAGTGGACTCGAACACCGTGTGTTTGTTCTAACAAACACTTAAGCTCTATTATTATTATTATTTTCACGAGCCCGTCACAGTTGGGTAAGTTCAATAGGCGGAACAGCCAAAAGGGCAAGAAGGGGGACCCTTCCCAAACGATGAGTGCGTTAAGGATAACGTGATGCATTTCCTGCTATTCCGTGTAAAACTTACTCCCCTACGAGTTTTTAAATCACAAAACATTCCTATTTAAACACATTATTTCTCACTTCAATAAATTCCGATGTTTAAGTAAATAATATTTATTTGGAACATTGAAATCTGTCATAAACTTCGAAATTTCTTCGGAGACCCATCGGCTGTCAAGCCCGGCTTAATATATTGCCACGCACCGGCAAACTAAATCAACACGGGCCCACAAAATTGCGTCAATCAAGGTGATCCTGATTAATTATGGATATTAAACTTGTACAAAAGATATTTATAATATTTTTTGTAGCACGATCAGTTCGAAAAATTGTGAAAATTTAAAATATTAATTAAGCCTGGCATATTGGCATAATTTCAATCGATCAAACACTCAAATTATGGGCAATGTAGGGCCCATGATTGCCTTTGATTCATCCGTCATCGCGTGAGCTTGCAGAACAAACAAGTCGGACTAATTTTATATAGGCCTCTCACGCAAGCACGTTCTTACGGCTTCTCATGCAATCCATGAACTTCTCATCGGCAACTTGTCCCTTCAAAGCTAGTGTAAATGTTTTATAAGAATCGCAAGATAATGTACAGAAACCATTACCTTGCTTCGTTGTGTAATGAGAAAATAGTGATAATTAATTCGAATTAATCATTCATTCTAACGTGAATTTACGTCTCCCGAAGACGAATTAAGTTGTGAAATAATTGTACTAATTTTACTAAAATGACCTTAGACCTTAGACCAAAAACGTTGGAAACAATGATCAACTTTACACGAAGTAAGTTTTGGTAAAACTGTGATCATTAACTTATTTTGAGATAGGGATATACATTAATAAAGTGCAACCATGTACCAACAGCCAATAAAGAAAGTTAGCGATAGGCGCTTCCGACTTGCTTGAAGCTTACATTAATTTTTTTTGATTTCTAATTCTATCTACCTTATAGAAAACAATAAGTGTTATGTTAATTTTACAATAAATTTCCGTCCCGCATAAACAACATTAAAACAGTTTTCTTCTGAAATACAGTGAAAGTGCTGTTCGCAAACGCAAGTGTACAACGTACGCGAGCGTTTCTTCTTCCGAAGTCATAAATATTAATGTGACGAAGAGGCGCTAGGCACGCTAAGCCTTTTACGTAACAATGACTGTAAAGCTGGCCTCCCAAATCTTGCCGTCACCCAGCAACAGCGTCACCAGTGTGTGGCTCGCTCTAAGGGAACAAGTACGTGAACTGTGTTACGTTAATGTCAGTGTCTAAAAAAATGTGAGCCGAAAGTGCCGTGACGTCAGACACAATAGCAACACAGTGCTGACAGAATTATTATTGAGTCAAGTTTAGAGGTTATTCATAATAAGCGCTATAATAAACTGGAGCTGTAAACAAACCAGCCTGCTGCATGCTTGCTACACAAGTATTTTATTAATGACATAATGCCCAATATGCAACAACACCAGGCACCCTTGGGTTGTATATTTTAACGATTTAGAGGAAGTTGCTCTCAGATCGTCTCTGATCGTCGGTGACCTTCGATGGTACGTATACGTGCTGCCGGTTCAAGTATAGCAAAATGGCGGCCGTTGTCTGGGGAGAATGATACGTGCCTATTACTACCGTACTACTCCAACTTCCATTCAGATGACCTGATATTTATCCTGTCTATTTATACGGACATACGTTATTAGTAGATTGCAGTGTGTATACAAAACAAGATATAGACGAGGTGATGCTAGCAATATAAATCATAAGCAGTCATCCGTTTCTTGGCTACGTATACCATTGTTAACATTTCATTGTGGTCTCTGTGAACAGAATATCCTATAGCAGTATCACCGTACTTTGCAGATAAAACCAACGTTCGATTGGTGAAACAACTGACTTGAAATACATGTAGATGCAGGCATTCAGTGGGTGTTCCTTTCAGCAAGATGGCACAGTGGTACGCTTTGGTGAAGTACGACCCTTGCAATACAGAACTAAGAATACCTGCTTTTCCCATTTCGACAAGGATAGGTAAGTCCATGTTTAATTATTAAACTGTGGTCTGTAAGCTTGTATTCCTCTATCTTTTCTCAAGATTGTGACGAAAAATCTTAGCCGTTTTCTGGTATAGATTGAACGTGTTGCATGTATTTATTATAACCTGTAATTTATCGTCCTATTTGGGAAGTTTGATTTTTTCTTAAAATGTTTACAGCCCAGTTTTATAAATTTTCTGTGTTATAAAGGTGTTAAATAATTTCAAAATTGCTCGGTTAACACTAAAGTTTTCTTATGCCAATTAGTGTTATTACAAAACTAATTAGTTTTAGACCATGATAATCTGAAATTTACTCTCACTGTAAAGAGTGAAAACCACTCTTTCAAAGAGCTATATGGCGGACAAGTCTTTTGGAGTGGATAAAGTAGAAATTGGTGAGTGTACAAAGTGAATTGGTAGCCTTTTAATGTATTTTCAATCGAATCGAGTTTCACTCCAAAAAGACTTGTCCGCCATATAGCTCTTTAAAGAGTAGTTTCACTTTTACATTATTAAGAGAGTACATTTCAATAAAGTTATAAGGCCGAATTTAAAACAAAACCAACTTGAAATAAAAATATAAAATCTGTTGTTGAAATTGTCCCATCGTGAAAACGGTAATGAATAGCCTGTGTACGCATGAAGTACCAAACTGCACCATATGTACATGGGAAAATCATCAATATTCTTTATTCTCAACTTGCATAGAAAGTGTTATTTCAGACGTGAACAAAATTGCGAATATCATCATAGTATTGTTCTGCTTATGCAATAATGAAGATTAATTACATACATTAAATATAGGCCCAGGTATCGGCAAGAATGTTGGTTAGCGATTATTGGAACTTTGCAACATTTGCATATAAAGACCAGCGATTCTTTTTGTGACGTATGCATCCCAGTTCCTGTTCGTCATATCACAATTGATATGCAAGCGTTCATATTAATAATATAATAAAATACGTTTCCATCTCATTTGTTGTGCAGCGCATATAGACCCCTGTGTCGTGCCGAACAACATAATGCTAGTATTATGACCATTGATCTTTGAACTACCACAGTACACGTTTCCTGTGTCAAGCATAATACAAGTAAGAAACAAAATCAGCTGCTATAAATAAACATGTTTAACCGTTGTATTCATTATCAAATGATAACATGTTGTGTTACATGCACGCGTAGGTGCGCGAAATTGTCTATAGCAAAATGGGACCATGCCCAGTGGCGTTGCTAGGATTTTTCAGGGAGGAGGGAAAATACTTATTGTCACGTTGATACTGCAGTGTTGTTTGTTTATTTGGCATAATTGTTGTATGTTTGTGATTTTCCCTGTTAAATGGAGGAATAACGTATATTAATTTCATATAGGCCCTATCTGATTTTAAATAAATATATCATAAAACTAATTTTAACTACATCCCATAAATTTTAAAACTGCCTTAAATGCAAAATGAAACCTTGGTCTGCCATCATAAACTTGCAAATTGTAATCACGTGTATTGGCGGAATTCAACGATGAAACCCTTCATCCCAAAGCAATAAGGCAGTCATTTAATTGGCTTTTCTTCAATATACTGACATCGCCATTTTTCTCGATACGAAAAACCTATTTACGGACCAGATTTTCTTAAACCGTCCAAGAGTCTCCCCAATCAGATACGCTACTGGTGGAGCAATATTAACGGGTAGTTTATGTAGAGCTTAGGCCGATGAATTTGGCGTATCTGGTGAATTTAAATTCTGTCTGATAAATTGCCAGTCGGAATTATGGGCTGACGACATAATCAGCAATCCTTAATTAAAATATTTTTCTTCTCCTGGCTCATTATATTTTTGTCACAAAATCCAAATTTCCAAAATGTTTTCAAAAAATCCGGCTACGCCACTGCTGCAGTGTGATAACAGAATCTTTATATCTGAATTTATTTATCATAACATAAAGACACGTGGAAATTAATATGGATCCATACGGTTAAATTCCCAAACTAATCCATCAAGCCTTAAATGCAAAATGAAACCTTGGTCTTACCATCGTAAACTTCAAATTTAATCACGGATATTGACGGAATTCAACGATGAAAGCCCTTCATCCCAAAAGCAATACGGCAGTCATTTCGATACGAAACCTTTTACGGACCAGATTTTCTTAAAAGCGGGCAGGGGTCTCCCCATCAGAAACGCTTCTGGTTGGGCAATATTAACGGACAGTTTTACTGTAGGCGCGGCCTCGGCTATGCCGATGAATTTTGGCTGGCGAATTTAAATTATGTCGGATAAATTGGCAGTCGGAATTATGGGTTCTTGGAATAATCAGCAATCCTTAAGTAATATATTTTGTTCTTCTCTTGCTTATTTGTTGTTTTCTCCCAAATGCCAACATTTGTCAAATTTTCCAATAACTGAATTTTCGACATCGTGAAATTCAAAGTTAGGATATTATGAAGAAATACGAATGCATGTACACTGTTTAACGACAATGATTCTTCAGTGCTTTTATTTATTTATTATTTTCTTGGGGTGGGAGTTACCTACAATTTCCTGTTTCAGGAACATTACTTTTCCCCATGAAGAAAGAAACAGCTATACTAAAATGTTCTGTTTCGTAAAATAATATTTTATGACGTTTTGTTCCCCTTTCAAAATATACAGTAGGCCGGCCATATAAATTAATTAATTGGGGATAGTCCTTGCCTGACCTATATACACTCACTTGATCGGACCCAACATGTTTTTATTTCAATTTCTTCAATAATTCGTAATTTATTTCCAATAAATAAAAATACGTGAACTACGCATTTCCCGTAACAATTTAATCACGGATCGGAACTTATTCCTGACACAATGGTAAAGTGCCGACATGCACATTTTTTTCAAAACGAGATCAGTCAAGTGAGTGAAGGGTTCTTGAAGTAAAGTTCATGGGAAAAGTGGAAAAACACATGTTTTATAAATATTTTCTGAAGGACGACCCACAATGTGTTGTATTGACCTCATATTTTCCAAAGAAGGTACCGGTACTTGGACTCTCCTCTGCAAACATGGCGTGGATACGGATAGTTTCGGTACCGGTGTGACAGCATTTGAAACAATACTATCGATACTATCGCGTTTCCTGCTTTGAACAAAATACTAATTATTGCCCTCCTCATCAAAATTGTGAAAATGTATGTGAAAATGTATGTTACCAAAATATAAACTTAACGAATAATTATCTCAAAGTAACTTGGTGTAAAGTTAGTACAAGTATCAATCATCCTGAGAAATTTTTCGACTGAAGTGCTTTCATCTTGAGAAAACAGGACAAGTTTTGCCAACTTTATAAAACTTTTATAAAATAAGAAAGATAAAAATAGCAGTTTTCAAAAACGTGAGCACCTATTAATTTTTGATATTCTTGAAAAAATTATTGTAATGAACATACCCTACTTTACCAAATACCAATGATGTATATTCCTTTAAAGGGAAGCTGTATTCAAAAAAATTCTTAAAACTAATTTGACGTTTAAATTAGATGATGATATTAATCACCAAAGTATTTTTGCTATTCGTAAAAATAGTCAAATATTATTCCCCAATAATTTACGTATCAATTTTTAACTTCTGTGTTTTTTACTGCAGAGATGGCGTCTTAAACGAAGAAGAGTTCCACAATCTCTGCTGCGAACTCTTCATGGTCGACGGGGGCGATCATGTCATGTCAAAGAGAGACTCTCTGGCCATGTTGGGACTTCTGGGCGGGAAAGAGGTAACAATTGAACATATCTAGAATAATAATTGTGATGATTTACCATGTCCTGGTTACAGGTGTTGTCCTGTGTGTTTTAGCATTTTACTGGAAGCATTTATACTTTATAATGTGGCGTTTATGCTGTTTTAATTGAAAATAGAAAATATAGTTAAAATGAAATATTTTACGAAATAATATTCAAAACATGGATTTTTTATTTATTATTTCTTCTGGGAAAACTGATCAGTGATAATCACTATTTCCTCTGTGCCAACCTTTGAATATGAAGAAGACAAGGAATAAAGTTCAGTTTAAGTGAACAGAAAAAACAATTGTTCTAGAAAAACATATCCATGTGAGATTCAAATCGGGCCCAAAGAGGTGAAAGGCGAGGCGAGGTACGCTACGCATGCCTTGTTCCGTCACTGCCTGTATGAATCTATGACGGCCTACTATTAATTCAATTCTGGACTTAATTACTCTAAAACTATTCTGTTATATGATGAGTATTGAAATGTGTGATTTTATATTTGTTTTCCTTTCGACAACGAACAAATACAATTTTATGCCTATAAATTGCCGGTTAACTTTAACGATAACACGGACGATTTAAATGACCTTTACTATTGAGTTATTTGTTCCTAAATTTATGGTTATGGTTTCCTTCTAGTTTTTCTGTATCTATTTATTTGTTATTTTTAAAATTTGTTTCGGTAAATAGGAAGGTCGAATCGACAGAGAAGAATTCGATTGCTGCTGGAAGTTCTGGCTCAAACAGGTAAAACAAAACAAATTAACAAGCCAGTAAGTGGACAAATAAAGTATACCTACCTTATTGACCCAAATATTCCTCATTAAACCAACTAGACAATATCATTGTGATAATTTTACTTACACAATTTTCCATTAATTTAAATTGCGTATTTCTCTGACAGATACTTACACCGAAATCAGCGTTGTTTGTCGTGGACGTTCAGCCTGACTTCATCGATGGTTCTCTGGCACTTAGAAACTGCACAGCTTGCCAAGATGGCGCAGACGTCGTACCCATTATTAACAAGTACGTTGCTAATCAAAGGGACTGGGTCAGGGCCACGTTAGTTTCGAAAGGCAAAACGTTTGTGCACGTAGGTCCCTAAGCATTTTCGTGTTCATGTTTTAATGAAATCTTTCGAATTAAATTTTTGAAGTCATTTTGGAAAGAAAGGTTATGTGCTTTTACGATTGTGTAGTCGACTCAATTTTATTTTCAAAATATTTACAGCTACAAAATCTAAACTGAGGTAAGATCATAAACTTCAAGCAAACATGGGTTGTCTTGAAACTTTGACTGTTGGTAAATCATTATGTTGTAGAAATAGCGTCAAGCCTTGGACAAAGGAATATTCGCAGGGCACGTGTCGTTAGATCACTGTTGATCGGGAGGACAACGATAGAGCGTTGCGTTTGGCGTATTTGCAGTTGATGTGCGTTGTGCGAATATCAGCAATCATTGGCTGACAGAAGTAGGCCTATAAGCGCGTGTAGTGCCATAACATACGCGCATAAAGTATACGCACAACGCTCACTTGACGCTAGCCTGAATATCTGACGTCAGGCTTTGAGGCTTGTAAATAACGCCAGATACTGGCTGCGCGCCGCCATGCTTGTTTCCAGGGTTCAACTTTGACCTTCATTGGTAGCTAGCGCGAGCCTCGAAGCGTGACTCAGTTCTTCACCAACCTATATATACACGGGTATCCAATGAAATCCTTTGAATGGTGCTCCAGGAGCCTGTCTTTATTCTTGAGGATAAAGACGGACCAGTCTAACTTGACGCCAAAATGGCTATCATCCGACACTGGGTACAATTTCACCGCTAGAGGCTACAATGTGCCATAGCGAATGGTTTAGGCATTTCTTAGTTATACTAGGGTTTTACATTAATAGATCGTCACAAGTCGCTTGTCCCATCATTCATATTTCACAATGTTGTATAAATTATTGCTTTATGGAAATAGTTTTTGGTTGGGTTGCAGACAAACACAAACCAAAGATAACATTTCAGTATATTTCTTCAGGCTCCTGGAATCTATTGCATTTGATGTGGTTGTGTACACGAAACTACCATCCATCTAATCACATATCATTCTATGACAATCTGCATATGAGGAAACTGCACCCATCCAGCAAGGTATGGCCATGTTATTTCTCAGTGTAATAATGTATTGCAAAGTTTGGTATTTTGTGTCCATTTGATTTATTCATTGATCATTATAGCAAAATATAATGGTTTAAATAATTTAGTCGTATCCCTCTGAAGCCATTTCTTCCATGCAAGTTTACGAGACTGACCTGAGGCTTGCAGGAAATAGACTGGTGTCATTTATGTATTCAGCAATAGTGATATGAATGTGACATGGAATCTGACAAAGATGGCTGTAGATGATAATGGTTTACGTCATGTCTACACATGGACGGATCATCATGAGCACAGGCCCTGGGCACAAATTCACCACGGCCCATACACGCATAATACTACTAGTACTATGTTTTTGTTTTTGAAAACCAAAGGGCCCCTATTGGCTCCTGGGCCGGGCACGTGCCAGTTGCCCGTGCGGTAATCCGTGCATGTGTCTACATAGCAATCGTTTGACATGGTCTGGAATACACGTATTATGTTTATTGAAATAGAATTCGAATTAGTCTATTCCGGACAAATTAGAGTATTTTCTTTGATTTAATCATTGAAACATTTCAATTACATGTGTATGTATTCGATGTTTTTTATTTTAAACTAGCTTGTTTGTTCATCATAAGGTTCAAGCCAAAGACGCCAAGTTGCTCGACACGTTGTCTTCGACATGAAGCCATTAGTCGATCAGATCCTGTGGCGGTTCACTGCGTGCAGGCACACACGGGCAGGTTTCATCCAGATCTTAAAGTGAGGGAAACAAATATTGCTGACATGAAACAGCCGACACATTCTACGATTTATTTCATTGAATGCCGACTCAATAAGTTGTACTTTCAAAGAGCTAATTTAAAACATTACTCATTGGGAATGCATCAATTACCGTCTAGTGAGGTTCATAATACACTTTTAAAATATGTTTCTTTTCTACCGATTTGTAAAATTTATTATGTAAAATTTATGTTGCTTATTTATGTTCATATAGATAGTCGAAAATCACATTGTTGCTTCAAAGGTACGGACCCCGATGAAAAGCTACTCCGTGTTAATGGATAACACGAAGCATGTTAACGCTGCCTTAGTTGCCGAATTGAGGCGCGAGGGATCACTGACATCTACATCTGCGGTCTGGCGTACGACTTTGTGTTGGCATCACGGCAATGGATGACGAGATCTTCGGGTACCGGACTATGGTGATTGAGGATGCCACGAGGGCGTCAGTCTTGAGAAGATGGACGAAGTGAAGCAGGGATTGCTCAAGGCTGGATGTTTAGTGGGCAAGCATCAGAGGTCCATATTATAAATCATACTTGAGTATATTTGTATATTTAAAAAATATTATGCAGCTTAATTGCCATAAATAGGCAGCTCAGGTGTGAGTCAGTACCCTGAAGCACGGGAGCCCAACTTAATAGTGAAAGAAAGTCACATGCCAAAGACGCAGACTGATCTCACAAACTCTTCTTAATCTCGATGTGATGATGTATATAATTATGAACCAGACTTATAGGAAAGTAACAACATTGGTAATGCTGACAAAACTGCTTCTATGAGCATGCTTCACTGTCTTTGAATCAAGATATACATTATACAACCAAAAACAAAACAAAAAAACCTGTGAAAGTTTCAGCTCCACGCGGAGTCTCAGTCATGAGAAAAGTGGGAAAAAGCAATTTCACAACTTTTACAGAAAACAGTAGGAGTAAGAAGTTTGCCTGCAAATGTACTTATTTTGTTCGTGTTTTCTTTAACAGTGAGAACACTTTATACTGAGTAATCTTTCAGAATGATTGGTACCGACTTTTCATAAAGTTAGCTTTCAAGTTAGCTTTCGGCAATCAATCAGGAAATGTACTTATCCTGTCCATTCCCATTAAAAGGTTTACAATGAAATAACAAATTTAAAAAGATTCGTTCATTCCACAACAGGTTCCAGCCATTTATCCAGCGGACCAGGCATCCGCAGTGGGGACGAGTGGCAGCGTGTAATGGTCAGGCAAGAACTTCGAAAGGACAACCCTATCATCAAATTGAAGGAGACACCAATTGATTTGAATCAAAACGAGGGTGCATGCATCGATTTGCATAGCACCATCATCTAACAAGATAACATTTGCTTCCTTGTTTGTCTTATATTCTTATTCTAATTGGCTTACCTATGTATTTATTTTTTGTCATTGTCAGTCTCTCACTATTTAATATGAAGTACTATCAGTCATGTTGGTGTTTTTTGCATAAGTTTTAAGGGTATTTGGTATTTCGAAAGTGACATCTTAAACTGGCGAAAGTGTAATAGATTTCTGAGCGCTTTGCCAAGGAAAAAACAAATATATTTGGCCAGTTTATATCAGCAGTATTCAGTAACATAGTAATACTCCAGAAATATGTAATTTAAACTGAATTTTAGCTTTTGCCTATCTGTTTATAGATATAAATGTTGAATTGCTTTTTTCTGGGGTTAAGGAAGTTATAAGCTTTCATTTCAGGCATCGAATGATAAACAAATCCGTCAAGGATTAGTGCCAGCAAAATTAAAAGCTCAAATTAATACGGGGTTTCCCGGTCAATTTCGGCAAATAAGCAGCCAATATAAACACCGCGTCATTCTGTTTCGCGCGAAATTGAATGCTGCTCAAAATTATCATTCAATTTCGTTTTATGTGTATATTATAGGCAACAGTACTCTTGCGTCATGCGATTTAAACAAAATAACCATCCAATTTAACAATCCACTCAAACAGTACTCAGATTCGCAGGAGCTTTTCGGCGCGTATATTTGGTCATTCAAATTCATTATTGGGCGGCATTTGTGGAATTTGTGCAACTTAATTGACACTTTGTTTAACAGTTTCCTACAGATTTTAATGGACAATAAGAAACCAGGATTTAAAATTACAAAGACACACTCAAACATTAAAAAGGTTAATGAAACAGTCCAATATAACATAAATGTTTCAAAACACATTACAAATTAGGCCCAGGTCAGAAAACCAATAAAGGTTGTAATCGGAGAATAAACAAAAATGAAAATTGAATGTTGAACAACGCATATGCTAAATTGAATATAGGCCTAATGCTAAATGAATTCGTGCTAATGCTAAGTGAATTCTTAATTCTAAACACAGTAGCAACTGGAGGCAAAATCGCTTTAATATGAATGTAGAAAGTGAAATGGCTGGAAAACCTAATATGCTGGTCCACTGCAGCGGCGTAGCCACGGGATGGGGCCTGGGCACGTGCCCCCACATAGACCTATTCCAGTGCCCCTCATGGTGCCACAAAACAGAAAAGAAAAGAAAAGGAAAAACCCATACCCGCTGGGCCCCCCACTGAAAAGCAATGCCCCCTTTGCCCCTCCCCCCCCTCCCCCCCCCCCCCCACTACGCCGCTGGTCCACTGTTTTAATCCTCAGTTTTCCGATTGGCCAGCTCGGCGGTCAATCAGAATCAAGTGCGTTTTAAATATCGCTTTTATACAGTTTCGATCCGAAATTTTGGGGGTCTCTTGAGCCAAATACGGGCGATATATGTCTTTAATTCAATATTGTTTGGATTATTGTATATATTATAAGATATGATAAATCTAAAATTTCCTTTAGATTTCCTTTGGGTTACATTGCATTTTCTTAAATTCTTTGTTAAAATGGGCATTGGGTGGGCGCATCATGAACCATCAAAGTAAACAAATTAAAGACGTGACTTTTTAAAGGTATGTTGGCCTAAGATATTGTACATTATCAGCAGCTATATTACTATTACTATACCTCATGCATATTCATGATCGAGAGCCGAATTCTCACTGGTCCATTCACCATCACGTGCCAGATGCTATTTTGGCTGTTTACCAAGCGCCACGAGTATTCACGCACAGGGTAAATACGCATGCGTAGTAGACTGTCGCATATGTAGACTCGTCGCATATGCGTCAGTCTACTACGCATGCGCTTTACGAACAATCGGGAACATCGCACGGGTGTAGTACACGCGCGAAATCGCCCTAACTACATACACATGAAAGATGGCGGACACGTAAATGCCAATTCGCGTTTTCCCGAGCTCATTATTGTAATGGCAACTGAATATGTATGAGGTATAGTAAAACAAATATAACATGGTTTATTTTGGGTGGACGGTCGATATTGGCTCCCCTCGGTATTGGAAGTTGAAAAACTAGTTCCCTCGGCTTCGCCTCGGGAACTATTTTGTCAACTCATACCTCGGAGCAATATCGACTTCCCTCAAACCATATTATATTTTATAATATTATATATAAGAGATCAAAGGGAATAATGATAAGTTTAAACATCTACTGTGTGCTAATACTTTGATGATAACAAAGTCCAATTCGATTGACATTGGATAGAAAATAAACACCCGTAAATGATTTCTTCTTCTTTGTTCGTTATTTTTACACAAAACATTCCGTGTTTTAAGACTCCTCTCCAAATTATACCGTGAAATTGCTTTCGATTATTGACAAATGATTAGCAGTTGCAAGGGTTTACCCAGCCCTCAGCGTAATTATCGTATTTTTTTTCTATTTTCAAAACCAGTGCACAACACCGCTTACATACTGTACAAAAGGATATAATATCCCTCGTGTTCATTGTAGTAAGTAAAATCTTTTCGTCAGGAAACGCGTCTGTTTAGCTGATATAACTTATAAACATCGTCTCTGACAATAAAGTTGGATAAACGTGTGGAATTTATGTTATGTGTTTGAGTTCGGCACAACTTTATCTGACATATTAACATTCGTGACACATCGTTATGTAATTTACTTCGTGTGATGTTAGTTATATATTTTTTAACTTTAGGAAGTACAAAGTCTGAACGCGTCTCACAGCGCCAACGGCGGACTAACATAATTTGGGGACCATTGCTATTCGCTAGATTCGCTTCAGTCTGAGCATCACTGAGTTTTCAGTGTTGCCAAGGGCAGAGTTCGTGCTAGGGTGCATGAAATATGACAATACAATGTAGGCCACATAGTTTATAATTTAACCAGCCGTACAACATTATAATCTGGTCTTATAAACCCAGACCGTGTACATGAATGATATATAGCTAGGTGGTACCATACATGGGCCTATAACTCAACATAGCAGACGTTTGGGTATTGACTTCTGGTTGTAGGATTGTAGAATTATATCTGGAGGTTCTCGACCATCCTTGCTCAGAATGGCAACGTGCGGCTTCGGTTCTGGATATCACCTTCAAAATACACAATTAGAAGATACTTGCTTCACCCACTTTGACAAGGACAGGTATGTGTGAAGTTTGCTATTATATACGTTGTATAGTCTTTGATATAAACTGCACCAGATCCTCCAAAATAGCTCCGGAACAAACTATTTATTATACTCAATGATCTTGTTTGTATCATGTTGATCTTTAAGCAAAAAGGGCTCGGTCTCTGGTCTGCCGCGTCGTCTCAGACCCGCGCGTCGGCATTTTTTTTTTTCTATGAAGCGATGTCCAATTGCAGCCAAAATTGCTGGATCAATTGAATTTTGTTGTGCTGCTTTAAACGACATTTTCACATAGGGTATGAACGTTTGCCCGATTTGTGAGGCCTCTTTTAGCCATACTTTGTATATGGGGAAATTTGGTCCCGTATTTCCTGTTGGCAAAAAAAAAAAAATGTTTAAATAAAAAGATGGCCGAAAAAACGCGTCACCGCACCGATTTTGAAGCCGATCGATGACCACAAACCGGATACTTTTGGCCTTAATACCCCATTATATTACAATTTTTAATTGTCGGATCTGCAACATTATTAACTTTTAAGCCATTTAAAACAATGTATAGGCCTAATATTGGTAATGTTGGCAAAGCTGCTACTACAATTTCCTTACTTTCTTTCGAGATACTTTCTCAAGATATAACTTTAAAAACAACTGTGACAGTTTTAATTTAATACGTTGTGCCGTTGTCGAGAAAACAGTGAAAACAGATTATTCCTAACCATTCTAATGTTGAATATTGTTGTAATCGGAAGACTTAAAATAAAATTTGAAATGTTTTCTAAAATGATAGCACCTCAGAGACGAACAAATATTTCGATGGATATTTGATACTACACGATGTACGTTGTAAGGAATGAGCAAATCATTAGCCATGCATGTGAACTTTTGTATACCCTTTTTGGCAGTGTGTCCCCATTTTTGCCCATATGCCTCCCCTTTTCGAGATCCTGGATCCGTTCCTGGAGCAATTACGTGTCTGTAAACTAATATCTGAAAGCGTCAGCTGAACTTGCCCACTCATTCCAGAAAAAAATTGGGGAAATATTATCCAAAAGAGGGCGGCAGCCGTGTTCCTGTATATATACTCCTCAAATTGCAAATACGGTTGCCCTGGAAATTTGATTAGTTGTTACATTTTCTCTAAAATTTGATTCGAAAAAAGGAACTTAGTATACATGTGACAATGAATTCTCTTATACCATTACATTACTGTAAAAACGTTTGGTAACATGGGGTTGGGTAAGGTTATTTCTCCCAGAATTCGTCAGTATTTACCACAACTGTTCACATATTTTGGCAAAAACTTATCCAACATTGGGCAATGGTAAACCAACTGGGTAACCTGTTGATATGTTGACCAGTGTTGGGCAACATATCAATATTTCTTAGTTCATGAAGGCCTACGCACACCAATTCATGGGTGTTTGTTTTCATTATTATATGAACTAACCTATATAGTGTTTAAAACATTTAATGGATATGTGCAAATATCGCATTACATAACCGTTATAATATTTAAACTTTAACAGGTTATTTTCTACTGCAGTATTTCCTTATTTTCTGTAGAGATGCGTCTTAAACGAAGAAGAGTTCACAATCTCTGCCGAACTCTTCATGGTCGACGGGGCGATCATGTCATGTCAAAGAGAGATCTCTGGCCATATTTGGACTTCTGGGCGGAAAGGGAATTGATTTGAGTGAGCATGTTACCCCACAACAGTAAATTTCAACATGCCTCATTGTAGCTTTAATCTTTCTCTGATGATCTTTAATCTTTCTCTGCTTTTAAACCCGGCCTGTGTATATTTGATCATATGCATATATAGAACAATGGGAATGTACAACATTAGTAATTACCAGATTATCAAAATTAATGAATAATAATAATAATGTAGACTCATAGAGCGCACGTATCCACAAACTGTGCTCAAGGCGCATTACATTATTACCCCTGCTCATCAGGCTCATAAATCATTCCTGAAACCATCTCAGCTCCCTGGTGAGTATACAGCTCAGTGCTGCCATTTCACGCATATGGACTATTCAAACACAACAACCAACTCTGCCCTCACTTGTACCCATTTACCCCTGGGTGGATAGAAGCAATTATGGTAAAGTCTCTTGCTCAAGGACACAAGCACCATGGTCGCGGTTGGGATTCGAACCCACATTCTGACTATACTCAGCCATCAGAACACAAATCCGATGCACTAAACCGCTCGACCATGGCACTCCATGCACTCCATGAACTACACTCTAAGAAAAGAGTGCAAAAAAGTGTTGGGTAAACTGGCTGAGCAATGTTACGATTTTGTCATTACCCAGCAGTGGTTTAATTTTGCAATTTGAGCGATACGCTGCAGAGAGGTAAACAATGATCAAATACAGTATAAAGCTAAATTTTACTCATGCCAAGCGTAAGAAATTGGTATACATAATAGTGAATTTTGCTCATGTTCGTATACACGCGTATTCAACGCAGTGTGTGAGGTAAACAGCACATGTGCGTGTGATGATCACGCAAAAGATGGACGTCGTGCAGCAAGGGCTGAGGCGTGGGGACTTCCAGAGCCTATTCCTCTTCATTACTACTTGAGAGATTTTCTATGTATTCAGGTAGCATATTCCAAGGCGCTGGATATAATTTTTGAGATCCATCGCATTTCTTTCTAAAGTCATATTCACGTTTTGTTTTTAAACTGTTCTTTCGTGTGCAGTTTTGGAGTTAGTGTTTCCATTATAGACAATCACTCATATTTTATATTTTGAAGATTTTGGATTCAGTATATACGTGATTGTTTTGTATAATATTATTCAACGTTCTGATGTTTGTTAAAATTTAATGATTACTGTGTGTTTGTATGGTAAAGTTGAACACAACGTTCAACGAAAACGAACTGGCCTTCATCCCCGGAATTGAACACAGTTTGAGTTAAAAAAACAAGGCTGTTCGAGTATCTCGGGAACAGCCAATAACCTAACTTCTGTTTAAAATGGTACGCAACATCGGCTAGGTAAAATCACCCAACGGTTGGGTAAAACGGAAACATTGATCTGTGTTGATTAAACTTTAAACAACATTTTGGGAGTAAATATTTTATATTTTGAAGATTTTGGATTCAGTATATACGTTTACCCCCAAAACAACCATGTTCCCTTCATGACACAAAAGTTGGGTAAACCTTACCCAACCCAAAGTTTACCTGGTGTTGTGTAAAAATCTTACCCAGATATTGGTTAAATTTATTTTACCCAACAGAGTTGTGTTATTATTTTACCCTGTTGTTGGGTAATTTTAGCCTGTTTCAGGTTTTAAAAAGCAGTTGGCGGGTGGGGGTGGTAACAAATAACAGTAAATAATCACTGCACTTTATTTCTGGTCACTGTGGAACACAGGAATTAAGGACTCAAGCCCCACGTTGTGAGTGTCTTTTCATTTCGTCCATCTTTATCATTCTCCTGAGGACGATCAGAGCACACTGATCGAAACGTCGAGTTATGTACCTCAGTTCTTTCAGAACTATTACTACTCAATAGATTTTCACATGGTGTCACTGCAATTAGTCTTACTTATCGTCCAGACTGAGTGCACAACGAATGACTGACGCGCGCACATGGTGTAAGTCTTACGCAGTTCGTACCACTAAGTTACCGTGTTCATGAGTATAAACTTACTTTTACAAGCTTCTGTGTAAGACAATTGTTGTTTAACCTGATACTTAGGTAATACCCTAAATTCGAACCTCGGTGATGTGCGGTTTGATTTCCTACCCTTTCATGGATAGTTTCTACTCCTTTGTTGTGTATCTTTTTTACACAAGTGAGAGGTACGGTACTGCAGAAAACGTCAGTTTGCCCAATATTGCGTAAAATGTTACAGCACTTCTACCCAACAGTTTTACACACACACACACAAACTTTTTACACTTCTTTTTAGAGTGTACAAAGTATGGTGGTTAAGAGAGCCTCACAAATCGGGCAAACGTTCATGACCCTATGTGAAAAAGTCGTTTAAAGAACAGCACGGCAGAATTCCAATCGATCCAGCAATTTGGCCGTCAAATGGACATAGTTTCATAGCAAATAAAAATAACTAGAGATTCAGAGTTTGTCTCGACACAAACTCTAGGTGTTCAGGAGGATGTAAGGTCAAATTGGGGTCAACTTTGTTTTAAATATTTTGTGACAATTAACGATCTGTACAATGGTGCAACATTTTTAATTTACCTCTTGTGGTTGCTGAGATATGATCTTTTAAATATAAAATTTTGACTTCCGGTTTGGACAGGAAGTAAGGTCAAATTGGGTCATCTTTTGTAAATATATTTTGACAATTAGCGATCTGTACAATGGTACAAAATTTGTGAATTACCTCTTGTGGTTGTTGAGATATGATTTTTTTAAAAATTAAACCTTGACTTCGGTTTGGACAGGAAGTAAGGTCAAATGATCATCTTTTGTAAATATCTTTTGACAATTAACGGTCTGTAGAATGGTATAAAATTGTGAATTTACCTGTTTTGGTTGTTGAGATATGATTTTTAAATATTAAACTTTGACTTCGGTTTGGACAGGAATTAAGGTCAAATTAGGGTCACCTTTTGTAAATATTTTTCGACAATTAACAATCTATACAACGTGTAAAATGTCAATTTACTACTTGTGGTTGTTGATATATGATTTTTAAATATAAAATTTTGACTTCGGTTTGGACAGGATGTAAGGTCAAATTGGGGTCACCTTTTGTAAATATTTTTGACAATTCACGATCTGTACAATGGTACAAAAATTGTGAATTTACCTCTTGTGGTTGTTGAGATATGATAGTTTAATATTAAACTTTGACATCCGGTTTGGACAGGAAGTAAAGGTCAAATTGGGGTCATGTTTTTAAAATATTTTGACAATTAACAATCTGTACAATGGTGGAAAAACTCTGAATTTACCTCTTGTGGTTGTTGAGATATGATTGTTTTAAATGTTAAACTTGACTTCCGAGTTTGGACAGGAAAGTAAGGTCAAATTAGGGTCATGTTTTGTAAATATTTTTCGACAATTAACAATCTATACAATGGTGCAAAAATGTCAATTTACCTGTTGTGGTTGTTGAGATATGATTTTTAAATATTAAACTTTGACATCCGGTTTGGACAGGAAGTAAAGGTCAAATTAGGGTCATGTTTTTTAAATATTTTTGACAATTAACAATCTGTACAATGGTGGAAAAACTCTGAATTTACCTCTTGTGGTTGTTGAGATATGATTTTTTAAAATGTTAAATGTTGACTTCCGGTTTGGACAGAAGTAAGGTCAAATGGGGTAATCTTTTGTAAATATATTTTGACAATTAGCGATCTGTACAATGGTACAAAATTTGTGAATTTACCTCTTGTGGTTGTTGAGATATGATTTTTTAAATATTAAACCTTGACTTCCGGTTTGGACAGAAATAAGGTCAAATTGGGGTCATCTTTTGTAAATATCTTTTGACAATTAACGGTCTGTAGAATGGTATAAAATTGTGAATTTACCTGTTTTGGTTGTTGAGATATGATTTTTAAATATTAAACTTTGACTTCCGGTTTGGACAGGAATTAAGGTCAAATTAGGGGTCACCTTTTGTAAATATTTTCGACAATTAACAATCTATACAATGGTGCAAAATGTCAATTTACTACTTGTGGTTGTTGATATATGATTTTTAAATATTAAATTTTGACTTCCGGTTTGGACAGGATGTAGGTCAAATTAGGGTCACCTTTTTGTAAATATTTTTGACAATTCACGATCTGTACAATGGTACAAAATTGTGAATTTACCTCTTGTGGTTGTTGAGATATGATAGTTTTAATATTAAACTTTGACATCCGGTTTGGACAGGAAGTAAAGGTCAAATTGAGGTCATGTTTTTTAAATATTTTGACAATTAACAATCTGTACAATGGTGGAAAAACTCTGAATTTACCTCTTGTGGTTGTTGAGATATGATTTTTAATGTTAAACTTTGACTTCCGGTTTGGACAGGAATGAGTCAAATGGGGTCATGTTTTTGTAAATATTTTTCGACAATTAACAATCTATACAATGGTGCAAAAATGTCAATTTACCTGTTGTGGTTGTTGAGATAGATTTTTTTAATATTAAACTTTGACATCCGGTTTGGACAGGAATAAGTCAAATGGGGTCATTTT
>JAQQFT010000175.1:0-39075 GCA_029582265.1 Zoroaster sp. YZ-2022
GGGTTTTGGGGAAAAACAAAACATCAGGCCATCCACGCACCTGGCTCCATCTCCAGCCGCTTGACTCTGTCTTGCCACTGGATACAGGTGGACTCGGCGAGAGTGAGGTCGGCAGCGCAAACCCTCCTCACTAAAATCCAAGTCATCGCGCAAGTCAGACTTCACATATACATACCCCCAATCCCATCCTCCCAAGTCCTGCGGCGACGGGAAGTGGCGAAGCGGCAGGTGTGGATTCACTGGGAGTCGAGTTAGCAAACCCGCACTGCAGGCTCGGGCCTGATCTAGATCTAGAGAATGGTAAAAGATTGCCGTCATTACAAAAGCATTAAATACAAGAAACTAGACTTATAAGCGTAGCGCTCAGCAAATTTAAACCAAAAGATGCTATAAAAATGAAACTCACTGATCAAAATCCAGCTTGCAGCCCATCGTTCAGTAGGAACGAAAGAAAAAAGAATTCCTGGCGAAGATGAACAAGATACTAAGCGCAGAGCTACTGATCCGATATGGTCCATTAAAATATACAACATTAAAAATGTTGTTACAGAAAATCAACCTATATTATATTATTTAGAATCGGGTCCTCGTAGCTTTGTTACAAATTGTTACAAATTGTTCATGAGATACGGAATAACCACCTAGAAAATTATAGCACAAAGCGCAGTCTCGACAATTTTTCATCTTACGTCAAGAGTTTGCGCTTTGCACTGAAATCTTATAATGACCGTGTTAAAGTGTGTTTTCCATCGGGTAAATATACCTCTTGTGTGTAAAGGTGATAAGGATATTTTTGACTTGTTTGAAATGCTCGTGCAAAATTTTCTTTTTAAAACTTGTTTTTAACGCCTTTAGCCTTTCTTAAAGATTCTTTTCGATAAAAGTATCGAGTACATTTTGGTCTTAGACCAACAAATTCAGAGATTGGAATTCATTTTGTCTCGTCTTTAAATTTACGATAACTTTTGTATTCGCGTCAGAATACAAAAATTTTTCTTTTGGATAATCGCAAAATCGTCAAATGCTCGTCTTCTTTCATGTCTTTATAAACATCTTCCGTCTGAATTTCTAGTAATAAGCTGTCCAGTATCCATGTAAAGCAAATTACACTTGTCAGTTGTACTTGCTTTTAAAATTATTGTAATAAAAATCGTACATGAAATGTTTAGATAAATCTAACGCATTCCGACAAAAACAGGAAGGCGGTTGAGTACGAGTTTTGTTTTATACATGTGAATAGCAAGCAAGTCGTGATCAAAATCTTGGCTTTAGCAAAGTTGGTTTAGCAGATCTATTTAGCTGCGCTCTTGATCTTTTTCATCGTACATCTCACGAGATGCACGTCTGATCCGTTTGAAATTTTCTATCGTTTTTCCATAAAGAGAATTAATCATGAGTTTGTATAAGTCTTTTTCAAAATTTGATTTTGCTTTTTTCTCTTTTCGTGTTCAAATCAATATAAGACTTCATCCAAGGCGTTGATTGAATTTTAAAAGCGGAATTTTCGTTAGTTTCATACCACAGATATATACAGATGTAGATTGCGTATAATGAAGAAGATTTTGATTTGTCGTATAAATTTGGAGTTAATTTATTTACTTTTGAGCTGGTCTGTCTTGTAATAGATCGAGCTTGATAATCAGACATCATTCTTTTGGAATTTCTAATGACCTGGCGTGAGTGGAAATGCGGTAGAAGATTGTGTAATTCTTTAGGATATTCGAGATCGACTTCTAAAATGTACCTTTACTCGATTCTGACGATATTGATTTTATATCAACGAATCAATTTCATCTTGCTTTAACCATTCAAAATTTCCGATCGGAAGGTATTGACTCATCGACCAGCCATAAAGGTTATTCGCTCAAACTTGTTATAAAATTCAGAATTTTGACAGTCGTAATCATTTAGATATGGATTGTTTGCTTTAGCGCATCTTTGACTAACCATCGACGATTCTCTAATTCCTTTCTTCTGTAAATAAATGCATGTCGTAATCCAACAACTCTAAACGAGTTCGAATGTTTCAACAGCACGCCCCAACTCAAGCCTGGAGTCGTAATAATGCACCGGATCTAATCCGTATTCATTCAAACAAGTCGTCAAAATTTTCAAAACGCCCAATAATTAGACATCGCACGACGCATAAATCGTGATATTCCCTAGATTTTTACATTTAAACGCTTGAAATCATTCTGAGCGTATGACATTCTTTATCTGTAATGTGTTCACTGCTTAATTTACTATAAAAAGCTTTTTTAGGAGGAAGACTATTTCATCAAAGCTCAAAAGAGTCCATGTAATCGTATGGATAAATACCTTTTGTAAAAGCAGTTTTAATTTGTTTAAATCCGTTCGCATTTGGCAGATATATTTAAAAGATTGAGCCGTTAAATCAAAGTTGCCTGATTTATCGATAGTGCTCGATTTAACGAGCTTGTCTAACGTAAGCTTGTAAAATTTAAAGCTGTCTATAAATCGCAGTTGCCTGATTGAAAAGAAATATACTTTTTCATGTTGTTTGGGATACACTTTAAATCTCCTTTAACTCGACTCGCGACTTGATAAATAAGTGAGAGTCATATCTCGTAAATTATGGAATATTACCGAATAAATATTTTGTACGGTTTTATGCTTAGTTTTAAATTACAGCCCTACATGCCGCTTCCTCGATATTTTCCGTAACGTGACAATGATCGCTACTTTTTCCCCGCAGTTCAGTAACTTTTTATATAGCTTCGTACGGTAAATAAGCCATTTATAATCGTTTCATACAGAAAATCATTTAAACCAACACTTTTAACCTCGTTATAATTTTCTACATCGCCTCTCGACATGATTATTTTTTAGGTTTTAAATATGTCGTAATTTTTGTTTTCCATGATTGCATCGAGAAAGTGTTTAGAGCATCTTTTCTTATATACCTTGCGTGCTGAGTTTCACTGTCGTATCTAACTAATCTAACGCCAACGTCGATCTAGCAAAGGACGGTTCTTGAATTTTTAGTATTGCCGAGGCGCCACCGCTGGTTGTACTTTTATCAACGATCGGAGAAATAACAAAATATCACACACGGTTATTGTTAATGAACCATAATCCTCCAGGGCAACTTGAAATCTTGCTTACGGCCAGGAGCACCAAGGCCCAAAGAGCCTTTTGATATTTTGTTTAATCCGGCTAATCCCGTGAAGTATGCAGGATCACGCTACTTTGATTATTAGTGTTTCGCCTAGCCTTTTGCTCATAATCAGCCTCTATCCATCAATATTCTTCAATTGCAAAGAGTTAAAATAGTAAGTTCTGCATCCTTCAGTATCATTCACTTTTTACAACTGGAAGTACAGTGTAACTGGCACTTCCTGGATCCATCAAATATTCCAGTGAGAGTGCTGAGGATCCCAAAGGATTGAGAATACATGTATGTACAATAGTAACTATTTTTGGTATGGTCATTGATAATGATGGTGCACCAGACTTGGTGACTTCATTGTTGAGGTAGCACGCTTGCACTGCTTCGGTACAGACCAGGCATCTTTGCCGAGTAGTGACCGCAATGTGTAGCCTCCAACAGTGGTGGACCCCTTGAACTGGGCATTTGTTACACCACCAGCATAGTGTTGATTAGGTACATGTAGGTGATTGTGAGCACTTACATGTACTGTGTGGGTCACAGCCTTGTGAAAAGATGAAGAGGATTGGTGTCACCGCATCACAGGAGTTGTCCTCGGTTGAGTTGCAGCCTGTGGTGTTGCTTGTAGGAAATACATGTATAAGCATTCACCCATCTGATGTCCACCAAAAGTAGACGATTTTCTTCCACCAGAATAGAAATATTCTGGAGCATGTGTGATATGCTCGCAGCTGTTTGCTCCATCCCCTCCCATGAACTGTGTGTAGTCAACAGCCTGGGGAGGTGCAGGAATGAAATGCAGCAACCAGTTGCCCTCATCAGGTATTTTTCTGGTGATGGTGTCGATATCAGGTCCCTCCAGCCTTGATGGTGGTTGACAGAGAAAGCATAACACTGCTGTCCATCCAAGCAGTAACAGTCATCTGGCCTCCGCTGGAGTAGAATGTGTGTGATACCTGAACGCCTCTATGTGACGCCAGTAAAGAAGAAGGCTTGCTTCCGGGATGCCAGCCACATACATATTACAACAGCAAACGCATTCATTCACATGCCTACGCTTATATTGCCCACGCTGGAAAATGACATAGAAATGGCTGAATCGTTGTCAGATGAAATGTGATACTTACTGAGGTAATAGCAACTATAAATAAACTATCTAATGTGTAATTTTCGTCAACGAACTGCTATCTTTGTGAAGAAATCGATCATTTAGTGACCCAAACTCGGTTGAAAAAAATCAAAATATCAAAATACAAGGTGTTCATTGTCACGACCGAAAATCTAGTCACAGTTTTCATCATCAAATTCTTCTTAAAAGTTGTAAAATTTGTTATTTTAGTCTAACGTTATAGTGTATTTTTTCATGTATGATTTGTGAATTACCCCGTATTTATTGTTAACGATGTCCAAAACATCATGTGATAATGAACGCCTAACAAGCAGCCACCTAACAGCTCTCAGTTTTGTGCTAAGAAAGGGTGTTTTGTAGCTACAAATTTGTCTTCATTTTTATACTAGTGGATTTTTTATTACACCTGGAATCTACTGGACGCTTTTATGTAGTATTTGTACATTTGTTTTCTTATAATATGAAAAACTGTTGTTTTTGTCTGTCTCTGCTGTAAGATTTTCCCGTGTAGTGCCATCTTATTCATTTTATTTGGCAGTCAACTCTGGCTTAGATTATAACCTGTAGTGCCCACAAGTTTTTGGATAACAACCTTGTGATTAGACAATGGAGGTCACATGTACATTCTGTTTATTCTACCCTCCATCCGACCTTTTTGTGTCTCAGTGACTCATCTTTAGAATATGACAAAGCTTGCAACCTACGCTTGTAAACAACAACCGCATTTAAATTTTTGAGTTGTCCTATATCATATTATAATAATTCATCTGCCACCTTTCACCTGGAACTCTTAATTTCGGTGACATACATGAAAACCCAAACCCTGGACCTGAAACACTGAAAAACACACCACAAACCCCCACTCACTCCATAAATTTCCTACAGCCGCAGAATACTCAATTCAAGTCGGTACTGATGCAGCTCTATCTTATTTAGCATTGAGTCAATTGAACTGTCTTGAAACGCCAATCAACCCCAAAACATATCACAATAGAGGAAAAAAGCTGGTCGCCGAGAATGGACAGATTTACACAACTAGCACTCCGCCCTCACCAACCCCAACAGTGAACTTAACCATCAACAAGCGACTTTACAATTAACTCCAAATGTTCATGATGAGTCTAAACTTCAGCTCTGTGTCTGAATACTAATCCATATGTAACAAATCAGATGAATTTGTTGACTTTGTACTTCAAAACAATTTGGACTTGTTATATCCGAGACATGGTTTATAAACCTGATGATGACTTGTTACCCGCAAAAGGCACTCCTGCTGGCTACTCTCCATCATACCCCCAGACCAAAAAGACTGGTGGAGGCATTTTCTTTAGGTCCAGTTTATCTGTCAGTATAAAAATGTTAACTGACTACCTAACATTTGAATTCTGCATGCTGAGGAAAGCAACTCAGATCTGTCTGCCTTGTTAATATATCGACTAGAAAGGGGATGTTGATGGTAAACATGAAAATTTTCTCCATATTTGAGAAATTAATTGTGATTATCTCTTGCACCCAACTGACATTTTTTACCGGTGATTTTAACATTCATATGGACATCACTCACAGATCAGTTTAAAGATCTGCTCTCTGCTCATGGACTTACATTGTGTGTATTCAGCACATCACAAGCCCCCACCATCGATATGGTCACTGTCTTTACCTCATGATAACCCCGTGAAAATACTTCACTTCATCTCGAATATATCCACCCCGGGCATCTGATCATTATGCAATCATGGTAAATATGAACCTTAAAAACCCCCCATACATACCTACCATTTCTGTAACTACCCACTGGAAAATGTAAATTTTAAAGTTTTATGTCTGATATTGAATCTCAACTGGAAAGTGAAAAACCTGAAGATGGTGAGCTGGATTTTTGTGTCGTCTATTTGAATCTACTGTCAGTAACATCTTGACCATCATGTCCAAAAAACTCGAACTGTTAAACTACAATCTGAATCCCCTGGTTCAATGATGATTTTCGTGCTGCAAGGAAAATCTCGTCAACTTGAGCGAAAATGGCGACAATGGGAAACTTGAGTACATCGGCAAGAATACTGTAACCAACGGATATTGGAAGAACATGATTAACCAGGCAAAATAACTCACTACTCATCTCTTGTGGAAGAGATCTCTGGCGATCAGAAAAACTCTTTAACATTGTTGGCTGTTTAAACCCAAGACCCAAATTCCCCCCACACCCGATCAGGACCTCGAAATGATTTTCAAACTTTTGTCACAAAATTGAGAATATCCGTTTTTCCCCAGTACCTGCCATTCTATCACAAACACCTCGCCAGAAGGATCCACAATAGACTGTCTATCTACATGATGTTTGAGCCACTAATGTTACGGAGATCAAGAAAATCATCATGAAATCGCCATTAAAATCCCTGTGACCTTGATCCAGTACCAACTTCGCTAATAAACAAAATATTGATGTGTTTGCTAAGTATATCACAATTATTGTAAACAGATTTTTTCTTCCGGGTTTTTTCGACAGCCAGAAGGTTGCTCATGTTAAACCACCCTGAATAAACCCAATTTGGACAAGGAAGCAAAAATTACCGACCGTAGTTTAAATTTTGTACCTTGAGAAACAATAGCGGTTGTTTCATCAGGGTCTCCCATGTTCGGAAATAACTGTCAGACACATTTGGATAAACCATTTCATGAACGAAACTCTCTTTCCCCGCAACAGACATTTTATCAGCTATGGATGATGGAAAATTACTGCATTAGTTTTGTTAGACTTGGCTTTTTACAGCGATCACAAAATCCTTCTCTCCTTCAATATCATCTTGAAACATGACACAGCACTGGGTTGGTGTAGGTCCACCTTTTAATAGGCCCACATGTTTGTATTGGAAACTATCTCCGAGCCTGTTATTCTGATTTTTCTGTACCCCCAAAGGGTCTTGTGCTCGCCAACAGTGGTTTACTGTTTATACCTTTCCAGTTCGTGATATCATTTTGAAGTATAATTTAAATTACCATGTTCTGCTGTGACACGCAGCTTTACATTACTTTAAATCTTCTCCCAAAAACCCGATTCCTGCATTACAACACTGGAGAACGATTCAAGAGATTCAAGTTGGGTGAGACAAAACTTCCTGAAATTGAACCACTAAAAACAGAATTTGTTCTATTTGGATCACCCCGCAATTGTCTAAAGTTTCTTCCATTTATACAATTGGGATCGTGAGATAACCCCTCATCACAAGCACGTAATTTGGGTGTTTTATTTGACCCCGACAATGACTTTAAAAAACCTCATATCTCCAACATTGTTTGATATCATCATTTCATATCAGAAATATTAGCAATAAGAAAAACTGAATAAAGTGCTTGAACAAATTATACATGCGCTTTGTCACATCACCCGATAACGGAATGCTCTCCCCACGGTCTCCAGAATAAAATATCTTGTCTTCAGCACATACAAACACAGTAGCTGATGTTTTGACTTTTTTCCAGAAATTAAGTCTGCCATATCATGCCAATCTTGAAAGAATTGACTGACTTCCCGTTTCACAGAGAATTGTTTTTAAACTTTTGCTAATTGTTCACAAATCTTAATAACATTGCTTAATTTATATTTGAACTGTTTAAGTCACACTCCATCATCAATTTGGCTCCAGCAACATGTCACCCTAAAGGAACCAACTTCAAAACGGAACTGGGTGACACGCCTTTTCTGTCGCGCTCAAGACTCTGGAATCATCATCCAACTAATTAAACTCAAATTGTCATACTCTACTAGATTTAAGTCGATGTTAAAACTCATCTTATGTCACAATTTTAAAGATGATGTATTTTGTAATTGCATGTAGGTACATGTACATTTGTATCTCAGTACATAATTTTGTCCCTATGCTATCATTGTGTATTGTTTGTATTCATGTTTTTCTTGTTTTGTGCCTTGAGCACCAGTAGGTGGATATATGTGCCTACAAATCTTTATTATTATTATTATTTTTAAAAACCCCAACATGGCGGCTATTAGTACATACTTTAGATCGGACATGTCGGATCTGACTTAACGTTAGTTACTTTATTTGGCTTGTCATTTCATTGAAATCGAAGTTTTCTTGAGTCTGGTGCCTTTGACATCCTAAATTCTCCATGAAGGCTCGTTTACGCCTTCAGCAGAAAAATGATGCTACATATCACTCATGGTTGGAGACGGCCCAACCATTTGCCATCACAACCGACTTTGTGGCCCAAATTTTTCGAGTGCCTCCCCTTTTAGGGGAACATATGGAGGCTTACACCTTCAGGAGAGTTAAATACAGCCTGCTGCGACATCTTGCAGGCAGATGTATATTTCAAAGAAATTTAGGATGAAAATATGTTCCATATATTGGAGTTTTGACATCGGACATGTAACACATAAACAAACAGCTGTGATTGCTAGGGAAAACGTTCTTTTACCTGACGTCACGGTATTTCATGTAATGAAGCATTACATCACTCAATTGCCAAAAAGTGGGGGCTTGTGAAGTAGCATAAAAGTCTCCAAAATGAACAGAACAAACTTCAATTATGAAAAACTAACATACACTGTATCTTGTTTTATTAAAACAGAGGATAGAGCAGATGCTTTTTTTGTAGAGGTATCGGTGGGTCATGTTTGCAATCTGAGCAGGGTCGTGTAGGCCAGAAATTTATTGAAGATGTAAAAGTTAGAATAATTACATTAGAAATGCAAATTATTATATTATTATATAAGTCATGAGAGAAAGAAAGGATAGGAATAAATATGAAATAAATTATTGTGATACTGGATTTGAGGACAAAAAAAATGATGAGGAAGACTGCTTTAGGTTCAGTAGTTTATTCTGTGAATAAGACAAGAGAATATAATATGGTGATTCGTCTCTGGAAAAATGGGTTGTCAGATTACAATGATTAAATGTAAAATTATTTATAAATTATTTACAATATAGTCTCGGCCTGACCTAAAATTAATTGAATTAGAAAAGGTAAGACTTCATTTTAATTATCCTTACTGCATGTACTTACTAGTTTTGTACATTTAAATAATAGTAAACAGTGACTTGAACCGTAGGACCATTTCTTATAATTGTCATAGGAGGTTCCTTCAACTATCACCTCTTAAAATAAATATGCAATTCTAAATAAATGTAAAGCACTGCGAATCATTATCAAAATCAATTAATTTATCTAAGTGACTAATTGTGGTACTATAATTTACAAAATAACACTTTACAAAATAAGTGATTTGATTTAGTTTGCATTTACTCAAAAACCTGGTCGGCAGCCATCTTGCGTCATTTATTTTTATGGAATAAATGGTAAGACAGAATAAAACTTACGAAAAAATAAGAAACTTGTTTGAACCTTGATTAAATGCAAATGAGACATCGATTGTGAATTATAAACCAAACAGAGGTATTCAATACAATTTAACATTTTGAATCTGGTCTCAAAATACTATACTGTGTTGGAAAATACAGATTCCGCTATTTTCTTAAATGGAAGATTTACAGTAAAGTATTGAGTGAAAATACACTGGTAGTATAATATGCAATATTAAAGAGATAAAATAAAGAAATTATTACCTGTGAATAAGACGAAGAGAATATAATATGGTGATTGCCTCTGACGGAAAATGGTGAGCAGGACATATAGTTGGTGGCGTCAAGCAGTTTGAATATTAATGAGATTTGGCAGATGAATAATAAAACATGAATAGTTAAATAAAATAGATCCTATTTAAACATAACAAGAATTCTAAACATAAAAAATAGTGGGGAATTACTTTACCACTGTCACATGAAATAAATTATTAACAAATTACTTGATGCCTGTGCATGTTAAAGCCATAGGCTTGAAGTGTGCAGAGTTGATGTAACCAGTGTGACTTTACGATGTGCATCATCACCTGTACAGTGTACAACACAAGCCTCAATCACAGTTAGTTCAACATTTTCTTATACTGTGATTGGAAAGGTTGAAATGGATGCCACAGGAAGGGTTTTGGTTTTCATGGAGGAAACATGGTTCCAAAGCAAGACACAGTTTGGTGTTAAGTCTCTCCTTGTATTGTAGTCCACATCTTTACATGTACATGAGATGATGTATACAACATTGGTGTTACATTAGGATTTAGTCTCAATACTGTAGGTGATGTGAGGCCAGTGCTGTGGCACTTCACCTTCTGTGGTTTAAGATACAAACATACATGTATTTTGCATCTGTATGGTGATATTTATTGGAACCATGCATGTCTTGTGTAGCATGGTTGGGTTTACGTACATGTAGTTGGTCCCGGGCTACAAGTAGTATGTCAGTGTTCAGCAATGGCTGAATATAACATGTTTTACTCAGGATAGATGAGTTTAGGTAGTCTAGAGTGAAATGTAGTGACTAGGGTTGCCAACAGAGCATGATGGGAGGTGGGTACAAAGGCCTTTTAAATGGCTAGTTGGACCCCATTTGCTGCCCAAGATGAGGTGTTACCTAGTTCAGATGAACTTTTAGTACAATGTATGTCAAACAAATCGTGTTATGCAGAGCTTGACTGTAGGCATTGCCTTAATATTGCAATGCCTAGGTGACAGCTGTCAGTGAGGAGGTATTGTGGGTGCTCAGGGTTTACAGTAGACATCGGTCAACATGCCATGGGGGATTTATTGATGGCTACGTCTAAGATGTTAACACTGGTTAGAGAGTAATTGGCAGAGAACTTGATGGTGGGGTGGAATAAATTGATAAGATTGATGGATTCTTCCAAGCTATCTTGGCCTCTACACCAGATACAGAAAATATCATCAATAAATCTTCACCATACCAGTAGGAAAGGGCTGTACTGGGATCCTGTGGGAGGAGATAGTTAAAAATATCTAGGTTAATCTTGTTAGCATTATGAAGCTAACAAGTGTGTCAGAACAAGTGGCCAGTATCACTTTTGATGTAATGATCAATGTACTGGTGCCTTAAGGTCTCAATGTATATAGTCATCCATGTTCATGCTACAACAGCAGACCCTTTGTCAGCGTTGATTTTGATCTCTACAGGGTGGTTATGGGTTCCCTTGTGGGTGGGTGGGGCATGTGAACCTCGAGAGTTGACAGAGTTGATGAAGCTGTCATCAAGGATACATCCTGTTCTATGAGGAACCAACTTCCCTTTCTTGAAGCGGTTGGGATGGGCCCATCCTCTGTGGAAGCTCAACGTGAACAAATTTATGTAAGGTTGTCCGCAGCACATGAAATGAGACAAGTGATGGTATATTTTCCTAATAAAATTCTCACACACACACCCCTTTAGGTGATAAAGCATCTCATAAATGTGTTTTATCTTCCCTTTTAAGTTTCTAAAAGGAAAGAAAGACAAGCTAGTAGCAACTCCCCAAAGGAGATCAAAGGCCAAGTGCAGCAGTAAAATGGTAAGCATTCAACGTTTGTTTTTAATGTGTTTATATTTTGTTTAAACAAATAAATAGATTTATTATTTCTCTGGCAGAGTTCAAGTGGAAATTGTGTCCTTGGGAATGTCATATTTCCTTGGCCTGAAAGCCACTACACACTATTGGTAATCTTTTAAACATAAATAATCACAATTTTACTTAAATTTATAATGATGATTTTAAATATCCCTTGGAATCTTTTGGTCTTAGGTGCTATCATTAATAACCAAATTATCAATAATTTCAAAACCAATTTGTTGTCCTCTGGGGAAAAAATTTAACATTACAATGAATAACAAATTGAATGAATTTAAAAATTATTTTCACAATAACTGACACATTGTTGAAACTTTCGAGGTTGGTTGTTTAACACTGTACCTTATATCATCCAGTTGCTAGCAATGATTGTACTTTTCAGAAAAATAATTATAAAAGTAAACAAGAACGAGTGTTTGTTGTAACAAACGAGGTGTTAGACATTGTTGGAAATACATGTAAAGGTCAAGTGCATAAACAAATAATAAAATTTCATAATTTTTGTTTTATAACATCAATTTCAACTTTAAAGACCCAAGGTTCTCCCAGGATTTTCAAAACTGTTGGGGTTTTATTGTTGGATAAATTAGAGCACATAGCGAAGCTCTTCACCGGGGGTCCGGAGATGCATTAGGCCCTAGGAAATGTTAAGTTTCAGATGCTCTGTGCATTCTGGTGCTTTTTAAGAGTTTCCCAGGGGGTTTTTGAAATTATTTTGTCACTTTTTCCACATTTCATCTAATTTACCAAAAAGCCTCAGTGGTCGTGAGCATTTTTTAACATTTTTCGCAAAATCTTTAAACCGACACATGTAGTTTTAAATCAGTTATAAATTTTTATTTAACCAGTTCGGCTGGAGGCCGGGGGTATCACAATTTTTTTGGGACAGCGGATCAGAGAGCATCTAAACACGGACAGGATTCTGGGGAATATTTGTATAGTTCCCGTCGACGTGGAAGAGCCAAGCATACGGTGGAAACCCCGGGTCCCCTGGTCATGCTGTGGTGAGCGCCATTGGTCGTTTAGCGGTAAAATAAACCCGCCACAGGGTTCGAAACTTTTTATTCCTGCTAGAACTGGAAATTTTTGCTTTATAGAAGATACACATATAAAATTTGAAAATGAATATAAATAATAGGTGTAGAGAGGCATCGATGTTGGAGTATCTGTCACAACTAACCCGTAAGGGTTCCACGTGTGACTTGAAGCACAAAGAAACCCAGAAAATATATTTACATTAATTAAACATTTATTTAAAATTGTTTTTTATATTATTTTACAATTCAGTTATTCCATTCAAATTATTCCATTGATTATCCAAATCGCTATAGCCTAACATTTACCTGTGAATTTTGAACTAAAAGAGCTCCGATTTCCTATAGTCTATTCTGTACCTTAACTACATGAAAATAAACACATTGTTTTTGCAATCGAGCCAACAAGTGCTTACGATCCACCACCAGATGCCACCATCATCACAACATATGCTCGCCTGTGAGCAGTCCCTCTCGACCGGCCAGCTGACCCCTTTGAGGGCAGCTTCGTAAACTGCACCGATTTAAAAAGCCAATTTCATCATTTTCAAATAATTATGCTAGCAACTTGAAATTGAAAGATATAACATTATAATGATCCCATAAACAAAGAATTGCCGAATTAAAATTCCCTGTGCATGACAGGCACATACCGGCAGCAGGCAATGCACAGGCATGCACAGGCACACACAGGCACATGCACATGCACAGGCCCTCAGGCACAGGTATCAATGCACAGGCCCCATGGTGCACAGGCACAGGCACATGCAGGCACGCACAGGCACAGGCACATGCACAGGCACATGCACAGGCACAGGCCCGGCATGCACAGGCACAGGCACAGGCACAGGCACAGGCACAGGCAGGCACAGGCACAGGCACAGGCACAGGACAGGCACAGGCACAGGCACAGGTAGCACAGGTACATGTACATGCAATGATTGACAGGATTACAGGTACATTCACAGGGACATGCACAATACATGCACAATAAAGCATGTGTACTATGCACAGGTACATGCACAGGTACATGAATAGCACAGGTACAATTAGCAATGTATTACAGGTACATGTACAGGGAAGTCATGACATGCACAGGTACATGTACATGACGGTCATGTACATGCACAGGTACTTGCATACAGGTACATGTGTCGCACAGGCATGTAAAGCACAGGGGCATGTACGATCGGGTACATGTACATGCACAGGCATGATATGCACGGTACGTACATGCACAGGTACATGTATATGCAGGTACAGTATGTACATGCATAGGTGCGGGTTTCGTTGCACAGGTACATGCATGCACAGGTGTTTCGTCATGCACCCGGTTGACAGGGGTTAGGCATAAAGGGACAGGTAGGTACAGGACATGTACAGGTACATGGGCATGCACAGGTACATGCATACAGGTACATGTATAATTCAGGTGACGGTACATGCCAGGTACATGGTACATGCACAGGTACATGTAACATGCACAGGTACATGTAATGACAGGTACATGTATGCACAGGTGCATGTGTTACGTACGCATGATGCAGGTACATGTCATGCACAGGGTTTCTAAAGCACAGTGCATGGGACAGGTACATGTGGGCAGGTAGGTACATGCACAGGTAGCAGGTTTCGCATTAGTGTACATGCACAGGTGATGACAGGCATTTTCAGGTCATGCTACGCACAGGTGCATGCACATGCACAGGTGCATGCACATGCACAGGTGCATGCATGCACAGGTGCATGCATGAGCACAGGTGCATCGCATGCCAGGTGCATGCATCATGCACAGGTGCATGCACATGCACAGGTGTATGCACATGGCGCATGACAGGTGCATGCGCATGCACAGGTGCATGCAGATGCACAGGTGCATGCGCATGTATTGGTGCATGGTGAGGTACGCACAGGTGATGCGTTACGCACAGGTGCATGCACATGCACCGTGCATGTGCATGCATTTGTGCATGCATGCACCTGTGCATGTGCATGCACGTGCATGTCATGCACCGCATGCATGCTCATGTGCATGTGCATGTACATGCACAGTGACATGCACATGCACAGGTACATGCACAGGTACATGCACAGGTACATGTACATGCACAGGTACATGCACATGTACACTATGGCATGTACATGTACACATACATTTACACATCCACAGGCTCGCTCTGTGCAGTCAGTTGTAGACAGTGTGTGCAGATGCAGTGTGCACGTGGTTCACCGTTATTCAGGATCCCAGTATCACGTGCAATATCTGCACATCAGATTGGATAAATTTGCATAGTAGCTATTTTATATTTTTTTCCATTGGCTGTTCGATTGTGTGTCATGAATATGTTCATTATGTTGCATATTCATGTTTTTGGGGTTGATGTTTCACTGTGGTTTCACTAGTGCCCGCTTTGGAAAAAGAAGCGCCTTTCTAATGGGTCTGGGAAAGGAATCAGTTTCTCAGTGAATGTTGTATAAATAATGCATATGCATGAGTAGTATATATATAAAACACAGCAAATTTTCACGTACTTAGCAGTTTTTCTAATGGTTGTAATTTCTTAATATCGAAACCACCAAAGAATTTCTGCAAATTTGAAAGATATGCATGCTTATCCTAAAGATAATTTGAGTTGATTATTACATTATTTTTATTACCCTAAAATTTATCAACAAATGGAGGGAAAAATGCGGTAACTTTTCCATCAATTTTATAGAAATTTGAGGGTAAAAAATAAAAAAATAAAAAAATAAAATAAATCAACTCAAATTAGTTCTAGTATAAGCCTGCATGTCCATTCACATGTTGAAACACTTTTTGGTCGGTTTCAGGTACTTAAAAATAAATAACAACATTGGAAAAACTGTAACGGACGGATGCAAGTGGCCCCTTTATTGTGTTTTATGTCATAGCCTGCCTGCATTCATGTCCATTACAGTTTTCTGTGATGTGAATTCCAGTACATGTGCTGTGTAATGATACACATGCTGACATGTAAACAGAGCGTGTTCGGCACACAGCTGTTTCAACACTAAATAAAGTGCGCACCTGTTGGTGAGTCTAAAGAAGCGTTGGTCGTGTTCGTTATGTATGCACGTTAAGGAATTAGCTGAATGCTTCGGAATGCAATTGACCAAGTATCGTGACCCCTGGAAAAGTTTGTTGATCATCGCTAGCATAATGTATTATGTGATTGACTAAAATCTTTTAGGTTCTTTTTATGTCAGTATAATCTATTTATTGTGAAAAGTTCACTTAATAGCCCTTTTCGAGGTAGTTGAATCGATTTACGTCATATGTTTCAACAGTTGGGGCATGCAGACCGCCAAGAAAACCTTCAACAAAAGCATGTTTTCACTATTTTTTAATTTTACCTATCGCTAGTGGACATTTCATCATTGAAAGCGGACATTATTATGCACTTAATTGGAGGTAAGTCTGGGCAATGACAAATTTACAAGAATCTTTGATTTGAAAATAAACATTTTAACATTCTTCAGACATGTCAGATTGTTGTATCTAACGTTAGTTGATGCATAAGCATGGTTGATGATATGAGTTAGTAATGTGTATGGTATGGACAGTGAATGGGTACTAGTTGGGACTAATTTAGCGGTACCTAGTTTTATTAATTTTTTAAATAGTGGTAAAGAGTCTGTAATGTTAGGAGAGTGAAGCATAGGCATGAGTACAATTAGCTAAATTAAAAAATAAATGTATGTTAATGTTAGACATGTTATCTATAGGATGAAATCAGTGTAATATCTAACGTTAGCTCTGAAATTAAATAATTCATTACATGCAATTTAAACAAACGTAGTTTGAACGGTGAACAACAATGTTTAGGCCTGAAAACATTATTACAGCTGACATGTTCACAATGTCATGCACATACATGTACATGCAGGTGTTTTGTAAATTTGTGTCTCACAATATTCTCTGACAAGGCCGAGTTCATTAGCAAAGGTACAGTCATGACAATCATTAATAATAATAATAATAATAATAATAATAATGTAGACTTACATGTATATAGCACACGATGTATCCACCAAACTGGTACCCCTGCTCATCAGGCTCATAAATCATTCCTGAAAACATCTCAGCTCCCTGGGGAGTATACAGCTCAATTGCTGCCATTTTGGCACATACAAGTCTAATCAAACAGAACAACCACCTCTGCCCTCACAGGTACCCATTTACCCCTGGGTGGAGAGAAGCAATTATGGTAAAGTGTCTTCTCAGGACACAAGCACCATGGTCGCGATAGATTCGAACCCACATTCTGACGACTCAGCCATCAGAACACAATTTGATGCACTAACTGTTCGAACGTGGCACTATTCATGATACTTTATCAGAATTCATGATCACATGAAATAATGGATTGGTTTGACTACAACAAAATAAACCTGCTCATTTTGAGTTTAATTTTCTTTTCACAGGTGCTTCCTTCCAAGATGGTATGCCCTCACTTGGTGTGGTGATGGTTTGATCATAATGGCTTTATACGATAATGATCACGCTTCACTGTATGGGAACATTGCAAACACAGTGGGATAACATGTAGCTGCAAAGGTAAGATTTAAATCATGTCAGGAAACAGTCCGCAATGGGTTCGAATGAACAGACTTTACAGATATTTTTATTGTTTGAAATAACAAACACTTTGTATACAAACTACCATAGAAATTGTCAGAAGGAAAGTTACAACAATGGTAAATCTAATAACCTATCAATCAATCATCTACATGTATGTATAAAATTTGACTTGAATGTTGATGTCATTAACTCTGTTTATTTTTACTTTGTTTCTCAATCAATTTAAATTACAGAAAGAGAGAGAGGAGGGAATTGAAGCTGAGGATGGGTGAGAGGGGATGAGAGACTGAAGGAAACCAAGAAACCTAGGTGATGATGGAAGAGAAAGCAGAAAAGCAGAGAAAAGCTTGAGGAAGAGTTCTGTTTAAAGGGGACACAACTAGCAACCACTATGAATGTTGTAAAAAGATGTTGGTATGAGTTAAAGGGTCAATATCAGAGCAGACTTTCAACAGGGCATGGAAGCAGGTTTCTAGTGTAAGATGAACATTGTGACTGTAAATTACTGCTTATTTATGCAGCAGCAACGGTATTTATATGATCTTATCTTGGGATATTTATTTTCAGTCACTGAGTTAATCTAAAATAGCATTGATTCTATGCCTGTTGGTCGTGATGATATTGTCCCTTTAAGGCACAGAGGAAGATTTATAAAACCAAAGATATTGGTATTGTCCAAGGATGCATTACGATTAACTCTATACTCTTAGGCTACAGTACATGTACAGTATGTGAACAGGAATAGCAAAGATGGCAAATGAGATAAAGGTCTACATGACAACTGTATCAGTGGCATAACTAGGATTTTCAGAGTTGGGGTGGGGGACATTTACACACCAAACTCAAATGAACCAACAAATTATGTCACTCAGAAATACCAACAAGTTTGTGAATTTACAAGACATAATTGGCTACGCCACTGGACGATCCATTTGCCAGAGTATCAGTTATTCTGTACCTTTGGCAAGTTGCTAGGATTTATTTATTTTCATTTGTTTGTTGTACCCGCTTTTCTTAAGATATTTCTTTGAGGCTAGTTATGGGTTTTGTCTAAAAATAAAAATCAATGATAACAGCTAGTTGTTATAGTACAGAGCCAAAGTAATGCCATCATGTGAATGGAACGCTGAACCATTTTGTAAGTGTGCTAATTTTGCATGCAAAATGTCAAAACCACCTTCTAATGGATGGTTGACCAGGTGGGGCACTACCCATGTAACTGAAACTCTTACTGTACATCTTCAAATATTGTATCCTTGTTTGTGTTCATTACTCCCGCAAAATCCAAGTCAGTCACTGACAAATTTTCAAAGATTTAGTGATTTGGCATGGAATGACCAAATGTATTATGCCATGTAAAATTTATTATAATTAAGACAATTTATAACATACATGTGTAAATGTTAAAACCAAAATATAGAAATAATTATCTGAATAGCACAATATGAATTATATTGACACATTTCACCTCATTAATCTCACTTATATCCATGGTTTATTATTTATTTTAAGATTTTATTTCTAAAAACATAAGCTATGATGATGTATTTATATAATTGTCAAATTAGCAACAGTACAGCTACATTACAAAGTCTGAATAAAATAATATTTAATTAATTGGCAAAACAGATTGGAATTGGAATTTGTCACTTATATGATTAATTTAAAGGGGTGTAATTACTCACAAAGAAACTGAGAATGATGATAATTCTTTATCTAAAAGTTAAAAGGACAGTATCACACGATCAACAGTGATAGTTGTAGATTAACTTTGGTGACGAAAATAATACCCACATGATAAGGTTATTATTATCATTACTGCTGCATAAAACCAGTAATTTTCAGTCGAATAAACTAGGACAACGATTCCATGCCCTGTTGAAAGTCTTCTCTTATCGGACGATACTGCCCTTTAAGATGGTAGTACACAATTGGAATAATTCATACAAAATTACACATGTATTTAAATTAGTTCACTTATTCCTATTTTCTGAACAAATTATTTTAAACTTGAACAATTGCATGAAATACAGTTCTCGGATCAAATAGGCAAGGTGTAGCATTTGACTTGGATTACAGTGTACATGTATGTGCAAAGATGGATAAAGCAAAAGCGCTTACTACAGAAAGTTCACCAATATAGAAACAAATTTTGAATATAGTTGCAAACTAGTTTACTGGTAGATATGAAAAGTCTTTATATTGTCCATTAGGTCCACAAAAATGTGCGGATGACATCCATGATGTGTGACAGAAGTAGCACTGTGTTGAACATCCCCAGGTAGCCTCAACAACCCCTCACTACTTGCTGATAACCATAATGGTGATATTTCCTGAATATGATATGAAATTAAATAAAACCATATTTTAATAGTGAAAAACAGCTGTAATAAACTAAATGTAGGCACTTCTGTGGAATACAAAGCCCATACACTGATTTTTATTACTACTATAAGTAGTACACTGTACTAGAGGCAGTGTGGTGTTGTCTTTGTACATAAAAAATGCATTGATTTAAAACCCTTTTTGGTTGGGGGATTGAAAGTAAAGCAAATTACTTGATGTCAATAATGGTAAAATAGGTGTTCATTGTTAATATACATGTATCAATTTTATTTTAACAATTTCAAAACTACAAACAATACACTTACTGGTCAAGTGTCTATTTAATTGTATCTCTGGATAGCCTGATATGCATTTCCAAGAACACCGGGTGGAGGCAGACGCTTCAACCAATCATGCAAAGCTAATCAGGGTTTGGGGTTGGGGTCCTCCATATTCATATCTAGTGCTGTTATCTTTTGTGAAGTCTTTGAAGATCCTGTTTGCCAATAATGGCTGGACACACGGTAATCAGAGATTGCCCTGTGAAAGACAAAATATGTATATATATGTGGCTCACGGAGACACCCCATCCCCAAAATAAATATAAATAAAAACTGGTCAACTGGATACGTTCCAACTCATTTTTGTCAACCTGCACTTACCAAATTTTAATGATGCAGCTTGTACATAATTTGTTTTAAAGAAAGCTGAAATTCAGACGATATGTTCAAAATGTTCAGTACTAAATTAAAAAACTGAAATTAAATAAGTCAGTCTTTCTGGTTGACCTGATGAAGTTGACTCGAGTAACAGTTGACTTGGGTAGGATTTTGGGGTATGAGTTGACCTGAGTACATACTTGTACTACAAGATATAACTTGGGTAAGAATTGATGATGGGTGCAAAGAATACCACAGGAGCAATCAGTTTAGCCCCCTGTGTAAACGCAATCGGAAGTGAGAAAAGTTTCATTACTAATTGGAATTTTGAAATGTTGGCAGCTCTGTTTTCCTTTAAAGGTTAAGTTACGATCGATGTAACTTGGATTGTAACACAAGCAACTCAATTTGGGTCTCCCACTAGGTACGTCATCAATGAAAAATGAATGCATGAGACTGACGACTTGGGGGGTTCAAACTCGCTTGAAGGAGCTGGAACTGGTAAAATGTTTTTTTACATTAAGGAATCATTGAACTTAAATATAGTAATCATCAAGCATATATTGAATTAATTTTACGTAAATTAACTGTGCCCAGTGTCATTCAAGTGTGGCTTTAAGAGTGACAATGTTGCCAGAGAAAATAATTATAGGCCTCTGATTCCTTAAAAAATTACTATTTTTGTGATAGTCAAAACAACTGAAAGCTAGGAAAGAAAAATTGAAATAAATGTAAGAAGATGTGAATCCAAACTATACTCCATGGCTTATTTATCCATATTCATTAACGTGAATGTATGTATGTAAAGTACATGTAATATGCATGTACTCAACGTGTGTATTATACTGTGATATATATTACCATGTGCAATCTTGCGATTTGTATGTGTACATGTACATGTACAGTAGCGTCTTGGCTACGACTATGACACACGGGTAAGCCACACACAGGATGCAGACTAGTCATGCAATCGTGTAGACTCACACACATATAGGACTGAAACATTGTTTATATTGAAAATTTCTGTCATGCCCGCGAAGTTATGAAATATGTAGTTTTCTAAATGAATGCGTGTTCATTTCCATTAAAAATTTGATCAATAAAATGAAACATTTCTCAACGATATATAATTCAAGTGATATTTCTTTATTGACTATTTCATATGCTTTTTACACACAAATCTTCTCAAATGTTTCATTTCATTGAAGAAAAATCAATGACAAAAAACTTTTAATAGCTCATCAATATTTAGTTTAAAAAAAATTGTCTTGGGTTTTAAGAGTGGAATTTTGGCTGGAAGTCGAGTTTGTTACGTTCTTTTTCTGAATGTGTATCCATGTTAAAAAGCTAGATAGTGACGTCACGTTTCCTATTAGAGTGACAAAAACACCTAAACAGTGGACACTGTGGCTACAGGCCTGTGGCTACATGCCTGTGGCTACATGCCTGTGGTATAGGCCTGCAAAACAAAAGTTGGACTATAACTTATGTTTCCTAGTCCACTAAAACTGTGAAATGACAATGACCAGACCGTTTGCAGAACAATAAAGGTATTAAAAAGGTGTGTATTGGTGAAAAAAATTGTATTCAGGTTGATATGCTGGGTTGCGTGGGAGAACCCTGAGACCTATCAATTTTGCTTCAGTTATACCAGAAATGATTTTTTTGGGTTGTTATTTGATTGATTTGAAATATATTTCAAATTCTTCCAACCATCATAGCTTCGAGTTCAATCAGGTGATTGCATTCATAATTTTTCATTCATGATAGGGTAAAAAATATTTGAGATTTTCAAAGTTTTCATTCCCACAGGTATTACGAAAAAGGGACAATATCATCGTGATGAACAGGGCATGGAATGGGAGTGAGTTTTAGATTAAATCAGTGACCGAAAATAATACCCCACGTGATGGTCATATTACCATTGCTGCTGCATAAATGAGCCAGTAATTTCCAGTCACTGTGTTCATCTTAAACAGGACACCGATTCCATCCATGTTGAAAGTATATCTGATCATGATGATATTGCCCCTTACCCCAGATATGTACCCTCACAAGGAAACAGAAATTGCAGTGCTTAGTTTGAGAGAGCGTGCAATCACGACATAATGTGAGCACAGCACCTGCAGTTCCGCAAATGTTTTTTTGTTTGTTGATTTTAAGGTCAACATTTAAATATGCATGTTTTCTTTCAAAAAATACTGTAATACTTTTTTTTGGTAATCGTTTTGTAAAGTGATACATTTAGCATGATGCGGTTGGAACCAGACCAAATTTCCCATACAAAAAGTATAGTGCAAAAAGACTGCACAAATTGGGCAAACGTTCATCCCCCACAGTATGTGAAAAATCATTCAAAACACAGTGGGCAGAATTCCAATGATCCAAAATTTTGGCTGAAAGGGACTAGGTTTCATAGGGAAAAAAGAAAATTAAAATGCCAATGCCTGGTCTGAGAACATATGCGAGATTCAAAACCAGAGACTTTTGGCCTAAAGTGGGAAAATTTCACGATTATGTCTAGTTTTAGTTCCTTTCAAACAAATTTAGATTAGCAATAAAAATAAGATTTTTTGGAATTTTCATATTGCACTACAACAAACTGAGGTCGTGCTTATATTGCACTTACCATCTGGTGACAGTGAGACGTAATAAACATTGTCAAAATTGTTCAATCCAATAACCCATTCAATTCCCAACGCAAGTGACCTCATGACACAAGACTCCCCACAACTTAAAAGGGTGTAGTCCATGAGCCAAAATTTTTTTGGTCCATGTACAGTATGGGGGGGCCCAATTAATTTATATTTTTTTATTGAAATGGTGCAACGTAGTTAGTACTGTTTGAAGCGATTTTAGCAGAAAAAATTTAAATGTAAGTTGTCCAAAAACAGTTACAACTGTTTCTGATTGCTACCAGACATTGCCTAAAAAGATCCCATGTTACTACATGAAGTACAATAATGGATTATCGACCGGCGGCCCAGCTTCCCGGACTCAAGTTCTGGTGTTAGCAGCAGAATGGGTTTGAATCAGCCGTGACACATGTCCTAGAAAGACACTTAACCATATTGCTTTCCCCCCGGGGGCAAAAATGGGTGGCAGAGTTGGTTGATTAGCCTATATGCGCTGTAATGGCAGAATTGAGCTTATACCCCAGAGAGCTGAGATGGTTCGGAATGATTTATGAGCCTTATGACCCTTTTTATGAGCAGGGGTAATAAATGCGCCTTGAGCCCACTCGTTGGTGGATCGGCATATAAGTCCACAATTATTATTATTATTATTACTATTATTATTATTATTATTAATAATTTAAGATAAACACAACAAAAAACAACTGTTGTACATGTTATTGTCAATACAATGCACCAATGAAATCAGAATTAACACAGTCATCACCTTGAGATTTCCTTTTTCCCGGAAAATCTGTGTTTGGGAAGCAAATCCAAAGTTTCACAAGTTTCACCTCTTTTAATAGTTATGTTGGGTCTGTGTTTGGAAGTTAAGCTATGATTTAGGGCCAGTTTACTTTGAGTTTATAGCATTACATTGACTTTAAAAACCATGTGTATACTTTAGTCCAATGGTCAACTTGCCCCGACCACCTTTTTTAGAGCTATCTGGAAGGAATTTTTTCCAGTACACTTTTGTTGGAATAATGGAAAAATATGATAGAATTATCATATTCATCTGCTTTGTTTTTCCCAACCAACTGTTATATCAACGATGCCTCGATGTCCAGTTGCCAAATAGTGGGGCGGGGCCAGAATACCAAGAACATGCTTGAGATGCAGGAGTTCTCCATGCCTCAATTTTTGCGATCTCCAATAATCAGGAGATAACCCAAACCCTTATCTATGGAATGATCTGGAGAGACCTCGTTATAGTTGATTCCATTCTGGGACCCCTCATTGTTCTACTCACACATTAGATGAGAAGAGGGAGCCCGCTAATTCCATGCAAATTTCCCGACAAAGAATCGGCCAGAATCAGTCAACTGGATATTTTAGAAGTTTAGAACTGGATGCAATCTCAAACCTAGAGGGGGCAAGCAGTAAGTGCACATGAAAAATCACACAGTTCTCTTTAATACCCCTGGTAAGTCTCCCAGACTGCACTGCTTTTATGAGCCCTTGATCAGTTTGTGGAACAAACTGTGCAAAGCTGATCAATATTTGTATATTATTTGTTATTTAAATCTTAAAGACTTTTTCCTTTTTACAGGTGACATCTCATGTGTTCGCAGTGTGACCTCAGAATAAAGTGAGTTCAATGACAAACTCCATCACCAAGGAAAAAAAAGCTTTAAAATTTTAAATTTTTTCCCAGTAGGTTATGAAGATTTTTTTTGTTTTTGCCATAGGCACCATATTGTCAGGGTATATTTACCCCCCCAAATTGAGCTCTGGGCAGTCTTCAATTTCTCTGAAGATCATTACTTTGTACAGACTGAGGAATAGACAGCCCTGTGGACCCTGTTCTGATTTCAACAGGGAGAGAATGCCTGTCTATATGCCACTGATCCCAGTGCATATGTACAAGTGCCATGGTAAAGCGGTTTAGTGCATCGGATTTGTGTTCTGATGGCGAGTCGTAAAGAATGTGGGTTCGAACCCCAAACCCGCGACCGGGTATTGTGTCCAAAACAGCACTTTCCCTTTAATTGCTTTTTTCCACCCAGGGGTAATATTTAGTTTGTTCGGTTGGATGACTGATAGCGATCTTTCCGCCCCTAAATCAGGCCCCTGATATTACTTTCGCATTGATTAATCCATTCACAAAAGTTAATGATGCATGTCATCATAATACGTTTCTAACAACAAAAATCAGTTCAGGCCTCAGCGTATTGTTTGGGTGTCAAGTAATTGAATCAGCTTAGTACTCGCCCTCCACAACTACTACTCAAAATGTCAAGAGATCAAGAGCAATCAACGCAAATGTTTTCAACCTGAAGCCTTGTTAAACAAGTTTAAGAATACTTAATCATAAATTTGAGAGCCTACAGAATCCAAAGAAGCGATCTGTCTTAAAGAACTTAAGAACAACTTGGGTGAAAGAACTCAACAGACCTGCACCAGCCCAGTTTGAATTCTGTGTCAATTAGAAATCTTGTTAGATAAAATTAAGATATGTCTACTAAGAAAGGTGAAATACAAGAACAATTGATGCCATTCAAGAACAGAAGAACTGGTCGCCGATAGAAAGAAAAGATAAAATTGCGGACGCAGAAAACCGGCTGGACCACGTGCAGCACCTCGAGAAACGGGAAAAGAGGTTATCTCGTGACAACGAAGAGAATTCAAGCTGCCGAAGAAGCTATAAAAGATCAGAAGGATGAAATGTTCAAGCATTCCTGGGGTGCTGATCGTGTCTTTTCGAGGTATAAGCTCATCCCCCTATTTTTTTTTGTCATTGTTCATAAAGAATCAAGTGTGCCCATCCCATCTTATATTAAATAATATAATAAATAAACAATAAATAAGATTTTCAAAAATATGTTGTTGTCTCATTGGTTGATCATTAGGTCATCCATTAGAAATAAACTGTTTTCATGCGTGTGAGCCAAGAGCATGAAAATTAGTTTGCTTTCGGTTGGATGCCCTAGATCACTTCAAAACTTTCCCGCTGAATCGTTCCTGATATTACACGCATTGATTAATCCATTCACAAAAGTTAATGATGCATGTCACTATAAATATGGCGCTCTTAAAACCCAAAAAAATCAGTTCGGGCCCTCACGACGTATTGTTTGGTGTCAAGTATTGAATCGAAGAAGCTTAGCCCCACAACTATACCCACCCCCCCCCCCCCACCCCCACCCCACCCCCACCCCAACACACATACACCACAGATAAAGATTTTTATAAATCACAACATCTTTCGCTTTTTAATTTTCTTGTTTCTCCTGTGGATGCTGGACACTGGGCAAGGCAATGCCCATACAGATAGAATGTCGCAGAGAATCGGGCCCGAGGCGGGCCTGCTTTCCCATCGGATACAACAATTTATACCCAGAAATGCATCCAGCCCTGCAGTCCCAACACCCCAACGACTGTTATCAATCTAAAGTCCTCCAACCACAATTGATACTCACGGTCCCTCACCAAACATAGTCGTCTCCAGAACATCTTGCCAGGACAGCCCAAGCATCCAACCTGTCTTAAGATGACAAATCTTGAGACAAAAATTTAAAATGTGTTACAGATCATATATAATCAACAATTTTGGACTGAATTTCAACCAGTTTAAAGAAGTCAAGAGACAAATTTTTTAAGATGCTCTTTGCTAAAGCTGATAGAACAATAGCCGGTTTTGTATAAAAGTAACAATTTTAATGGCTCAAAAACTCAGAATTGTTATCAAACTTCCCAAATTTAAGATGAATCATTAGCATTCTGGTCCATGTAAAATCAAATACCAATTCAGAAAGTGCAAAATTCAACAGCTGCAACACTAAAATGGTTACATTCCTAGTAAACTCTAAATCAAATCCAGTTGATTCACCTTTAGTTCAACATATTGTAATTAGCGGAAGGAAATTACACAAACCTCCAGTACAAAGACACCTGTATCCCCGGGGCAGGTTAGATCATCATTGATACATTCGGGTAAAATAATAATTAATAGATCAAGAACAGCATGCTATTTATCTCTTAAATATTTGTATTATTTTTAATACATGATGAAATGGCACAAATAAAAATGAAGCCTAAACTTTTTATTATTACATAAAGAAGCAAGATGAAAATATGCAACATTATAAACAAAGTAGAACAATTACTAGGAATTGATTGTAATAGGATCTTTTTGTTCTATCATAATTAACTGAATAGGTATGATAGGAAAAAACTAAGACCTAGATGGTCAGGGGAAAGGAGAAATAGTACAATTGTAATTGAACAAAATGTATTAATTCAGAACGTTATTTAATTAAGATGAGATACGGGGAATCAAAAACCTGGGACTACCATCACACATGATTTAGATGATGCCATGGAGATTGGGTGTTATTTGCGATTGCCAAAGAAACCTGAACGTTGCACATACCTCAACCACCAGATCAACATCACTACCAAGCTCCACCTCATCAAGGCCTTTTGGCCTCACGCCTAACGATGGCTGCTGCCGGGGGATAGTGAAAACTGCCGAAACGCCTAGTCATTCGGGGCGTGAGATATGGAGGGGCCTTCTGGTCTCTCTTGGCAAGACATGGTGTCAAATGAGGAGCTGGAAAGCGATTGGGGGTGTGGACTTTTCTACTGACACAGTGTATGCACGAAAAGCGCTGTGGGTCCATGCAGTGCAGTGGTGGTCTGTCAGCTGCTGTGATCCGGTTTCAGCACATACAAGGAGAGGACTTGTGACCTCGTGCAGATGGGGGGACAACTTGACACAGTGGAGCGGTCTTTCAGTTTGGAACTGAAGGACCTGGGCTTACAGAATGAAATCCAGAACTTTCAGGGAACCAGTTCGTAGAAGTGGCCTACGGCCAGACAACGGGTCTTAGGTTGTGATGATGAGAGAAAACTATTAAATTAAATAAATGTATTTCATCAGTATGTTTGTTACAATTAAGAATGAGATACTGGGAAGATACTCAAATGACCTAGAGGATGTCATTTTAATATAAATGAATATGGAAAAATGTATTTGAGATTACATAAAAATAATTATAACTGTAAAACGGTAATAGTCCTCACTAATAATCTATGATTATGATATAAGAAAAAAAACTAATCATTAAATCTGGGAAATGCAATATTAGAATACTGAATCAAAAAATATTTATGACTATGGAAAGACATTCAACAATCAAGTGCTGGCCCTCTCCCATGCTTTATATTAAATAAATAATAAATAAACAATAAATAAAATTTCAAAAATATGTTGTTGTCTCATTGTGTTAGAAATAAACTGTTTTTCTTGTATGAGCCACGAAGGAGCATGAAAATCTCAGATAAATATCTCATTACAAGTCATTTAGCTTTTATAGTTGCTACCAAGAACAAAAAAATTTTTAATTTATGCCTTAAATGGGTTTGTCTATGTTCAATGTAACCACAAAAATGTGTTAACTGAAGTTTTTGGATTTTCTATCTCTAGGTATTTTTAAGCCCCTGTATTAACTTATTGGACGTCCTATACTAATATTGAATAACTTTATTTCTCTAACATTTTGACCCACATTAATCAAACTTGGCACAATAAATGTTCATTCACATGTCGTCAAGATGATGTCTTGTTGTCATGGGAAAATACTCTAGAGGCGCCGTTTGGGCAAACATGCTACTGAATTAATGGATACAACTATTTCTTATTTTTTGCACTTGTAGTACACTAGTTATCACTGTGGGGATAACGTTCATTAAATTTTTTCTTGCAAGGATTTGTCAACTGTAATGTAAAAAAACAAAAGATAAATTTGAAAATATTTTGTTAAGGGTCTCTGGGGCTCATTGTTTAAGCCCATCATTTCAAATTCAGCCATGAATACTTACATGTAGCATTTGGGGTGGAGGATTACACAAACTCATTACTCCAGCATGCTTTGACCCTATGTACATGTACATTAATAAATTTGGACATTAAATGTTAATTTATATGTTTCCCGGATACGATTATTGGTTGCAAATGAAAACTACCTCTAGAGGCGCTGTATTTGGATGAAGATTATGCACAAATGAATAAATGGTTAATAAGTATCTTATTTTTTAGATTGTAGTAATTTTAGGGGAAAAGTATCATTAATTTTTTAAATTTAGTGTAAGAAAACAAAAGGATAATTTGAAAATGTGGGGTTGTTGTCTCTGGATCAGTGTTAAAGCCTATCAAACCCTTGTTAGTCAAGAATCTTTATCATATAGGGTGGAGGGGAAAAAACCTCCAGCTCCTGTTCTGGCTCCTGTTCCACCACAGGAGATGTTACTACTGCACCACAAGAGCAAAATTTAGCAAAAAAGTAAATAAAAGATATGAAGGGCAGGATGGCACTAGCTTCCAGTTCTGGCCATACAGCACAAACTGGCACTGGGAGAACACAGGACAGTAGGAACACAGGCACAAACTAATGAAGGTGAACAAACTTATGAAATAATTGTTGGTACACCTATGGATAAAAGCATTAAGGCTCAGGACTTTTCAAAACTCTCAAAGGATATGGTGCTCCCAGGAGCTTTGTGCCGTCATTGTGCTGGGCCAGTGTCATCCTATGCACTTTTAAAACAGGTTTTTTTGTACATTTCTGCTGAATTATGTTCTTCTGTGTGGTGCATTAGCCTACTCCTGTGGTGGAAAACCGAAAATCCCTACACACAGTCACTGGGTGCCTTCGACCCACCACTTGAAGAAGTCCCAGCCACAGCCTCACAGGAAAGCAGTGAATCAAATAACAATCAAGGTGATGATTTAGCCCTCTGTAGGCAAAGTCTGTGGGTAAATTATTCATTTTGGAGAACCATGTAGCAGGTTGATGATTTCCTGTGCCCAAAACCAGGCTGGAGGACCTTCCATTGATAACCCTTCCAAAATAAAACATTGTCACTGAGTTTGGATGGCAGATGGTGTGACAGGAAGACACCTGGCTCATCATCAAATTTTGGAACAAGTCGCGGGGCAACACTGTTGTATTGTCTGACTTTGTGAGGATACTGTATCCTTTTCAGGAGTTGCTTTGGAAGTTTCATGTTGATTGGTGCTCCCATACAGCCTGGAATGAGGCTTCCTTGTCAAGTGGACCATCCCAAACAGGAAGCTTCTTTTTTCAGACAAGGACAGTCAGCAATGAACCAGAAGATGTGTATAACATAAGTTCCATGAAACCAATGATGTCATTTTGACAAAATATACATGAACATTAAAAGTTCCAAATTTTATGAATGTAGTCAAAGCATGCCAGAGTAATGGAGGTTTGTTAATCCCCCCACCACATATGGCTAAGTTCTTAGCTGAACAAGGGGCCCATAGGGCTTTAACACTGATCTCCCGAGACAACAACCCCGATTTTCAAAATTTTTCCTTTTTCTACACTAGAGTTGACATCATATCCAGTTAAAATTAATGATACATTGTCCCTATTTGTACTAAAAGGAAAAATAAAGAATATTTAACCATTTATTCATTTACATAATATTTATCAAATCATGTAAAATCAAAGCATCGGAGTATGGAGGTTTGTGAAACCCTCCCCCCCCAAATGCTAAGTATTCCTGGTTGAATTTGACATGATAGCGGGTTAACAATGACTTCAAAAACCCTTTTAAAAAAATATTTTCAAATTTATCTTTTGTTTTCTTAACGTTAGTTGAAACATCCTTCCAAGTACATGACATTAAAACTTAATGATACTGTCCCTGCCCAGAATCTTCCCAATCTAATTAGGTATTTTTAACCTTTTGTAGCCTAATTTTTCCAATTGTCCATACAGATTATATACAACTAAACGATTTTTACAAATTTTCAAATTACCCTTTTTAAAATTTGGCCATAGTCATGGTAAATTAGTCACACCAACTACTGAATCCCGTGTCTTTTTTCCCAGTTCGGGTCCTGCGGGTCTCTGCATCGCCAGTCCGCACCCGATAGTTCGTCCCCGGGCATAACATCTTACCAACACCATCAGAGTTCCCTAACGTTAACTCGTCCTCACCACCAGACCCTGAAATATTCGGAAATGCATATACCTGCACTCCTCCGCCAGTTTTTAATGTCACAACTACTCAGCAAATAATCACCGATTGTTTTAAGCATTAAAACCATAACGCTTATCCAGTTGAACTCGTCCCACTATGACAAGTTCATTGGTGGGAACCCGTTACTGTGAACCACCGTAAGCTCTATCCTCATAAATCACAATCCCAAATTTTCAATAATTGTATTTGCCAACAATTACACTTGTTAAGTTGAACAAAAATCCTATCAATTGTAAACTTTCTGTCAGTTTGGTGATCCTGCTTGGAATCCATTTATCGTTACAGAAAGAGTGTCTCTGGAGGTTGACGATCGATGTCTTGAAAATCCGAACTCAATATCATAAATTTAATCTATAACTATCATCGGATACCTATTTATAAACCCGATCTTCACTTCCCAAATGGAATCTAAACAAATTAACATTCATCAGGGCTGGCTAATTTCATGCCTCCCTCGGGATGTTCTCATCACAACTCTTTACAGATATCCTTTCCCTAGGATTTCAAAATCTCCCCCAAAAATATCTGGATCATACCCTTTTTATTTTTCGTAACATTTCAATTGTTAATTTCACCCAATGAACCAGTTTTAAACTCAAAAAACCTGGGCGGTTTTTCCCAGCTAAATGAATAATTAGCATCTATACACATTACGTTATAGATGCCTTGAATAATTAACATACTAATACACGACGAGCCAAGGGTAACCATAGTAAACCAATTATGGTTACTCTAATGGAAAATTCAGCAAAAGATAATTTCTAAATATTTAAATTAAATGGGACAGATACATTATCACAGTGATAACTGTACTACATTGCTAAAAATAAATCATTTTATCAGAAAGTGATCAAATGCTTATCCAACTTACAATACGGATCGGGTTTTCTCAATGGGCATGCATATTTTTTGCATCTTAGCCAGCGGCGGGGCTTAGGGTTTTTTCCACGCAACCCTTTTTTATATGCCCAGGGTGGATCAGGGCACACCAATCAGATAGGCGGAATTTTCCCCGATTAGCCCTTTCCACCAATAGTTTGTCTTGGACAAACTTTGGTAGAGGTTTTACCAATCAGGTTGGCGATGTAAAGGTTGGCGCGTGTCAAAAGCAACCAGTGCGGTTTGGGGCATTCTTGTCACAGCTCCAGCTCATTGTTTATTAAGTCCATGGAGTTTTTGGGAAGGGTTTATGATTTTTCAACAAATGTAACTTTTCTTCGTGGATACAGTTCTATCTTTTGCAATTCAACTTGTCTGGCGACAGGAACTTTTACAACGGACCAGTTTGTTGATTGTAACAAATATTTTACAAGAACCAACGTATTGTATAAATTTCTTGGGGAGGTCGATGCGGACACAAATTTTGGTTTTCTTCATCATTGGAAGAGTTTTTGACAGTAGTTCATCTTGATGTAACAGTCAGATCTTTTTTTGTCTTTATGGATTGATTAATCACTGCAGTACATCGCCTTCACACCTCTTCGTTTGTTTGCGGTTGCCAACCTGTAACTGGGCTGAATTGTTGTCAGAGGGGAAAAGGGGCCCACGTTAACTTTACAATTTACAGGCGACCTTGAGTCCGGTCTCCCGACTACAAGCCCTTGATTGCAATTGCAACTAGTTCATTGTCTATTGTATTAGGTCAGGGCATTTTAATGATGCCACGCACCCAGCGTCAGGTTCGCCTCCAGCCCGGGTTTGGGCGACTCGGTGACGGGGGAGGCACGAGGCTCCCTACCGGCTAAGCGGGTGCATCGGCCCCCTTTCCCCGCGAGGGTCATCTAAGATGGTGGGAGGTTTCAACCCAAGCTCGGTGACAGTGTTCTGTACCCTTTTTATCTGAACTGATGCTGGCATGACCACGTTCACCATTCCTGTCCCACCATTGCCGTCCAGTCAGGTCAGTCTGTCATGGAGGAAGGAAAATTCCTTACTCCATGGTCTAGTGTACCTTGCATACAGGAAGCAGCCATTGCCTGGACCTGTGGACTTTAATGATTGTCATGATTGTGGTAATCCCACTTGGACTGGTTTTGTTTCTAGTAATACTCATTATTAGCTCTTTTGTCAAGGCATTCCTTGTTATACTACTACTACTAGTGGCTATAATTTGCCCCAGTCATTTAACGGTCCAGTGTTTGGAGCCTTAATCCTCACTTGGCTTTAACCAAGCGCTTGCTAAAGTCAGCCTAGCGGCGTTAGTACTAGTAGTGGTGGCATTGTGCCTTCAGCGCTCGCAACTTGTGTTCTGCCAAGCTTAGTCACCAGCCCTCACGGTTTCAGGGGGATGGTCACTGAGCCTCAAGTTTTCCCAGCATGCTTCTTTCAACGCAGGCATCTAGTGCTGGTTTGGCTTCTTAACTCAGCCGGCTCCTATTCCCGCACCGACTCAGGATTACTGCTGGGACATTTTATGATCATTGAAAGAAAAGATTTGAGTAGTGCTTACATTGACATGTCAATTTTGTTTATTGAAAGTCCTTCTAGTGCTTACAAAAGCTCATAGGTCTTCGGGTTCTGAGTTGCTCTTGTGGTAGTGGGTGTAAGATGTTTCTCACGTTCTGGTGGATCAACTGTATGAAAAAGGAACCAGAAGTAGTTAGGCAGTGCATATACCAGGTGTTCATAATAACATAGCTGATGCACTTTTCGCTTTCAGATGGAGCGCTTTGGCCCTAGCTCCAAGGGCCAGCCGCATTACCCTTTACCTCAGCTGCCCCACGTGTTTTAGCAGCGAAATGGAGTGATTGTTAAGTTTGGCGTCAGCTAAGAATACACACACGGTTTACATGTCGGTGGCACGCTTTTGCAGTTTTAAAGCACATCAAGCTTCGGCTGTGTCAACTGTTTCTGCAAGATATTGCGGATTCATCTCATGGCTGTCTTTACATTACTATTCTCCATCCACAATTAATATATATTGTGCAGGGGTGGGGTGTTTTTGTAAACTTAGGGGATGGGCTGGTCCAACTAATAATTTTATTGAAAAATTGCTGGTAGGTTACAGGCGGGACGGGGCTAGGCAAGATGAGCGATTGCCGATTTCATTGTCGCTTTTGTGCCGACTTTTAGAGGTGTTCCAGGTATGTGCTTCCCAATTTGAAAGCACCATGTTTGGGCAGCTTCTTTCGACTGTTTGCGCATTGGGAGTTTACCGCCAATTCCACTTACCATATGCAGTGTTCTGTTACAGTATTCCAGTGTGTGTTTCTGTGGCAATCAATCTAACATGTCTGTGGTACTGGCCATACTTCATTCTAAAACTAATCAGGCTGGCCCTCCATGTGGGTTCATATGCAAGTCTGCATATGTGCAATCTGTCCAGTTACTGCTTTGCAAGGGTATTTGCAAGCGTGGAACATGTCCGCCCCTTGTTCTGCCATGAACGGTGATCCTCACAGGTATCAGTTCACAGCGGTGCTAGGGCTGCTTTGTTGTTTATGGGGTGGCGGGCGATCGCTATTGGTCCCATTCTTTCGGATGGCAGCTCGTCCACAGCTTTTTGCACTGGGGTGCCGTTGCAGACATAAGAGGTCTGGTCGCTGCACGGAAGCATTCACGGCCGCCTTTCCAGGCGGTAGCAGTGGCTTTAGTTTCATTGTAATTGTCCAATCAAGTTTTATTTCTATGCAGGGGCTCATAGTGTCTGGGTGGTAGGTGACTCATTCGTGCTTGAGGGCACGCCAGGTTTGGATCCCAATCTGGTGCGTTGGAATGGCGGAGGTGCTCACTTGAAGGACCTTCATGGTTTGCTATCAGGGTTTCATAACCCTATCCCCACTTTGATCATTTTGCATTTAGGGACCGAATGATTTGGTGTCTCATGACTTGTTCTTTGAGACAGCTCATCACTTGCCTTAGGCATTGCCGGCAAAGTTTCCTAAGCTATTGTAGTTTGGTCAGACATTCTCCTGAGAATGTTCTATTTGTGCCACTTCTAACAATCCCCAGTAAAATGTAAAGCAGCCAATTGTTGGTGAAAGCGCGTGTAAAAGCTTGGGGTTGGTCTGCAGCACCCGCAGTTTATCTGGTGGATGCTAGCCTTTTATCGTTCGATTGGGTTCATCTGTCTCCAAAAGGGCTTTCCATTTCAAGGCTAATCTGTATTGTATTCTGTCTGTGCTGTAACTGGTGCACTTTTGTGGGTGTTTTGTTCTGTTCTGGCGCTTCTCGCGTGTGGCAGTTTAAAGGAATAGCACATTAACTTTCCACTTTTGGTGCAGCAGTTCTGGCAATTAACAGTTACTGCAGTCCTAGAAAATTAAACTTAATAATATGGAGATTTTAGTCTCCTATTTACATGTTATCAAGTGTTCATAGTGCCGGGATCTCCTCGGGCTGTCCAGACCGCAGCTTCCTAGGTGGGACGCGAACACTTGGTTGATTCATATTGTATTGATTCATATGATATGCTGTGTATAGCATATGTTACACATGTGCATTATACTGTTTGTTATTGTCAACATTAAATGTTTTAATAACTATCCCCATTGGGGGTTAGTGGTGCCAGGTTCTGTATGGGTATACAGAGTCTTGGAGTACGCTGTATAGGTGGTCCCAGCTGGTTTTCTCTGAGGTCTTGGGTATCTCAGGGGTGTGTTTGTTGTCTTTATCAAATGCTGTTTAATGACAATCCGGTTTGCCCATAGTTTGGTATTCGGTGGTTGATGGTGCAACCTCTTTGAATAAAAAGCTTTAGCTGTGCCAAGTGGCATTCAAATGAATTTGTAGTTGTGCTATTTATTGTGAGTTTGAGTATAAGAAATAATTATATCCATTACTTCATGTATGATGATATGCATCCAGTACAGCACCCTCTAGAGGTGGTTTCATGACAACAATGACATCATCTTGCGACATATGAATAAACATGTTAGAAATAAAGGATTATTCAATATGTAGTGATATGGACGTCAACTAAAGCTAATACAGGGGCTTAAAAATACCCCAGAGATAGAAAATCCAAAAACTTCTAAGTTAACAATTTTGTGGTTACATTGGACATAGACAAACCCATTTAAGGCATAAATTGATATTTTTTGTTCTTAGTGGCAATTATAAAAGCTAAATGACTTGTAATGAGATATTTATCTGAAATCCCAATAATTAAAATATGCATAATATATGTACAATTATAGCACCCTCTAGCTGTCGTTTTCATGAGAACTGATGACGTCATCATGATGACATATGACTGAACATTAATTGGACCAATTTACATGATAATAGGTGAAAGCATGATGGAGTAATGGCGAGATGTTTGATCTTCCACCCTAGTGCTAAGAATTATCAGCATAAGCTCATTATATGGGCAAACAAATAGTGGCCAGAACAGATAGTGCAACCAAAATTTTCAATGTTAACATTTTGTGTGTGTTTAGGACATCCAAAGGAACAATAAAATATTGGTGGCGGTGGGTTATGGGGGGTGCACTAGACCCTCCAGCCCACAGAACTATTTGACCTATACTTCTGGTCCAAACAGGAACTTCATTTTAAGACATTCTAACACAAATGTATAGGTGTTTTGAAGATGACATTGATATTGTCATTATAAAGACATCAGACATTTTCAAAATATAATATCACATCATCACTGCTAACTTGATTGAACCGGAAGGTTAACTTGAACACCTAGTGTTTGTATGTTAAACAAACACTAAATTCTAGTTAGGTGTTCAAGCTATAGCGAACACATCTTGTTATTGTTACGTTTTTTTTTTTTTTTAACTTTTCTCTCCTTCTACTGCAGTGAGATTTATCCAACACAAAAACTAGTTGCAAGTTCACAGCATTAGACCTTTAGTTGTAAACTACGTTGTGACATCATAATGAGGTCATCAGATATTGAATTTCACAAAATCATATCTCATGAACCACAAAGATATTTTCACAATCTTTGCATCATCTGAAGATCTTGAATTATATGACATTTCGTTTGCAGACATGACCTCAATCTGACCTCTCCTTCGGTCGAAACCGGAAGTTGAATATTCAAAAAAATCATCTCATGAACCACGAAGATATTTTACAATCTTTCATCATCTTAAAGATCTTGAACTCAATCACATTTTGTTCACAGACTGACTTAATCTGACCTCTACTTTTGGTCGAGCAGAAGTTTAAGTGAAGAAATATTCTGAAGTTCTATTCTGTACATGTATTTGTACAGGCCATTCTGCAACACAGCCGTTCCACACATACAGTAGGCCTATCATTGTGCACACAGACATGAGGCAGTAGTCTAAGTCAAGTCACCGCACCATGGATGCAAGTTTTTGTCGTAAACGTTTCTAGAGAAACCATTTGCAAGTTAGACTAACTTATAACTCAGATACTTTACATTGACATGAAGGTAAATATATTTAATGTCATAATGAAGTTGTGATGTTGACATCATTAGATATCGAATTACATCAAATAGAGGTTTAATATTTAAAAATCATATCTCATGAACCACCAGATAAATTAACACTTTTGCATCATCAGAGACCTAATTATGTGACATTCCATATCAGGATGACCCAGTTTTGACCTTTATTCCTGTTGAAACCGAGTTCAACAGAATAAAATATTCTGCAACACTATTATATAGTCTACAGGCCAATGTGATAGAGAAAGTGAATTCGGACTTCTGTGAATAAAGTGACTAGTCACATCTCATCATTAACAAATGTTTAATTACTTCATCACAGATCAGAGCCCTGGCAGCAGTATTTAAAAGGAATATTTTCACATCTCAGAAATTATCGAGACAGAATTTCATCACATTTAGTATTGATAAAAACATCAATGTATTACTTTGTGTGAAGTATACATTCAGTCATACTGAACCGAAGTTAATGTTTCAGTATAGCATATTATGTCATTTTAATTATATATTATGAAAACTCATATCTCCTGAGTAACTCTTGTCTTTTAATAACTTTAGGAGATGACGTCATCACTATGATGCACACACTAAACTTGAAACTCAATACCTCTAGTTTTACTTTCTTCTTCTTCTCAGTGAACCATATCCAGAAAAATTTTCATACTTACAAGCTCAGAATGACTTCATATTTGCACTAATACTCCTTCTATTTAATTATTATTAATTAATTTTAATACATAATTGCCCTCAACACTCAGACACAACAGACATATTGTACATGTATGTTGCAATTGCCACCGTGTACTGTTCCGTGTTTTTATATTTACACATCCGTCACTGTACATGTACATTGTACATGCAGTGTGCGTGTACGGTAGATGTACATGTGATGTACATTGTATACGGAGCTGAATACACATAAATAATATTGACGAAAGGTTGTTCCACAGACATGGGCAAACTAAAATGATCTGTTGCCCTAGGACGATAAAATAAGGTTCGATCAGAAGATGTTGAGTATAAGTGATGAGTTCAGATAAGTAGGCAGTGATGTAACCATGTATTGAGCGGTATATAGGATCATGAATTTCTAAATGTTTCTAAATTTGATTGAAAGCCAGTGAAGATTAAATAGAATCGAGATAACATGTGAAGAGCGTCTAGAACGTGTTAATAGACATAATGCTGTGTTTTATTTTAACTGAAAACATATGGATACCATAAAAAGTGAGTTGACATGTCTAAATGAGGCGAAAAGGCATGCACCAGTTGCCTTGTTGCTTATTTAGAGAGATATTTCGGATCCTATTGAATTTCTGAGGTTGTTGGATGGAGTGTACTACATTGAAATATGCTGACATTGTGAAATCCATGTAACCCCTAGATTACCACCATGTTTGACAGGATATACATTACATGTATTTGTGTCACCGACAGATGTTGATTTTGAGCAAGATGGTGTGGTCTACTGTATCAAAGCAGCACTCAAATCTACATTTGTAAAACCAAAGCAAAAATTTTGCCATTATCCATGGTAGTAAGAAAATCACTCTCTACATGCACAAGGCAATTCAGTGCTATGGTTTACTCTTAGGCTGAATGGAATGAATGGGTCTGTAAGTTGTGGTGGTGAGCCATGATATTATTTAAAAAAAAC
>JAQQFT010000176.1:0-39074 GCA_029582265.1 Zoroaster sp. YZ-2022
AGGTAATTTTGGATGTTTGTTTTTTCTTAAAAAAATAAAAACTATTATCAATCACAAATTTGCAGAACCAATACCTACATCACTGGCATCTACGAAATTTTGGGGCCCTTTGGTTAAATCTGTGCCATCAAAACTGGTTCGTTAGCTGGAATGGTTTTTACTAGCTCAAATGACGCTGTTTGCATTCATCGAAATTTTTTCTTGCTGAGCAAATTTGTCAGTAGAACAACATCCAAAATTTCCCTTCAAATTTCCGATAATACCCAGCTATCAGAAATGCACAACCATCATCTATGTACACTACGTGTTTGTCAAACCCCTTGATCACATTATTCTTTGAAACGACGCAGGCGCTTTTTTCAAACAAATAGGAGGACCTCATACTGATAAAACCCCTGAGGTCACAAAAGCAGAAACTTGTTTGCACGAGGATGAGAGGGACCTGCCAATATCCCTTTAACAATCAAAAGTACTCAAAACTAGCTTCATCAACATGACCAATACAATAATCTACTCTTGACGTGGACATATGTCAGATTTTGTCTCTGAATTCAAATCTAAAAGAATCATTTTTTGTACCAAAATACAATGGTGAACTCCAATTACTGTCACTTTCCTCAATATCAGGTATTTCATGTATTTAATCTCCTCATTAAGTGTGCATTTTTTAGTGGTCCCTCTGTACCTTTTAGTATTCATGACCCGACCTAGTTTTGGAAAGGCCCTACAATTTACAATAACATTGCTAAATGTGACCCGCTCTGTGAAAATGAGTCGAAAACCCAAATTTGAAAATGTGATTACTATGAGGGAAAAAGAGTACATCTTAGCTTTAGTTTGGTATGATAGGGTGTGTGAGGGTGATTATTGGAGATATGCCATTTTTAATAATCAATAATTTGATAATTACACATTGAAATCTTACGAAAAACATTCGAAAAGGAAAACAAATGACAGAAATGAAAAAAACCTACTCAAGAAAATCATTGATTTTAATATTTTATTGATTAAAATTTACATCAATTTCAATCAATAAAATCCAATTTAAAACTACATAAATCTCAATTTTCAAGTTTGTGACTTGTGACTCATTTCAGAGCGGGTCACAAAATAAAAAAACCAACAACAACAAACAACAACAACAACAACAACAAATTTATAAAGCGCCTTGCCAAAGGTTAAAAGCACTTTGAACAGAAAATAAACAAATGAAGTCAAAACAAATAGGTTTTAGAGGGCCTTTAAACTGTTGACAGATGAAAATTTCCCGGGTTGAGATGGGTAGAAAATTCATATTTAGGGACCCCAACGGAAAAAGCTCGGTCCCCTGTACTCCTGGTAGTGCGAGGATGACCAATTGGATTCAAGCGGGGACCTTGTCGTTTAGGTTTGCTGAGGTCGAGAACATCAGAAATGTATGATGGAAATTGTTGGACAGGGTTTTGTACATATTGGTGCCCGATATCACCTTAAATGCTGAACCCTTAGTATCACGAGGATTAGTACTCATCTCATCATCCAAATAATTTGAAGAAAAAATCATTATAAAAAGAAACCCTATGGTTTCATAAATGAACTAGACATACGAGTTTCAAAAAGGTCTAAATCTGCATCAATATGAACTGGCCCCTTTTGGTTTACTACTCATGGTCGAGTCAATACAGTGGAATACAAAGGAACTCCTCCTCTAGTAACCTAGTATTATTATCAGAACATGGCACCCCCGTCATACAAGGTTCTACAATCCCTAGTACCAGTTACTGTTACCTACGAGTGTATCATTAAGCCCTTGAGGCAAGTGGAGTTATACCATTAACGGGGCGCGGACCCGGGGGGAGGGGGGCACGTTCCCCGGGTAAAATAGTTTAAAAAAGCAGGGTAGCCTAAAAAAATACCGGCGACTATTAAACATCTGCTGTGTCTACTTTGGAAAATAAATACTAAAAAAATGCAACAAGAAAAAAAGGTTATCAATCTGCCATGGAACTGAAACCCTTTTTTGAGAAAACCCAAAAAGTATTTCCCGGAGCTCGGGTTTTAACCCCTCCATCTAAACATCTAATCCTCTTGGGGTTTATTCGGTTAAATGGCCACAGTCAGCAGGAAACAATTGATCCTTGATGAATGATTTGCTAGTTTTGCCAAAACCCTTTTTTGAGTGGCCTAAACGCACACATTTGTTTTCAATTAATAAAATATCCAGTGCCATCATGTCCAGTAATGAAACCATGTATTATTTTTTATCGTTGAAATTGGTGCCACAAACAATAGACCATGGCTTTTAAAAGAAAATCGTCCCATCACGATAGAGTTGTATTTGTACCCAAAAACCACGAACGTTCTTTGACCAAAATATGTATGTATATGTATATATATATAAACGGTTCCGGGGCAAAGAAAAAAATTTGGGTGATGCCGGGCTCGAACCCGACCTCTCGATTACCGGAGCGCTCTACCCTGATCTTAGCCCCTATGTTGGTGGGCGGTCCACTGTCAATTATCTATTGCTCTATATATATTCTCCATATAATCTTGAAAACTTTTTCCAAAAAGTCCCGGTGAAACTGCCAGGAATCGCCTCAGATTGCACCACAGAGCATCAGTCAAAATTTTCCGGGGCCCTTAAGCGGGCCTGAACCCCCGCCGTAAAAGGGGGTTTGCGCTTCGCATTTGTCCGTGTTGGGTGTGTCCCCCCTCTAAAAAAATTTCCCGGATCGCGCCTGATTAAGCCCTTGAGGCAAAGTGAATTACACCCACGGTCATGGGGCCTGAAACTATGTGACTATAAATAGAAACGATGGGGAGGCCCCATCAATAGTTATTACATGTACCCCTAATACGCAATCTGTGCCCAAAAGAAGATCCTTGGTTAAGGGAAATTCCCTTCAAACGTACAGACAGGGTTTTCAGTTGTAGGCCAAAGAGAATAAATGGTAAAAAAAAAATACTAGAAAATTAGGTTTGTGAACAAACTCAAGGTGTTCGAAGTGACGTATTTATGTCCTCATCAATTGGGATCTGTTAAATGTGACTTAAGATTGTTTTCAAAAAGGTTTTACTCATTTCAAAGAAATAGCTTTTCGGTATTGGCTTTTCAACAGCTTCTATTCGTACAAAATGACACTGCAGTATTAAGTTAATACGATCTATGGTTTTAGAAATATTTAGCGCATCCGTTATTGGCAAACCCCTTTGAGTCCCATTGTCTTTTCAATTACCCTCATTATCCCACATATTCTTAAAAAAACAAAAAATAATAATAATAATAATAATAATAATAATAATAATAATAATAATAAAAATAATAATAATAATAATAATAATAATAATAATAATAATGTGTGGATTTATATGGGGGTATCCACCAACTAAGTGGCTCAAGGCGCATTATATTATTATCCTGCTCAAAACTCAAAGGCTCATAATCATTCCTGAAACCATCTCAGCTCCCCGGGAGTATACAGCTCAATTGCTGCCATTTCTAGCGCATATAGAGCAAACCAACTCTGCCTTCACAGGTACCCATTTAACCCTGGGTGGAGAGAATCAATTATGATTAGTGTCTTGCTCAAGGACACAAGTGTCACGCTTGATTCGAACCCACATTCTGTTGCTAACACGAACTTGAATCCGGTAATGCCCTTCTTTATTTTCCAACAATATATGAACACATTGTTTACCAAATGATTGTCAATAATTTCCTGACCATTTTTGACCTCAGTGACTTGATGACCTCTGACTTCCTGTTAAACCGGAAGTTGTACAATATAATAAGTTTCTGTCTATTTTATTGTTGTTTTTTATTCTGGGATGATCTAAAAGGAATATATACATATACATTAAAAAATAATAAATGGCTTGACTGGAAAATGAAGATCACAAAATGCCTCAATGTACATAACTAAGAAATTTGTAGATGATTATAAGCATTAGCCTTCATAACATGAACAACAACTTTACATCTATGCGCCGCCATATTGAAAGTTTGTTTACTTTTGCTTTGATTACAACTGTACTTTTATCTGCACGTCTTCGTGATTTTTGTTTGATAAGATTCCTCCCAAATGTTTATTTGTTTTAATTTTTATAATTTCCAAGGTAACTGCACTTAAATGTAAACCTTATAGTGCCAAAGACTATGTACAAGTAGGAGGAGAGGATGTAAATCATTGGGAATAAGTGATTCTTAAACAAACGTTAACGTTACGTTACATGCATCATCAGTACAGACATGAAAAATCGTAAAATAGCAGATAAAACACCCAAAATTATAATTTCTTCAAATCAATAATGTATCTACATCCTGAGTAATCAATTTTATCTTTGCGAAACCCATGTGTCAGAAAAGGACAACACCGAGAGGAAAACGTCAAATTCTGGAAGGAAATCTCAGCGCGTAGGGCATTCCGTCATTCGGCTGACGAGGCATCCATCTTGCACACAAAACCGCCTGAAAGTCCCGGATGCTGCGGCAAACAATTCAACAAATATATCAAAGGGGCGCAAATCAGGTCCATACAGCTGTATTGTTTGTCATAGCGCTTATGGTACCAGCGCAGTGGACGCAAAAGTACAGCACGCGCAACCGGATATCCCGGGAGCGGGACCCTGAGGAGTGTAACGTGACCCGGGATATCCTGGTGCGGTACTGAAAGGTTAAACGCCCAACCACATCTATAAAATATATTTTATCCTGCAAGAGCTTTTAGCCTGTGACACCGCAAACGTCCCGTGAAGACCGCCAGCTGTTTTCCAGTAGATAACGATCTCAGTCTCTGCGGTTTTGTAAATAATGGGCCCAGAACCACGAGTGTCTGGTGTGTTAAGTCAATGGGATTTTGGCCCAGAAAAGGAATTTTGAAGAAAACAAATCAAAACTTTGACCTTCCAGTACGACCGGAAGCAAATGTCAGACGATTTTGACGTTAACTTTCAAATGTTGCCTAAGCCTTGATCTATCAGATCCCAGATTATGAACATCATAGCTTTAGTATATTTTGATATACAGTCGATAGCAAATGGTCATTTTAAAACTTAAATTTTTTATTTGATACCTGATACGGATATGACTCTGATTCTTCATGATAAGGTCTTTTTATTTGAATTTAAAGGGGGAAATTGTTCTTGACTTTGATGTGAAAGAGTTAAGGAAAAAGGGGAAAGAAAAAAAAAAAAAACAAAAAATAGTTGTTGGCTGGCCAACCCCCCAAATGAAACGTAATGCAGTTTCATTTTCAGCTTTTGAAGAAATTTTTAAATCAGTTTACACTTGGTTGAAAAAATGCAGAAAACTGTTGGAAATAGGTTGCATTTGCTGGCTATTTCGTGAACCACTCTAATTTACACAAACGTACCAGTGGGAAACAATGTAATTATCATATTTTTTATCAAATAAATCTTTTTGAAGATTTTGGTTGAACCTTTTCGGGAAAAACCCCAAATTGAGCACTAAATAAAAGGCACGGTCCCCAAAAAAAAAAACCAACTTAAAACAATATTTATCCCATCAAAAAATTTTTAAAATTAAAACTGGTCTGGTTAACCCCATCTACGGATTTCCCAAAATTGGTCGGGTTTTGGGCCATCGTTGGGAATGCCAGAACCGGCTGGTTCAAGCCATCAACAAAGGGAAAATAATTATAACATAGGGCCCCCCTGCCTCCGGTGGGTTGGGGGCGACCCACGGCTGACCATGGTGTGGGGCGGGGAAGGCTGATGGAGGTGAAAAACATCATCAGCGAGGAAAATAAACAGAACCTCTGGCGACCTCTGTTCAAAAAAGGGGGGAAACAGGTCTTAAATATTTTTAAACCCCGCATTCCGCTTCCTTTTGGTTTTAAAAAGAACAAAAAAAAATTTAATATGAACAATATCTTTATTAAATACCCCGGGGGGGTGGTGCTCAAGATTTAAGATGTTACAGATATTCGGGGGAAACCCAAAAATAGAAAACAGAATGTTAAAGAACTAATCTCTGTGGTATTTCCCTTTTTGGGAGTTGAAAAAATTTTGTGGATGTTTTTTCCTATTTTCTTTTACGACCGATAGTGATAATAATAATGGGATTTATAACCCAGTTTCGACACGCCCCCAATTAAAAAACATTTTCAAATCATTAAAATAAGAAATTTTGGATTTAAAAACACATGTTTTTTATGAATGGTTGATTATAAAAGAAAAAGGAAAAGGGTTTTTTTTAATATTTAAAAATTTGCCCCCCAATGTAACACTAAAAAAGATGGAAGATTACCGAACATGTTTATATCGATAAAAGTGTTGTCACCGATTTTTTTTCTTAAAAATTTGAACCTCACCAGGGACGAATTTGTTTTTTTTGACTATAACATTCCATTTTTTTCTTTCGGAAATATGAGTTCATTGATAATATTACCGATGTATTTTCCCTTAAAATGTTTGTTATCCTACTTCTTTTTTTTCAGAAAACTTTTTGATGGTCCAAAAACTACTAACGTGTCTTCGATTCTTCGATCGGGGAACCAAAAATTTTGTTTTTTTAGCTGAGGCGAAAAAAATTAAAAAAGGGGGGACCAGAATTCATGTTTGCTAATTGATATTTTTTCTTTTTTTTTCACATTTGCTGATCTTCGCCAAAAAAATGGCTTAACATTCAAAATGTAACCATAATATTCATTTGTTTTAGTTTTCCCAATTTGGGGAAATGTTTTTTTAAAATAAATTTATTCGTCACAGTTTCCCTTTGTCAAGGGAGGCAATTTTTTTTTTTTTTTTAATGTTGGGCATTCAAGTATTACTGAACCAGACGCATTTATAAAATTTATTTACACACCCGAGGAAAATCTAAGAACATTGGTGAAAAAAAAAATAAACGGGCTTTAATTAAAAACAACCCCTACTTTTTTTCATCCAAAATCGGGGAACCAAAATTTTAAAACTTGCACCGGGAACTTTTGAGGGTCATCATCAAGTCTCCAGTATTTGTAATTGTAATGTCATGAATTTCATAAACATCAATCCCCCAAATTTTCCCGTTCAAAAGTTACTCAAACAACAACAATCAAATCAAAAAATCATATGAAATTCTGTTTTGTTCCAATCTAAATATTATATATATATGCACAATGATAGTTTGTTTTAATCATTAATTCTTGTCCCACACTTGTGGGGCATAACCAAAATTTTTTACGGGGGTCGTTTTCCAGATGCGAAAAAATAAAACTCATTCCCGTGTCGTTAAAGGACATCAAAAAATTTTCTAATTAACTAATTTAATCCCTCAACGATAGTTTAAATTTTTTAATTTAAATATCGATTCTGGAACATATTTCCACCATTTCCCATGGGTTTTGGAGAATTTGGGGCGCTCCCCCAAAAAAGGGAAAAACCCTAACTTCAAAAAATAAAAAAAACAAATCATTATCGACTTTGTTGTTTCACTATTCAAAAACCAATTTACTAAAAAATTAAAAAGTTCATGGGAACATTGATTTTTCTCAGGGGAATTAAAACCAAAATTACATACTTTTTAAATAATCGTAAAACGGGTTTTTTACGGGAAATTTTGAAATTAATTAATGATGGGCCCCGTCATACTTTTCTTTTGAGCTTTGGTAAATAGGGTTTGTGACATTTTCAAATATTTTTTTTCCTTTTCCCATGAAAATAAAAAATTTCCCAAAAATCCAGACAACCGTCTATACTTTTTAAAAATAGGATACCCCATAACCAAAACCAACACCTCCGGGGTTATTAAACATATAAACAATGGGGGAAGGGCCCCAATATTGAGAAAAACCATCTTTGTTCTGGTAAAAAGATTTTTAAATCGGAAAAATATTGCGTTTTAAATAAAATTTTTGTTGCCCTCCACATCAGAATTATCCTTTCACCATTTGTCCCACCTTCAAAAAAAAATTTTTTAAAATTTTAACCCATGACATACGATTTTTTTTGAACCGCCGGTGGGGTGGATTCACCCGAGATCAAGAAAATCCGCCCCCCTTTTCCCACATGTTTCAAGTTGTTTCCTCTTCTCTTTAAAAAACATTGTATTTGGAATTTTATAGCTGAATTCCCGAAATATAGACATATGTATTTGTTTACATTTTGGTGGACGGGCCCAAATTTCCTAATTTCATTTGTAAACAAAATAATATTCTTAAAAGATAATCTCAAATCGTTTGGCCCCGATTAAATCGTTTTTGTTTTTTTGGATGTTGATCCTTTGTTTGTGATTTCGTATTGCACATGCTCTAGTCATGTTTTTTTAAAAGATTTTAAAAACAGTATGGGCAAATGTGAGGGGAAAAATAAATCACTTATTTTGGTCTTTTTTCCAAATGTGTGATGTTTTGGTGTTGGGAAAATTTTAAAGTCACAAAAGTTGGTAAAATTAGTCATTCAAGTTGGGTTTTTTGTTAAATTTTTGGCAACTCAAATATTTTCTTGTTCATTAGAGAACGATAATCATTTTTGGGAAATATCCCTTACCCCCTTACCTGTTGTGAAAGGGGCATATGGCCCTTTGGTCCAACTTTAAAGCTTTTAATTTTTGGGAAACCCCGCGACAGAACATGTATCATCATTGTTATTGGGAAAAACCCCTAATTCTCACTAGCTTTATAAATATCACAAAAAAAAGACACAAAACAAACTATATCCCCTGGTTTGGGGAAATCCCAACTTTGGGAAGGGCTAAATTTAAAACTTTTTAAAAAAATTTTAAAAAAAAAAAGTATCAAACAAAGTCAAAAAAGGAAACGTAATTAAAATTAATTATCTGGGTTCGCCCCAAAAACCGGCGTCTCCATCTTGAATATATCATAAACAATGCAAACAAAGGGAAAATGAAAAAAAAGTTTTGGGAGATAACTGTTTAAACAATAAAGCCTTGTGAATCCCTTAACATTATCAATTAAATATATAAAATATTTCTTGGACTTTCAATAAATCGTAACTATGTCAAATAATTAACAATAATTAACGAAATAATGAAAAATCTAAATGAAAGTTTTAAAGAAAAAGGGAAAATTTTGGGTTTTTACATAAATGTTTTTTAAATATAAGTTAAAAATGATATGAAGACGAAGACGAAAAATGGATCTTCGACAAAAAACAGGGGAAGGTGGAAGCGCGCGATAAATGCAATCGTGACGCCCAATTTTAATTTTGCAGTTGGTAAAAGAAAAGGTGTATAACTAACAAATAAACGGGGTGTTAAATTCCGTTAATCATTTCAAACCCGTTTTAAATGCGGGTTTTTTTAAATCTTTTATTTTTTTTCTTTTTGGAATTTTTTTTCCAATGTTTGATAAAAAATAAAAAAAATCAAATTTTTACACAAATTGTAAGACATTGGACAAAAAAAATCGAACTATAGAGAAAGGCCCTTTCTATGTCGGGGAAATACTGAAGTAGGGAAAATTAACTGGATATAATTGAGACAAAAACATGATTGATACATGATTAACTTACGTTCTTAATAACAAATTTTCCCCTAGCACCAGTAAAAATCATAAAAAACCCAAATGGGTCGGAAATGAATCAACTTTGGGGAAAAACCCACAATTTCAAAAATATTCCCAGTTTTTTTAATTTTTTACCGATAATTTCCGGAAAGTGTTTTTTTAATCAAATTTTTAATTTTTTTTTGAAAAAAATACTATGAAATGAAATATTTAAAATCTTTTTTTAGAAATTTTTTTTTCGTAATACTCCCCAATTATTTAGGGGACAAACCTTAATTTCGGGACTTTTTGATTAAATTCCTGTTATCCGTCCTGAAAAATTTTTTGAAACGGAAAATTCCTGATGTATTAAAAAGCCCGAAAACAAATATTTTCAAAAAAAATTAAAATAATATGTTAATATCTTAACAAAATTTTCCCCTAAGGACGATCGAGCATCATCGAAACGTCAGTTGTACCCCCAGTTCTTTCAGAACTAAATACTCCAATTTAAATTTTCACATGGGTACCCGAATTGTTTCCCCAAAAAATTAAACGTTGGAAATCAATTTTTAAAATCAAAAGGTATTTTTGTTTATTTTAAAAATATATTAAATCAATCGGGGAAAGGGGGCATTTTTTTTTTGGGTGGGGAGTCTTTTTGGACTGACATCAAGTCACGTGTCTAAAATGAAAATTTAAGGGAATATGGGATGGTTTTTTTAAACCAAATTTTTTAAAGGGTTAAATACGGGGACAAGCTTTCTACTTTCTTGGAAAAATTAGGGTTTTATTCTGAATGAAAATAAAAATGCAAAGGAGGAACGGAAAGATGGTCTCTTGTCTTCCCGGTCAACATTGGATTCATCGTTTTTACAATTATATTAACAAATCTTTCCAAAAAAACTCAATAAAGTCACATTTTTGGGTTTGAAATACCAAAATGCCTCACAAATCTTTTAAATAACTTTTCCCCGAAACTTATGGGGCCCCGTCGCTCTCCCTAAAGTTCAAAAAATTTCCCGGGCCTTGTTTCGTTTGCCCCCCCCACCACTTTCAAAATGGTCCCCGCTGTTGCATGGCTTTAGGGGGAGGGAGGGGGAAACCCGTTTTTATCAAATTTTTGGTTAATGTTTGGGGCCCCCTTTTTAAAATTTCCCTTACATAATATCTTTAAATTCATTTTCAAACCAAATAAATTTTTTTTTAACACTTCCCTTTGAGTGATGTTTTATCAACCCTTTTCCCCAAAAATGTTTGTTCGGGGGTGTTGTCTTTTGGTACATTTTTTTTTGATTCATAAAAAAAATTGGGTTCGTGTGGGCGCCACCCTGAGCCATCTACCCCTATTTGGCGGTCCACTTCAATCTTGTCGTTGATTTGATTATTTAAAAATAAATTTTGTTTTTTTGATTTAAGGAAATATAATTTTTTTCCAAATTTCATTAAATTTATATATGTATTTTTATGGTTTAAAAAAAAGGTTTGGGCCCTAAAAAGTGTCAGTACATTTTTGCTGAATGGGTTGTGGTTTTGAAGACGATTAAAATGTTAAGATTTAAATGTGGGAGAAAACCGACAAATATTCTGTTAAAAACCCCGTTATCGGGTTTGGGGCCCAAAACAATCCCCCGTTGGGTGAATTGAACCCCCAGGAGGTGAAAGGCGGTAAATATACCACTCCAACCTGACCCCCAAACTTTCACATATTGGTTTTTTTATGTTTATATTGAATCAAAAAAAAGTATACATGTATTCCAAAATTCCCCATTTTTAAAAGCACGTATCTCAAATCTTTTATCTTTGATTTTTACATACTGTTTGTTCCTCCCAGTAAAAACATGTGACATGGTATCTACATTTCCAGTCTACATTTTGTGACTGATTGATTAAAACTCAATTTTGGGGTTTGTTTTTGTTGTATCACCCGGCAATTTTTTTCGTTTTTTATTTTGTCGGAACTTACTTTTTCTTACGGAAAAAAAAACGTTTTTTTTTTAATGTTTTAACAAACAAAAAAACAACAATAAATAAATAAATAAATAAAAAATCGAAAAATTTTTTTTTCGTAAATAAAAATAAATAGGACATTAAAACCTTTTTTTTTAAAACTGGAACAATTGTTTTAAATTTTAATTCAACACAAATTATTATTTACAAAAACACAAATTGGGGAAAGGGGAGTATTTATTTTAAAACGTATAATCAAATATTCCCCCTTCAAGGGCTTTTTTAAAACAAATTTTGGGTTTTTTAAAACCCCTTCAAGCCTGGGCTATTCTTTTGCTCTCAGACCTGGGGGGGCCCACCCCCTCCATTTTTTCTGTATTCAATAGCTTTTTCCTTTCATGATTGTTTTTTAAAATATTTTGCCCCAAAATTTTTTTTTTAACCAAAGTACAAAAAAGGCAGACATAAAAAAATCCATTTACTGATGACAAAAATTTATAATAAAAAAAAATTAAAACAAACTTTTAAAAATAAATTTTTTGGGGGGTCAAAGCCAAAAAGAAATATTTTTCAAAACTTGTTTTAAAAAAAATCAAATAACTAAATATCAACATGGATTAATCTTATCGTATAAATAAAATCTCAAAGTATAGGAAAATTTTAAAAGGAAAATTTTCCCAAAGAAAATCAGTTAGCGAAATTATTTTTGCTTTTAAAAAATCAAACATTTTGGGTTTTTAAACTTACGGTAAATAGCGATTTTTTAAATGCTGCGCAGTGGAATCTTTTTTATTGGGCCCTCTGTCATCCCCTTCCCCAGGGCCTTGTTTTGCAGGTTTCCCGGTGGATCACAGAGGCGGGGGAGACATTTTCTTTGGGAAGGGGGGGGGAAATTTGCCGAATGACATCAGAGTTGGGGGGGCCCAAAATGTGTGTTTAAATTTCCTCTTTTAATATGACCGACAACTTGTTTCCCCCCCCTTTTGCCTAGTGACTATTTTCTAAAAATAATTTAACCACGTTGTTTAAAAATACACCCCCCTTTGCCCCAAAAATTGGGCGAAAAAAAATCCCCCCTCAATATTTCATTGTTTTTTACATGGTTGGTTTTAAAAAAGGAATATAATTGTCCACAAGTACCCCTGAAAATTTCTTTTTCTTTATTGCCCCAAAAAATGTCATGTGATTTTCTTCGCCCAAAAATTTGTCCAAAAAACCCCGAGGACAATTAATATCGCACTTTCAGACGTTTAAAATGTTTTTAAAAAATTCAAGAATAATTATTTTTATAATTTTGTTTGAAAAAAAAAGATTTTGAAACAATGGGTGAAAATTGTAAAATCAAAAAAAGCGAAAGTCGTGCCTTTCCCAACCCCGGGAAACCCGAACCAAGACGTCCAGTACACCCAGGCCCCACGCCAAGCCCCCGAGCGTGACCTGCGGGTTCCCCAAAATTTTTTCAACATTTTCGCGTGGGGCGAAAGCGGGTCCCCACCACTTTTGTTTTTCTTTCGTGTTTAATATTCGCCAGCGGTTTTTTTTAAACAACAAGGCATTTTCCATCGTCCCCCCTTCATCATATCAACCCCAATAAAGTGAAAAACGCATTTTGGAACCTCCGTCTCAACGCCGAATTTGACCGAGCGGGCGGGGCGAAAGGCTCACCGTCTACGGAATAAAACGATGGGGCGACCATTGAGCAGCCAAACCTCTATGAAACACTCAATTTGATTGTTGAACTGATGGTAACCATGATGATATCAGAATAATGTCGCAGGGATTGTTGGACGGTAAGAGTAAAAAAAATATTGTTTGATAAAAATACTTGGGTTTTTTTGGGGTTTTTAAAAACCTTATGATGAATTTCTGTTAGCCAACATTTTTTTGATTTCCTATACCCAAAGGGCCCCAATGATATTGTGATGATGTTTAAAAACGACTGAAAATTATGAATATTTTTGAAAGCAGAAAAATTTTCCATAAGTGTTGTAATTTCCACCATCAATGTTTTTTATGGGAAGATGGTGAAAATTAAACATGGTCTGGGGGAAAATAATGGTACCTTTTTTCCCAGCGAGTACGAGTAGAGTACAGTAATTTTAATTAAACCATGTCCATTTTCCCCCATTTTTCTTAGCTGTTATGTTTTTTTTTTGGTTAGAAAACATCACTGATATTTTCTTGCATCAACACCATGTGATTTCCCCGGGTTCCTTTTCCCCTATTCATCACAAAGTTTTTCCAAGGTAGAGTAAATTCTTTTTTTTTATCCATTTTTTTTTTTTTGTTTTATAAAAACTTAGTTTATGTAAATTTTTTTTTTCAAAAAACAAATCAATTCGAAACAATTTCTTTTTAAAAAAAATAGTTCAGGTTCAGATCCCCCCCCCCGTTGTGCATGTTTAATGTTAAATTGTCCTAAAAAAGGGACAACATCACGACCAAAGATTTAAAGGGCATGGAATGGTGTCCAAGTTTAAGATGAATACAGTGACAAACTTCGGCTCATTTATTCACAGCATTGAAAATATACCTTATCTTGGGGTTTATTTTCAGTCCCGGGTTTTAAAACGCACCTTTCCCATGCCCGGTCGTGCCCCTTTTAAAAGGAAAGTACAACACATTTATCGGAAATTTTATTTTTTGAATGAAGATCTTTTAAATAAGAAATTTAATTTTTGAGCTCATGGGAGTTGTCATGAGAAAGGGGGAAAAACCCTTCATAATTTTTGGAAAACGGTAAATTTAAAATTTTTTTTTTAGTTTTTTTTCCAAAAGTTGAATAATTGTTTAACTTCTCACACCCAGTTAGCTGGGGGAAATAAATAATTCAGTGTGCAATAAAGTAATAACCATGATGTACCTTCCTTTAAATCATACCCAAACATTCATGTTGTTTTTTAAATTCTACATCCCGCATCTTTGGTGAACTCAGGTACAGGCTCCATCAAAAAATAAAAGTCAGTTGCACAAGATAAACAAGGGGAGTCACAGCAACATATGGACACAACATAAATGAGCCTGTATGGTAAAAAAAACTATTTGGCTGTAAACCTACATTTCAAAAAAAGTTATTTAAATTTTAAATATTAAAACACCCCTCGCCCCTTGCTATTTAAAAAAATATATATATAATGTTTATATCAAAATTGATTTTTTCTCTGGCCCAAAATTTTACAAAAAAAAGTTACCTGTGAGAAGGTCTTTATCCTGATTTTCCATGTTGAAAATTTTTTCCCCTTTGGACAAAATAAAAAAATTGGGAAATAATTGTGCATTTCATCCATGTTCATGTATCATTCAAAATTTAAACACAGGCTATATAATTGGGGGGAGAAGAAAAAAACAGCGTATGTCAAATAGCTAATGTCTGCAGTTTTCCTTAACTTGATATGTCAGCATAGCCTTTCATTAGAAAGTTTTGAAAAATTTTTTTCCTTCTTTCCCCCCTCCGAAGGTTTAAAAGTAAATAATAAAAAGTAAGGCCCCGTTCAAATTAGCCAATTGACAATTCAAAAAAATTAAAATTTAAAATTCCCCATTGATCAAATCTGATATTTGTTTCCCCTTTTCTTTTTGTTTTAAAACCTTTAAATTCTAGATTTAAAATAAAACTTTTATTTATTTTTTGGTATTAAGTCTTTAAAAATAAATTGAATGGATGGACTGCATGTTTATATCCCAGTGATTTTTTTTTTATAATATACTTCACCAACTCAAGTTTTTGGACAAAAATATAATGATAAATTGAAATAAGTAACACTGTAATAAACATCTCCTTTTTGGGACATGTTTATAAATTTTCTTTTTTTTCTAACGCAAAAATTTAAAAAATCATTAATAACTTTTAAAACAAATTTCATTGCTTTTACACAAGGTTGTACACATATTTGGCAAAATTTCTGCATCCTCTATAGAATTACAAGATCAGATGCCATTTGACATAAATTTTTAGACTTGAAACAATCAAAGTTTAGGGTGCTTGAAAATTTAATAAAAAAAAAAATTTTTTATTTAACTGTCCATTTGGTTTAACTTGACTTTTGTGGTTCCCCTCCCCCCCCCACAATAAATTAAACCACTTTCGCCTTTTTCCTATTGTAAAATCTAACAATGAGTGTACATTCTTAAATATAACTAGTGAAATGATTTGTGTAAATGAGCCCAAAATGATCGTTTTGACAAAAAGGAATAATTTGCATAATAATGCTCGAAGGTAGATTTGTGACGCAGAAGGGGTGACATTCGGGGCTCCCCGGGGGGAATCGGTTTTTGGAAAAAATTCCCCCGAATCCAGCATGTAATGATGCTGAAACATTTTTCGTTTTCCCTTTTCTCCATGGTTGACCCAAGGTCATCCCTAATATTAAATTTTCCCCCTTTTTGGATGATTTTGGGACGTCGCGTGATCTGGTTGCAATCGACCGGAATTGGATCGTTCGTGTTTTAACGGATCAAAAAAACGGGAACCTTGTTCCTTTTGTTAAATCACGATGGTGTGCAATCAGGGTACCGCTAAAAACAATCTGCAATTTTCCCCGTACAGGTTTCACGGTCGTAGACTACGGGAAAGGAACGGCCCTTTTAAATTATTGTTTTTTTTTGGACTTTTCCCTTAATTTACGATCCCCAGATTTATTTTTTTAAAAACCTTAAAAAAGGACTATCTATCTTTTTATCAATCCCTTTTTTTTACTTTGGGCGGGTCCTTTTAAAGTGGGTATTTTGTAAACATGTGACTACATAAAAGGGAATGTTTGAGTGAGAAAGGTTTAATGGATGTTAAAGAAAAAAAACACAGAGACCCCTAAATTTTACAAAAAAGAACATTAAAAATCACCAGGATATTAATGGTTAAAAAATTTAAAAACCGATATAAAATTTTAAAAGTTAAACATCTAGAAATGTATCATTATTTTATTAAATAAATTATCACACATCAGTAAATTCAAAATAAAACAAAAAAAAACTTTTATAAAAATGAGTTAAAATCAATCTTTTAAATACGGAATGGAAAAATTTAAATTTTTTGGATTTCACGATGGGGCAGGGAATCAGTTAGTTTAGATTAACTCGGCCCCAAATCTCCACATGATAACATATTAGGTGTCTGCATAAATGCGTTTTTTGACGGTTCTCTTAAACCAGGACATTTTTTTTTAAAAATCTCGTGGATTATTCCCCAAATATGTTCGCTTTTTTTATGTTCCCCGTAATTTCTGGAATTGAAAAACATTCCAAATTTATATTAAAAAAAAACGATATTTTGAAACCCTTTTCAAAAAATATTTGTCAGAATCTTGGTTTAAAGTAATTAAGTCCCCAAATTAATTTTTTTTCAATTTTTATTATCATATAAAAAAAAAGACTTATAATTAAATAACTAATAACTAATTTTTTTAGCATAAATAGTCACGCTGTTAACAGTCACCCCCCATGAAAAGGGGTACCACGTTCAAACCCGATTTTTTTTTTGAAAAACACCAAAAGGAACATTCCATTGTGTCCTGTAACGTCATCATGTAGCGATGACAATGGTGTTTTTGTTGTTAACAAAAACGTAGTTGAATAACCCGCATCATTGGCATCGTGAAAAGGGATTTTTCCTCATTGGGCCCTAAAAGGAATATTTTAATGGTCCGGCAGAATAAAAACCGATTGATGCCCCAAAAATAAGCGGCCCTTTTTTTTTATTTTTTTTTTTTTTTATTTATTTTTTTCCCAAAAACAAACTGAACACGTACATGGTATAAATAGTTATATTCATAAAAGTTTTTTTTTTTTTTTTTTTATTTTTAAAATTATTGCCTAAATGCTTATCGAAATTTTTGAAATTTTTCCCCCACATGTATCTACTGAATAATAAGGGGCCCAAATTATCCCCGTCAAATGCACGATCTCAAACTTCAGAAAAACGTCTCAAAAATTATTTAAAGGATAATATTGTAATCCCCCATCTTCAGGGAAAGGGCCGGTAGATTTTCGTTTGCTTGATACAAAATACTTTTGGATAACAATCTTTATTCTCAAGGAATGACCATTGGTTGTGGGGCCCTTTCTTTTAAAAATCAAATAATGTTATATTGTGTTGGCAAAAAATGGTTTGTCTTCAATAATAGTATGGGGGTTTTTTTTAAATTTAAGTTTTTTATCAATGAATATTTTTAAATCGTGAAGTATTAAATCAAGTCCAAATGGTAAAATCCCGACAAAACATGCCACTCATGAAATGATTTTAAAGGTGCATGATATACAACTAAAAACAGAGACCAATGGTGTGAAAAACCCGTTACACCACAACCACCCCCCCCCCACCCCCATTCAATTTGATAAAAAATTTTTTTGGAAACATTTCAGTGTGATACCCTTAACAACAAACAGGGGGAAATTTCTTCATGTTATTTCTGTGTAAAGGTCCAACATTTTTGGTCACCATTTAATAATTGTTTTCACAAGGGGACGTATTGTCAATCAACGACTAAAGGCATGGAATTTAAGTTTAAATAAACCCAAGTAACTGAAAATTCATACGAAGGTAATTTGCCCTTATCATGTGGGGTTTTTTTTCAGTCACGGGGTTAATCTGAAACACACCCCATTCCATCCCCTGTTGATCGTGCGATATTGCCCCTTTTCATTTAAATTATTAAACTAATAAAAACTTTTTTTCTATACACTCACTGGCAATAAGTATTGCAACATTGAAATTCCCCCAAAAGATTTTTAAAAATTTGAAAATGGCCGGGAAGGGTATTAAAAACATGGGTAAAACTAAAAAGATCCGGGGGCCCCAGCAAAATAAATTTAACCCCCTTTGTCGCCCTTCCTCGGGGTTTTTTGGGGGACCGGGTGTTTATAATGACTATTTCCCGTTTCCCAAAAAAAATTAAATACGTCGACGGGTCCGTGTACATCCGTCTTTTGATTCCGTTTTAAAGTTTCAAAGTTTGCACAAAGTCAAATCTGATGCGACATTTTATTTCAGAATGCCCCGGGCTTTTCCCCGAATTGGGATCTTTCGGCTGATCTAATTGGGGAAAAAATTTCGTTTTTTTTGATAAGCCCTTTTTGATAAAAAAGGCCCGGTCAAATATAACTGTTGGGGTCGTGGAAAAACCCCTTTGTATTAAGTCTATGAAAACAAAAAAAAAAAACTCAAGTTTAAACTTTTTAATTTTTCACAGATTCAACACAATTTCTAGAACAACAAATGTAATTTGGGATAACTGTAAAATGATTTTTGATAAAATATGCATTTATTTCTCTTTTTTAAAATTATACATGTTTAAAAATTCATTTGTTTTAGTTTGTTAATATCTTTCACCAACTTGTTTAAGGGCCCCAGGTCATACTTAACGAACTACCCCAAGTCTCATAAAAAAAAAGTTAAATTTACTTTTTACAATATTTGGGTGATCAAAAATAGATACCTGGGAAAAAAGGACAGACATCCCTAACCCACCCCTAGGTTCGCCCCCTTTTTCCGGGGTTGCCTGTCCCCTGGGGTTCGAATGGCGATATTTTTCAGGTTTTTTTTTATTTTTTTTGGGAGGGCTACCCCCGGGGTAGTAATAGTCGGGGCCCGAAGAACATAAATGGTAGGGAGAGGTTGGGGTAATCCCAAATCTGTTTTATATTTTATTTTTTTTTCCAAACAGGGTCAATAAATTTCTTTTCCCTTTTTTAAAATAAAATTTAAAAAATCCAGCCAAAACAAAAAAAAACGAAAACATGGGTTGTTTTCTAATTCACATTTCTATTTTTTTAAACCTCAAGTTCAATATTGAAATCAGACAACCAAATTTATTATTTTTATAAAAAAATTGTTTTAAAAAGGATTGGGTTCTTTAAAAACTTATTTTTTAAAAAATTTAAAATTTTCCCACTTTTCAAAAATAGACTACTATTAACTAAAAATGAAAAAGTGTGTTTTTGGCATCTTTGGAAAAATGTTTGGGCAAGTTGAAAGTTCATTTTTTGACATCACTATTTTTTTTCACGTTGGATGAACCTGGCAAGCTGGGTGGCGGAATGCCTGCCCCGAAAAAAAGGTGTTTCACTAAAAAAATTTTTTCCCGGTCCACTTCATGGAATTTTTTATATGGGTCCCCCCCAAAAAATAAATTATAAAAACCAATGCTAAATACAAAATTTTAAAAAAGTCAAAAAATCTTAGAAATCAAAAATTTAAAAAAATAATAATAATTGATTTTTTCCCTTTTTTTTATTTGTTTTCTAATTAAAATTATTTTCCCAAAAAGGGGGTTTTTATTCTCATCCTAAAAACCCCCCCTCTACACTGTGGCCCTTCACCCTTTTTAAAAAAGGCCTTACGAAATCAAATAATGACCATTTTTTTGGGGCCTTTTTTGAATATAAAAATGGGTAAGGTTTTGGAAGATATTGGACCATTTTAAAATTTTAAATGTATTTTCAAAATCTTTTTTTTCAGAAAAAAAAATTCCACAAAACAGTGGCTGAAAAAAAAATTTAAAGGGGCCTGGAAAAAATGAGGGCAATGAATTCATCCATAAACCCACCCAAACATGGGCCCTTTATGTTTGTGCGGGGAACAGCGACCGCCCCCGCAACAATTTTAAAAGGTTTGGGAGACCCAATACACCCCAAAAGATAAACAAAATGCTCTCATTTAGTAAAGGGTTCCTTCATTAAATTGTTTTTAAATCATAAAATTTTAGACATTTTGGGTTTTGCCCCCAAAAGAAGAAAATAGCCTACAAGCAATGCTTTAAATTATACAAAAAAATAAAATGATAACTTCCACAAACATACATAGAGAAAACAAAAAACTTCTTTTAAAAAGTTTTAAAAGCTTTTTTTGCCCTTTTTTGGGGTTTTGGAAAGTGGGGGGCCCCGGGGCCCGGCCCCCCTACGCCCCCGCTATTTAGTGGGGTACCCCTTTAAAAACAATTTTTTTTTAATTTTACGGAAACACTCAGGACATCATGTTTCGAGGTTATTTTGGAAAAAAAGTAAAAAAAATTCCCCGAAAAATGACGGGTTTAAAAAATATTTGTTATCTATCATTTATTGGGGTTTCAAATGGATAAAGGGGATCATGATTTTTTCCCATATTCAGTGTTTTTCCCTTTTAAAAATAAAAAAAAAAATTGTTTGCTCCCAACACAAAAATACTTCCCTTTTTTTTTTAAATTGAGTTTTCAAAATTGCCCCCTTTAGGGGCGGGTTTTTATTGAAAAAAAACCATATTCTTCATATGGGCAAAACCCCCTCCCTTGGGCTTTCTTGGGGAAAAAAATAAAAATTAGTTTCTCAAAAAGATTCCACCTTGGCCTTGAATTTTTTAGGATCACCTCCGGTCTGAAAAAAGTTGGGTTTTTGCCCATAATTTCCCCTTTGAACAATCCACATCCTTTTTTTTGTAACTGTTAAAAGTTCTGTGTTTCCTCCAAAAAAGACCTGAAATAAATTTTCTGTTTTAAATTTTTAAAACCAGGCTTACGATATTTTAAAAAAAACATTGTTTAAATCCATGGGAAACAAACCATGGCCCCTTTTGATTAGGGGGAGTCCCCCCTTAAAAAAACCCCAGCAACCAAACTAAATATAAAATAATAAATAAATCATTAAAAAATAAAAAATTTAAAAAAAAAATAATAATGTTATTTTAACATGTGGATTGTCCAAATTTCGTTTTCCCCAATGGAACCCACCCCCCTCCGGGGAAAATAACACTAAAAAATGTCCCTTTTGGGGAAATTTTAAATTGGACCCTTTTTAGGGTTTTTCAAACAATTCAAAGTTGAAAATCAAGGATCCCCAGGTCATGAATTAATTTTTTAAAAAAATTTGATCAACTTTTTTTCAGAAATGGGAAATCATAAAAAATTTTTAAAAAATGTCTTTCCCCCCGGTTCAAGTTTATTGGGGGCGAATTTACCTTTTCTCCCCAACGAACCCAAAAAAAGAATTTTTTTGGGGAAAGAAAGGGGGGCCCCTTTCAGATTTTAAAAAGAAGGTTTAAAAGGTACTAGCTAATTTAATGGTTCCGCCGGCCCCTCCTTTAAGGGTTTCCCCAAAAAAGCATTTTAGGTTTCAATATTAAAAAAAGTCTATTACCTTTGAAGTGTGCCACTGCCTGTAGTTGTGTTGTCTCATGTTATATTGAGTTTTTTTTGTTTAAAAAAAAACACTAAAGTAATTTATTCAAAACTGGACACTTAATTTCCTTTTCAACAGTATGCATTGAATAAACCTGTACAGTTGATTCATGGTAAATGCCCCAAATTTAATCTGTTCTTCTAACAAAAATAAATTTTTAAATAGAACAATGTTTTCAACAGCCCCCTTAACCCCAAAGAAATGCAACTTTTTGCATGCTAGTAACCATTCTCACTCTATTTTCCCTTGGGGTTTAATTTTGTTGAGATTTAAAACATGGATCTTTGCAACACCAACAATAAAATATTTCTTTAAAAGGAAAGGGCCCCCCAGTTTAGAAAATTATAAAGAAAAAAACAATAAACACTCACTTGTTCTCCTATTTATTTTTGTCTCTCGTTGAATATCTTGGTTTTGACCCCTTTATTTGTTTTCCCTTTTTGTGGGGCGACCAAGTTAATGTTTTTGAATAAAGTCTCCAGTCTGCTTCTCAAAAAAGTTAAAACAATAAAAATATTATTTGACTTGTTGAGTTCAGTGTTTTCATCTAAATGCATAATGATTTTTTTATCTCTGTGCATCCCTTTATAAAAATTTAATCTTGTGAATTAAAAATTATATTCTGCATTTTTTTTTAAAATTTATCAATGTTCACAAATAATAAGACAAAAGGTTCCAAAATAAATGGAAATGGCCCGCTGAAAAAAATAATGGACTCCCCCAAACCTTTGATCAGGCATGGTGGTGTTTAACCCCGTTTAGACTTAAACAGCAAGGTTCCTTCTCCTGTACATAATTTCAATGTTTGTTTGTTGTGATTCAATAAAAACAATTTGGTTTACGTCTCAACAATTTGTTAACCCAGTGGTCCCCAAAAATCATTTCATTTAGGGATCAAGGGGAAACCAGTCAGGGGAAGGCCAAAAATTTTTCCGTTATTTTCAAACTCTTTTTTAAAGGTTTTTTTTATTCTAAAACAATCCCCTTTTTAAAAGTTTTTAGATGATTTGGATTAATGAAAATTTTTAACAAACGGGGTTTTTAGAATACTTAAACAAAAAAACATAATGTAAATGTATTTTAGGCATTTCAGCAACCATATGACCAAATAGGAAAAAGGAGATTTCAAGAAAAAAAAGGGGGCAAAAAAAAAAAATTGGATGAAAAATTATGAAAAAAGGGGTCTGTGGTTTTATTCACACAACAAGTCCACCCTCACAAATATTTCCTTTAGACTTTATTCCCAAAAAGTTTAAATCAAATTTTAATTTTTTAATTCCCATTTTAAATTTCATCTACTAATTTTAAAATTTGCAGAGGAAAAAGGGAGAAGAAATAGGAAAATCCTTTTCACTCATAATTAAACAAGTGTAACAGTTTTTAAATTCGGGAGTGGGCCTTTTTCCCCTTTTGTCCTGATGGTGTCTAAATTCCCCGTTTTAAAACCATGTTTCGGGCAAACTTGTGAATACCCTTTTTAATAAGTTAAATAAAAAAAACCCTTTTTCTTTAAGGGGAGGTAATGTAAACAACATTTAAAAAAAAGGTTAAAAAAAGGTTAATATAGCATTAGCATGTATAAACCAATGTACATGTCAGTGTATGTCGTTTTTAATCCCCCCAGATAGAGGTTTTCTTTATTCAGGGCGTGCCCCCAAAAATTCATTTTTATTTGAACAGGGATGGTTGCCTGACAATGGAATCATGATCTTATTACAATAAAAAAATCCATTAAAAACCATGAAAGGATCTTGGGGCCCGGTAAAAAAAGCAAGCCCGGTGACGATTATACCCCCCCATATTGGATGAAGGTGAAAACTGGTAAAAATTTTTTTTTTGATAGTTGCCCTGTATCATTTTTAAAATGACCAAGAAAACCAACATAACCACATCGCACCCCCCCTTTGGGAAGATGGTAAAATTTTTCAGGGGGGACCCCAACAACATCATTAAAAAAAATAATCAAGGTCTTATTTTTAAAAATTAAAAAAAATTCTCTCATCGAAGTTTTTTATTGAAGAGAAACCTATAAACATGTTCCCAAAACCCTTCAATGGATACCGTAGAAGATGTGCTGGGATGAGACGACTTAAACTTGGGTTTTACCAGGACAAATTGATCTCAAAAGGGTTTCCCCATCATCAACTGGGGGGGATGGCCTAAAAGGGTAAAAAAAAACATGTGAAATTTCCCAAATTGGGTTTAAAAAAAACCCAACCAACAAAAAACATTCATGTTTTTCTTTACTGAATTTTAGACACCCAATGAATTGAAAGCCAACTTAGACAGGAGGCAATTGGGAGATATCCAGGAACTTTTTTGGAAAAAAAGGGTTTATCTTAAATAAGTCACTTATCAATTTGCCAGTTTGTGGGGAAATACAGCAGTGGTATTTTTGGGAATTTGGCCCTTTTCATAAAGTTTTGTTTTTTTGAATCAAACTGGACCACTGTTCCTTTCCTTAAAAAGATAAAACCCAACCAAAAAAATTAACAAAAATATCAGTTCTAAACAACATATTCCTGTTAATCAGCCATTTTTTCTATGATAATCACGGGGTTTTATCAACAAAAAGGCGTTTAATCTATTCGTATTTTGTTTATTTGGTCCATGGGGGTGTAGGGACGGGTTAAACCGGGCTCAAGTTCTGGGTTGCCAGGGTTTGGTTGTCCCCCTGACTTTGCAAAAAAGACACTTAACCATAATTCTTCTCCACCCAGGGGTTAAAGGGATTTCGAGTTTGGGTTTTTAGCCCTATGCCGTTGGGCAATTGACTCATACTAGGGCTGAGATGGTTTCAGGAAGATTTATGAGCCGTATTGACCAGGGGGAATGATATAAGCGCCCTGGCACCACTAGTTGGGGGGATACGACTATATAAGTCCCCCATTATTATTATTTTATGATCACAGCTCTGCCCGTCAAGGCAGTTGATAAAGGGTTTATGGAGTTGATTTAAAAAAGTTTTTCTTGGGTAAATGTTTTAAAACAAACAACTTTGAAACAATGAGATTCAAAAGGCCAGGGCAACATTTTGGTTTACAAAATTTGTTAAAAATCCTTTCCCCTCCACAAAAGGATATTTAAAACTGTTGCCAAATTAACACTATATTTTTGAGATACATGTATTGTACCCTGATGATGGAATTATTACATGGATTCCCACCATTTTTGCTCCCAAAAGGGGGCAGCAAACAATTTGGATTTACCCTAAAAACCCCTTTTTGGATTAAAACAACCCACTGTTTTATGTGAACAATGAAACCACTTTAACGTGATGTTCCATTTTGGGCTCATTATTTTTCCCACTGATGTTATCTCTGATTGAAGGGGGACTGGTACATATTTTTGGGTTTAAAAATTTTTTTAATAAACAACAATGGGTCTTTTTTAAGTTTTTTTTGAAAAAAACCATTATTTTGGGGGCTGCCTTGTTTTTTTTTTATTTATTGCTTTTCACAGTTTTGATTTTCTTTCTACCCATCAATAATTAATTTTAAGTACATATATAAAAGGGTTTGCATTGAAGAACAGTACATACTTCATTCTCTATGGGAAATTTTTGTTTATATTGGTAATCAAAAAATTGTCAAAATCATTCATGTAATACTCAATGTTTGTTACATCGTATCTACATAAACCCCCTCTAATTTATTTTGACTACTCACATTTCCTCTGTTTTTCCTTTTAAAACCCTTATTCTACCTGAACAAGAATTAAAAAAAGTTTAAAAAAAATGAAAGCAAAAGAAACTTAAAACCAAAAAATGGTTACCCGTAGTGGGACTAAAAGTCCTGATAGTAAATAAAAAAAATAAAAATAAAAAAAAAAATGATGGGACGAAGAGTCCCCTTTGTTTTTTTTAAACCTGCCCCCAATAGGAAAATGTCTGCATGGTTGGGCCAGGGCAGAGAGTTTCTATGGATAAAAATATATTGAACATGGTTTCAAAAATCATCCAAGGACAAAAAAAATAAAAAAACAATAATGTCTCATTAATTTTGCTAGACGTCCTATGAAAACAATCTTTCTTAAAGGGGAAATCCAATTATTGTTGATTTTTGAAGCAATTTCTTTGGTTTTACACAAAATCATGGACTTAGAACAAATAACTGATGAAGGACCCTTTTTTCTTTTTTTTATGTCCTTGGAAACTTAATACATGTGTTTTTGTCAAACTCTATTGTACCCATTGTTGTTTTAATAACTTTCCCAAACAATTATCCATTACTTGTGGATACTTTAAAAAATAGAACAGGTGTTATAGGGGTCTCATCACATTAGTAATGGTTGGGAGTATATGGCAAAAAAAAAAATTTTTCCCGGGTTTTTGGTCTTGGGGATGTCCTCAGACCCCCAATCGCTTTTTTTTTTTTTTTTTTTTTTCTTTCTTTGTTTTTTTCTATAAAAAACTGAGCCAAAAATTTTGGATTGATTCATTCTGCCGGTGTGTTTTACACAACAGGTATGAACTCTTTCCTATTTTTATTTGGGATAAAGGGGGAAAAGAGGGGCCCCCCCAAATTTTCTTGAACGAAACTTCAAACTGACTAAAAAGAACTTCAATAAGTATCTTTTTAAAAATTTTTAATTTAGCAAACCAAAATGTACCTTTAAGTATTATTTAAAACCCAAAAACAAACTTTTAAAGATCACCAAAATTTGTTTTTAAAAAAATTAAAAAAATTTTAATTATAATTCAAAAAATGGTTTTTTTTTTTAAAAAAAACTTTTTTGGTTTTTTTTTTTTGGGAAAAAAACCGGGTTTTTTTTGAATATTTTCCCCGTTGGAAAAAAACGGGGTATGCTCTTAAATAATCTTTCCCTTTTTGGGGAAAGGTGCTCACCGTTCTAAAAAGGATTAAATTTTTGATTCCCCGGGTTGGGCAAAATTTTCGTTCAGTTAAAAAACAAAATCAAAAAAAAAACCCCTCCCAAAAAAAATTTTTGCCCCAAACTTAAACTGGCCCCGAAAAAACCCCCCCGCCCCAAATAACAAATATTAAAAAAATTCACGAAAAACTTGCAAAAGCCTCAATGGAGGGTTTTTTTTAGTGAATTTTTGATATTTTGACTTTTAAAATGTTTTTGGGGCAAATCGGGAACAATATGAATGTGTCGTCAGGTCACATTTTTTAACATACCTAAATTGAAAGTTTCCATCTATTTCCCTTCCTGACCTTCCTATAAAAAATGAAAAACCTATTTTTTTGTTTTTTCAAAATTACAACCCCAAAACACAATGTCCAAAAATCAAGTGCCTTTATTTCTGGGCCCACTACTGAATTATTCATAAAACCCCGTAACATGTATGATTAATTTATGTTTCAAATTTTTTAAACCAATCAACAACAAGTGTTGGGGCATTATTTAAAGATAAATCAAACAAGTTAATTTAAAGCATTAAATTTCTCTCACAAATCGGTAAAAATAAAAAAAAACCATAGAACATTTTGAAAATTACATGAACACAAAGGATAAAATACCATTTACCTTGTGTTAAACCAGTGTGACATTGGGGAAAAAGGGGACGCTGCTTTGAAATAAACGCCAATTTCCCCTGGGTTCGAAAACCCCGTGAAGGCCCCTTCAACAACAAAAAAAAGGGACAGGCTGCTCAATCAACAAAACCAGGCAGAACAATGGTTTTTTTTTTCTTTTAGGGAACAAGATACAACAACATTTTTCGTTTTGCATCTTTTCATTTTTATTGTTAAAAGAAGAATGGAGGTTTACTTTTTTAAAAAAACTAAAATTAAAAAATTAAAACAAAAAAAAACAGTTTTGGCTCAAAAAAAATTTGCTTAAACCCTTTAATACTTCCGAGTCAACAAATTTTCTTAAAGGTCACTTTGCAACTTTTAATTCTTTATTCCTTTTTGGTTTTTTTCTATTAAGAAAACAAACAAAAATGGGGTTTAAACTAGAAAGCTGGTTTTATACTTGTCAACTCTTCAATGAGATTCCATTTTTTTATGGCAGATTAACAAATTTTAGTTTAATAAAAAACAAAAATCAGGCGGGTCCCACTTTTTCCCCTGAAAAAATTTCCCTTTCAAAAATTTAGTTTCAGGCCATGTTCTTGATCTTCCCCGCCAAGATTTGTACGCAAAAATTTTTAAAAACAGTGGTGCAGTTAAAAATTTCTTTCAAGGGCCTGAAACTAAATTTGGGGTTTTTTTTTAAAAATTTACAGTCTCTGCAACTAAACCACACAGCCAATTATGCCTTTCCAAAAATTTTTTGTTAAATACGTCACCTTTACCATGTTTTCCGAAAATTGAAACTCCCCCCGACCTTTAAAGACCACCCCCCGATAATCAAGCAAAAATCCCCCTCTTTTAAAGACTTTTGGGGTTTAAATTTAACCACCACCCCGTGAAATAAAGTCTTTCCCTCAATAGTATCATGTAATCATCATGGGTGAAAAATACAAATGGTCTTCCCTTAAATTTTCAAAATTTTTGGGTTTTGAAAACCCCCTTTAATAAAATTCTCTTCATTTTTTAAAAAATGGATTAAAACCCTCCCCCCCTTGTGTTCCAAAATTCCAAATTGCCCATCTTTTACATGTTTTAATTGCATGTTCCCCAATGTTTTATACTTTTTTTTGTGGATTCAGTACCACAAAAATTCCGCTTGAAAAAAAAACCCTACTGGTCCCTATGGTGTTCCAAGAGCTGGTTTTGGGAACTGGGTTTCTTTTTACTGTTTTGTTTTTTTCAAATTATTGGGGAAAATTTTAATTTTTGTTTTGTTTTTTCAATTAGGGTCTTCTGGCAACTTGTTAACTTTCTTGTCTTTAAGTACATGTTTTGGGAAAAAATAAGAATTTTTTAAAATTTCACCCTCAACTTTTTCATTTTTTTTTTTTTTTTGGTGGGGCCCGATTCTTTTAATTTAAAATTCCACAAATTTCCACATTTTTTGAAATATTCTTCAAAAATTTTAAATTGGGGTAAGGGGGAACCCCCGTATATTTTTAGAGTATAGTAAAATTTTCTTTAAAATTCCCATGGAATTATGTTGATCTATGTAATTGTCAAGTAGTAAAATATTTTAAAATTCCACAATCTGCTGTGGATTTTGGGGGTTTAATCATTGTCAGGTATAAAAATTCTTCAAAAATTCCCCACAAGTAGAATTTTTTGGGAATTTTTGGGAAAAATTAGTTTGGTATAAAAAATGCACTGACAGTAGGAGGGTTTTTAATTTAAAAACTTTTACCCCTGTAAAATTTTGCAACTTCAAACATAAGATTTTTCCTATCGAAAGAGATTTTATTCATTTAAAGGTCTTTTTTGCCAACTTTTTAAACTTTAAACACTTTCAAGATAAAAATAAAAATTTTTTCAATGTTTGACAAACACTGTTTCATCCCCTCTCACATCAGATCATAGGAAAAACGTAAAATTATATGGATGGGTTTCCGTTTTTAAATGGTGCAAAAGATGATGCGGGGGGTCAGAAAAACAAGTTTCAGGGGCGAACCCCGACAACAGGGGGATGGAATCGGAATGTTAGTTATAATTAACACAGTGACTGCCATTATAACCCCTGATCGGTCTTTCCCCTTTGCTGCATAAATGAGCCAATAACTTTCAGTCCTGTTATTTAAAAAGCACCCCCATTTTTTCCCCCGAAAGTCTGGTCTTATCTGAAAATAAGTCCCCTTTTTAAATCTGTGACATTCTGGTTGGACAATATCCCCCCAAAATGGAATATCAGAAAAAGGGCCTTTTCAGTCTTAGTTTTCGCGACCTACAATGATTCACCTTTTTTAAAAAAAAAAAACAAAATTTTAAATGTTGACCAGCCTGTAAAAACCCATAAATGGTTTAACAGTGTTAATTAATGCAGCTGATATACATTTACTTTGGAAAATATTGTATATCAAAATTTTTTTGATTTTTACCCTTTCAGTCCCAAAAATTATAAGAATCAAAAAAAGTTTTATACTCAATGCCTAAAGATGGTTTCTTTTTGTTTTTAATTCAGGTTTTTTTCCACCCTCCCCCAGATGTTGGGCAAAAACCCATTCCCCCCTGTCCCAATTTAAGCACCAAACACTTTATCAAGTCCCTTTCAAAAAAAAATTAAAATTTTTTGTTTAGGAGTTCTTTGTAAATTGAATCTTAATGCAAAATCCCTGGCGCTTTGGAGTTTTTTAATGCACAGTTGGTCATCAACAAATGATGCGGGATTACCCCAAACTTAAAGAACAGAAAAAGTCCCAAAGGAAAAACAGTTCAACTACTTCATGTGAAAATGATGGGTTCATTCCAAATTAAAAGGGAAAAGCTAAAAGGGGAAACAAGACTAGTTGTACTGACATTGGTATTGATGTTATTTATTGTGACTGGGGTTTAAAGTATGTTAAAAAATGAAATCTTGATTTACTAAGATGTACGGTTTGTACAAGAGGAATAATAAGAATAATAAGAAAAAAAGAATAAGTTTTTGATAATATCTTTTTTTTGATAATATCATTTTCTTGTCTCAATAACTTTTTTTTGATTTAATTTTTTTTTTAGGTTTGATTTTTTGGGGTAATTTTTTTTTTTTATTTATTTTTTTTTGTTTTTTGGGTCAATTTGTAGTAATTTTGGCAAAAAATTTTTAATAATTATTATTTTAATCTATTGTGGTTTCCCGGTTTGACCAGCAATTTTTTTTTAAAACAGAAATTTAAAGTTTTGAACCCTTTTTTTAAGGAAAAAAAAAAGATTTGGTCCTCAGGATCAGAAATCGCTGAAATTCTATTTGTTGGTTTTCCCCAGAAAAATTATTTATTTTGTTTTTTAAAATGTTCTATTTAAAAATTTAACTGATTTCTTAAAAACTCCATAATTTTTATAAAAATAAAAAAATAAAAAAAAAAACCTCCATCACCTTTTCCTCTTGTGCACAACGGCGTTTTTTTACAATTTTCAAAAACCCAACCCCTATTTGGTCCAATTCGTAAACTTTTGACCACATTTTGATTGTGAGCTTAAACAGCATGTGATACCCCAGGCTAAACCGCACCCCCTGTTTGTTGTGACCCACCTGATTGTAAGACTTGCTAGTGATACCGGCTTTACGCACTGTGTGTTGAAATTTTGACCACACTGTGATTTGGGCTTCGCATAGTGAACCTCACATCGCACTGTGTGTGTTTTCGACCCGTTTATTGGAGACTTAAAAAAGCAAGTGATACCTCAGGCTTCCGCCATGTGTTTTGCTACCACCTTTTTTGGGGACTTACAGCATGGGGGATCCTCAGGGTTATCGCACTGTGTGTGTGTTGCTACCACCTGCGGTTGAGACTTAAAACCCCGTGTCCTCAGGCATCGCATGTTGTGTTTGACCAGTATTTTGGGACTTGGGATTGATAAAGCACTGTGTGTGTGTTTTTCTGACCCTTGCGTTGGGACTTAAACATGTTACCCGGCTTTCCACTTTTTGTGTGTGCTGCCACCTGATTGGGCTTCAACACCCAGTGATCCCCGGCTTATCGCCTGTGTGTGTGTTGTGACCCCCTGTGATTGTGGACTTTGGGATAGTGATACCTCGGCTTTCCATGTTGGTTTGCTGACCACCTGCTGATTTGAGACCATAAAAAGCCTTGGGGACCTTGGGGGTTTCGCCCTTTTGTTTTGCGACCCACTGCGGTTTTGACACAGCATGTTTACCCCAGGGTTTCGCACTTTGTGTGTGGGGACCACATCTGATTGTGGACCTTAAAACGCCTAGTGATCCAAACTTTCCCCCTGTGTGTGTGTTTGCGACCACACTGCTGTTGGGTTAAACGCATAGTGATACCTCGGCTTTCGCCTGTGTGTTTGCTGACCACACTGCTGATTGTGGACTTCAGCATATGGGTTTTTTATAATAAAAATAATACTTACTATTTTATAAGTTTGTCAGGTTATAACAATTTAATTTTTTCCCCCAAAAAATTTTTGTTTCCTTTTTATATTTTGGGATCAAGGCACAATGACAAAATTACATTCCCCACCATTTTGCTCTGGTATGCTTCCCCCAGCCATCCCAAAAAAATTTTTTATTTTGGTCTGATGGGGAAACTGAACTGGCACCATTCAAAAAGTTGTTAACACAAAATAAGCATAAAAACCAGTTACATGGTTTGCAAATTGTATCATCGACACCCCCCAAAAAAACATGTTCCCCAGGGCTACATCCCTTTTCCCCCTTTGGTGTGGGTTCATCCCCAAAAATTTTTTTTAGTTTTTTGTGAAAATCAAACATTTTTTTAAAATTCATTTAAATTTTAAATTATATTTTTTAGTTTACTAAAAATTCTAATTATGGGGCCTTTAATAATAATAATTGTGGGTTTTTTATGTTTATCCCCCAACTAAGTGGTGCCAAAGTTCTTTTTCGGGATTACCAACACCCCGGGCCCCGCTTTTGCCCATCCGGGGGGGAAACCCAAATTTTGGTTTAACCGTGGACCAAAATGTCCGAGGGGAACCCAACCCCGCTGCTTCAAACGATTTTTCCCCCCCCCAAAGCGATGTCCAACCCTGTGTGTGTGTTTGCTGACCACTGCTGGTTGTGGGACTTAAAAATAGTGTTCAGGCTTTTGCCCGTGTGTGTTGTGCCCTGCGGTGGGCTTTCGTGTGTTTGCTTTTCCCTTTTGTGTTTGCACCACTGTGATTGGACTTCAAGGATACCCCAGGGTTTCGCACTTGTGTTTTACGAAACCCCTGCGTTGTGAGACTTGCATGTTCCCTCCCTGTGTGTGTTTTGCGACCACCTGCGATTGTGAGACTTAAATGGGGATCCTCGGGACGCACTTTGTGTGTGAAACGTGATTGTGGAAACCAGCAAATTCCCCTCACGCCCGTGTGTTTTCGACCACCTGTGATTGGAGACAAACGCCTGGGGTCCCAGGCTTTCCTGGGGGGGCGACCCACCGTGATTGTGGGCCCCCAGCCAGTGATACCTCAGGCTTTTCGCCCTGTGTGTTTTTGGGCCACCTGCTGATTTGGGACCAGCATAGGTACCTCACTTTTTTTTGTGTGTTTGCACCCCCTGCTGATTTGGGGGCTTAAAGTGATACCTCACATCCCCTTTGTTTTCGCCCCTGCTGATTGTGGACTTACAGCATAGAACCTCAGGCATACGCCCGTTTGGTTTTGCCCCCACACTGCTGATTGTGGGGCTTCAGCCCAGTGATACCCAGGCTTTCCATTTGTTTGCTGACCACTGCGTTTGAACTTTAAACATATGATACCCCCGGCTTACCCCCTTTTGTGTTTGCTGACCCCCCTGCTGATTGTGAGACTTCAAAGGGGCTACCTCAGGCTATCCCCTTTTTTGTGTATTTTGCTGGCCACCTGATTGGGACCCTCAAGTGAACCCGGTCTTATCGCACTGTGGGTGTGGCCCCGTGTTTGTTCCCTCTCAAATTCAATGTACATATACTACAATGAGGAATAATCCGGGTCATACATGTACTGTTTATAGCCAAAAGTGTGGACCGAACCCCCTATCTCTAGTTAAAATTTGTTAGGCCCGTTTTCGGATATCAAAAAAAGTTCACTGTCCTACTACTGTAGGGATATTCAAAACCGCCGATGGGGGTATTTTTTCAAACCTTTTTCGTCAAGGGACCGCCGAACTTTCATGGTAAAAATTTAAATAAAGGGTTTCGGTGAGTCATTTTAGTGTCGATAAATGGATCACCATGGGGTTTTCTTAATTGATCAGTCCATGCCAGAACGTTAAAAACAGTGCAACCCCAAAATAGCTTTTTAGTACACAAGGATACATTGCAGGAAAAATTTGGTCACAACTTTTTAAAAGAAACTGGATCTTAAAATTCCCAAAAATTTTAAAACAACAAAAAACTCTTTTTAGGGGTTTAACTATCCGACCATTGACCCCCATTTTCTTTCTAATTTTTGTTCTACCCGTGATATGTTTAAAAACATTGAAAAACCCAAAATTTTTAGAAACTGCCCAGTACTGTGTACTACCAAGGTCCAAAAATTTTAGGCTTTTTGTTAATTCAAAGACTTAAATAGAAATATATATATTAAAAAAATTAAATAATATTGGTTGTATCCCTTTATTAAAAAAACGGAAAAAAGGGAAAATTTTTAATTTGGGTGACAAACACATCCCTAACAGTCACAACACATTATAATATACGGAAATCCAACTCTTGGGGGATTTTTTGCCCTCACATGGTGATTTTTCCCCAATCACATCTTTTGTTTTAATCTTGAATTGATTAATTTAAATTTTTTTAATTATTAAAAAGATATAATTTTTAGAAATCAAAACTTTTAATTTAAAATTCTTGAAAGACCAATAAGGTGGATATTTTTGCAAAAAAGGGGGAAATGCTTTTTAAAAGTCGGTGTACATCCCCGTTCATAAGTCTCTATGATAACGTTGGGCCAGCATCTTTCAAGATAATCTTGCACAAAAAACTGAAACCCAAAATTGTGTTTTTAAATCAATGAATATGAACAACTCAAAACTTTTCTTTTTTAATTTTCTTTTTGTTTTCTGATTGGATAAATTCAGAAATAATAACATAAACTGGAGGAAATCATTATTTTGGCTGCACTTAATTTTCCTCCAACACATAGAACCAGTTTGCCATGGAGGATGTTATCAGTAGCAGGCCTCGATCTTACCTGCAGCCACCAGCCAATGTCCATGCCCTTCCAACTTGCCGCAATGCCCCTCAAAAGTACACATGTCGCGCCAACTTGGCCAGCGTGCCCTTTTGTATTTACCTCTACATCCCATCATGACAATCCATACATCACGGACATTGTGTAGATGATCCGTGCATACAAACACCATTCAACAAACGGCGGTGAAAATAATACGTCTTTTTATCGTTATTGTCGTTTGTTCGTACATCACGCGTCGTAGCTTGCATGCTAGCTAGCTCCCATGTCGATGTCAGATCAGACTCACACCGTACCCCGCTAGCCGGCCCTTCCGATCTCACAGCCGCGGCCCCACACACGGCGCGGCGTTGCTGTGTTGTACAAGCGGCTCTAATCTCGTCCCCATATGCGCTGAACAGCCGGCTGTAGTGTACAAGTACCAGTGTCGTGATTGTAAATCACCACAAACGGCTCAATACCAGCGCGTTTTAGATACAGCCAGCCGCACGTGGTGTAGTCTTGCATACATGAATGCAGGGTAAACAGCGCAGTGATCGTATATTCAGCACAAATGGTCGGATACCAGCGCTTATTTTTATGAATGAAAGGTTCTGACCATTCACATGCACAACGTTTTACACGCCATCTCAAAAACTTCGCTCAAAAGTAGATGCCTTCACACGATCGTCAAAAGCGCAAAAACAATGCTTTTTCATGGAAGGCTCAATGCCAAAAGCTTGAAAACTTGTTTTCAAAGAAAGGTAGAATCAAATATTTGATACATGTGACCTAGAAAGTAGACGTTAACGACGTAAATAAATGTAAATTAAAGGTTTGAAATGATTGGCCTTGGTGCCCCTTGAGTTGCCTTGGTGCCCTGTGGAATTTTGATGAGGCAAGGCCAAAGTGCCCCTTTGCCCAAGATCGAGGCCTGCAGTAGTACCGTGGATGTTATTATATCTGCCTTTATTGTACTTTTTGAAAACAATTTGGTCAAAATATTTAAAATCATATGTTTGGAACAAATTGACCAAAACAAAAATATTGCTTATAGCGCAGTGTATTTTAAATGTTTTCACATTTGAAGACACCATTTGTGCCAAATTTCATAGCTAACGGAAAAAAAATAAGGAAGTTATGGGAAAAAATTTCTGACCAAATTATTAGGAAAATTCCCAAAAAAGGTTTGCGCCACTTAACGGTGACTAGTATGAATGTTTTCATCGATAGATTGCGAACTGAACATGCTCTACGAACGAAGTTTCATGAAAATCAGCTGTTGAGCAGAGACAAGACGGAGGGGTGCAATGACCCCTCCCAGCAAGCCGTATATTGGGAGAGTTGCGACAATTAACTAGGATTAGAAGCCATTTGACTCCCAGAAACGTGTGCGCGCAATTCGCGTGTCGATCGTGTGTACGCATTCCGTATATAAATATGCGTAAAGTACTGCCGCATCAATGTTATAACTTATAATCTGATTGCAATTCAAAATAAATATAAAAATAAATGTCAAATGACTCTTTGGTTTCAATACCACATTGTGAGCTACAATTTAAAGATTTCAGCTTGAGGGTTACAACTCAGTTGTGGGTGTGTTGTATTGATCTGTTGTTTCTAGGTGATTGTTACATCATCTCAATGGGATGGTGTAACAATATTTAACTCATGAAATATGCATTAAATGATAAAGCATGACAATAGCCCCCCTGTTGTCTATTATTAGCTGAAAATGTGTTGTACAATTTTCTAAAAACAGTTTGATTTAACACAATGAACATCATCTGAACTAAATATTTATCAGGGTTATTATTTTAAGATGAGCTCTGACACTGAGATAAAGGATTACAATTTTGTTTTTCTCTCTGATGCGCGCTACAAATCTTTTTTATTATTATGATGTACATGGAGAATGGGTTAGATATTTCATAAATTACTTGGTGTAAACCTGACGGTGGTTTCATCTTCCCAGTTTCCATAGAAAAATGTTGTTTGGGGATCGAGGTGCTGTAATTTTTAAGAACATAGAAACTATTGTCAAATATTTTTAGATGTACATTTGGATAATTTAACATGTTTTAACATAATACTTCAGAAGGATGATTGATACTTGTGTAACTTTACACCAAGTAAGCTTTAAATAATTTGATAATTCCCAGTGTTGCACACTCCTTTAAACTTCTGTACACATTATCCAATTGAAATTATTTTTATATTTACCCTGTTTGGAAATGTCTCAAAGAAAAATAATAAATGGTAGACTAGTTGAAAGAGTAAACCCATTGAGTATTCAATAAAATTTTGTGTATGGGGGCCCGGTAAAGTGGTTGGCCATTGGGACATATTCCTTTTGGGAGATTTTTTATCTTTTTTCATTTTCATTACCTACAAGTTCGAAAAAGCCCCAGGGGAATCAACCCCCCAAAAGGGCCCTTTGGATCAAAGTACAGTTGGGCTTCCAAGAGACCTTGTCCCCCTGAATGCTTTTTTTTGTAACGCAGTGGGAACACATAAACCCAAATTTTGAAAAATTAAAATTTTTAAAAAACAACCCACAGGAAAGCCAAACTGTTTCCCCGAAAAATGTGGTATCACAAAACATGTTCTAGTTTTGGGCACTAGGAATACTTTTCTGTTTTTGTGCTTCCCACTGCCAACATATGACTTATAACAAAAACATTTTTTTCACAAATAAAAATATTTTTTAGTCATTGTTTCCCAATGCCACTTTTCTCTGGGGGGGAAAGGGGTAATATTGTTAAAAGGTAAATCTTTGGTTGGGTGAATAAATTTTTAAACCCAAATTTTCCCCAAATTTTTTTATGCTGGACACTCGTTAATTTTACTGCTTGGTTACCCAAAACTAAAAAATGTTTTCCGTAAAACCAGATACAAAATCTGTCCCACCTTCACAATCCACAAATTTTCCCAGATAGTGAATAAAAATTTAAATCTAACTTTTACTACCTTAATTTTCCCATTTTAATTTATGTTTTAATATTCATGGTTAAGATTAACCATATTGTCCTTTTGTTTAGAATCAACCAAAATAAAAATATCACATTTTTTTAATTAAAGGGTGATAGAAATAAGATTTGAAAAAAAAATGACATGTTAACCATAGAAATTTGTCATCTGCTAAAACACATCTTAACTTGAAAGATTTAAAGGTGTTACTCGGGTACATTACCGTTAAGTTTCGGACATTTATAGTGGCGGTTGGGTTTAAAATTTTTCATTTCTTTTTCCCGCCCTTTTTTAAAATTTAAAAAAACGCGGCCCTTGAAAAAAATATTACAAAAAGTTTAAAAATTTAAATTAGTACGGGAGCTGTCATACTGGCATAAAAGTTTTTTTCCAGGCTATTTTGGGTAAAAAAAATATCCCATTTCACAAACAGGTATGGGGGCGTTGGTTGCCATTAACCCCGGTCAGTTAACCTCTTCCCCCCCCAGGTTTCCCTGGAATATCTCGGAAAAGTTTACAATTTAAAACCCATTTGTTTTAAGTCCAAACGGAATGACATTTTTCCCAACGTTAGATTAGAGAAAAAATTTGTATAGGCCTACTATGGGACTACATGGTAGTACCACATATACACGACTACCCCACCCACGCCCCCACCATCATCCATGTCCAACACTGGTGATTAGAACTAAAAATTTTTTATGTTTTAAAACATTAATATTATTAACGGTCGTTAGTCCGTTTTACTTTGTTCACAGCCCCAGTCCATTTTTAGAAAAATTTCGTAAGTCGATGGTTCACGACAAATTACGGGGCCCTACTTTGACCACCAGTTTCCCGCTGTCGCGGGAAAAACTTTTTAAGTCGGGGATACACCACGTGACCAGAAAAAACCCGGACTGCCCTTGCAACCCCCAATATTACCCCCTTTTTCCCCCGATTTTAGAACGAAAACAATGGCGTAGGGGTTCGCGCAAAATTTGGCCTTTTTCCTTTTCAACTATATTTTTTATTTTTTTCTATGGGGTACTTGGAAAACAAAGACAAAAAAAAAGTAGTGGACATGGACTAATGTTAACATTATTCCAAAACCAAAAAAATCTAGGCCTATATTTTTCAATTCCCCATCTGATCAGGTTTTTGATAGCATGTAAAACAAAAGGGAAATATAGGTTATGATTATAAAAAAAATATGTAGGGTTTTGTTTGGGAATGAGCACTTTTGGCATCCCTTGAAGGAACATTTTATGGGTGCATATCATAAATAACAAGAAATGGGAAAATTATTATGTTAAATTATTTTTTCCCCAATTATATTCGTTTGAGGGATTTAAAAAATGGCCCAATATCATGACCTTGGGTTGTTAATTTTTGAAAGTGTGGATTTTTATTTTTGCAAATCCAGCGGCCCATGAAAATTGTCAACATTTTTTTGTTTGACAACAACTGCTTAATGACTACCGTGGCATTATTATAAAATTTTCAATTTGATCCCCATGGGAGGGGAATAAAGATGTAGTCAATTTACTAGTTGTTTATCCCAGATGAAAAAAATTTTTTTGGTAGATGGTAAATTTTTGAAATGTAATCCACATTAATTTTGTTAGAAAAGAAAATAGCTACTCTTTTTTGAAGGGGTACCGTGACTAAAATGAATTTTTCCTGCCCACGTTTACGCCACAAACATTCGTCTTCCTACTCCATGGTTTTTGGGGAGAGCAATGTTGAATTTTCTACGTTTTAAATAATCAAAAAGGACATTTCGTTTAAAAATTTTCTCTCATCCCATTTTATTGATTGTCCTTTGTAAGCTGTTAAGGTAAAACCTAGTGAAGGAATGTAAACTTAAAAGTCAAAAGGGGGAAAAAAAAACTTATTCAATATAAATAGTGATGTATTTCTCCGTTTTCCTCTTTGACTTGGTTGGCTAGGGTTGAGAAATGGGTTAATT
>JAQQFT010000177.1:0-38941 GCA_029582265.1 Zoroaster sp. YZ-2022
TTTTTTTTAAAAAACACAGACAAGAGATAGTAGTAACAATGAGTAAAATCACTTTACTATTTTTACAAAAATTGAGGCTCGAGGATAGTTGTGTAGTTAGTTTGTTACCTCAAAACAATTATCATATTTATAATCGAAGAAGGCCCTTTTATGCACAATCTATCTAAATCAAATGTTGCCTGGAGCATGAATACACGGTTAAGTTAATTACGCATTAGTTAATATAAGTTTTACCCATGATAATTATTTACGCGGATTTCATTACATAACGTTGCACAATATGTGAGAGTGATTCGGCGGCCCCAATTGATAGCATGTTGGGTTTCAGCTGCAGGGTGAAAGAGCATCAGTTCGAATCACCAGTTGTGTTGTCTTTTCGGACCTCCGTTTTCTCTTTTGCGTAATTACCATTCATAAATTTCAATATATTAAATTGAACGCAACACACACGAATCGGTCGCGTAAGTCACTAGTGCACTGGTTTGATCAATCGCAAACAGTTCCACTTTTATGGAATCCCGTTGCTCGTGACCTTTTAGGTGTTCAGACGCGCAGCGCGAACACCTACTATTTTTTATGCCTGTTTTTTTTTTTTACTTCTTTACTTCAATCTCAGTGGCGACTGTCCGGCAAATAAAGGCATCCTTGCAAAGCATTTACAGCCTTCAAACCCTTTTAACACATGAACAACAGAACATACAACAAGTTGACGACGAAACTGTTTTCTGTGACGTCATGATTACGTCATCAGGTGTCAGTGCGATAAAGGTTTATTATTTAAAACGTTTGAATTACGTTGCATGAATAAATTAAACGTTGCATGAATAAATTAAAGATCGTATTGCGCGCAAATACGAGGTGCTAGTTTATACCGAGCGCTAGTTACACACGCTAATAGCGGTCGATCTGACAGGTGTAGACTATTGTACTGACCAAATATCGTGTACTACGATATTTGGGTTTACAATGGAGCTGCATGTCCAATACAATCGAACGACATTGTATGTTCCATATATATGTGTGTTGCCCGTGGATCGCCAATACGGTCATAAAGAGTAAGTATCTTTTTGATAGGTTACTTTTGATAGGTTACTTTAAGTTACTTTTGATAGGATTTCCTGTATTTATCTTCGTGTTTTTTATACAAGAAAAAATATTTTTAAGCTGTCCATTCGTCGTTGCATTGTGCCTGTTTAACTAACAATAACATGGCTAACGTTAGTTGAGCCATGGAGGAAGAAACAGAATCTGTTTCCTTCCCTCCATGTAAGTTCAAACCTAAGGCTGAATACAGTTTTGGACAGTAAAATAACTAACAAAAATAACATGAACAGATGTCACCAAAAATATTTAGAATATATAAATAGGATAGAAAAATTCAGTTAAAGGTTATGGTAATTTTAGTAGAAATTTTTTATACATATATTTTTGTAATTTTGTTTTCTCCAAAAATCTTTCAGTTTGTGTAACAAATTAAATAGGTAGTCTAGTGATTTGTTTAGCACTTTTCCTTAATTACCTTGTACCCTTCCTCAGACAATAAAACAAAACTTACATATAGACAATTATTTCTCAGGAAAAATGCACAATATTCATGACACAATACATGTAGCTTGTGGTATTGCTCCTGAGGCCTCTCTCACTAGACATCCTCACTATCACATGGAATTATAAGTATAGAGTGAGTATATGTGACTCGGCAATTTCCTTAAATACCTTCTCTTTTTGATGTGAGTTTCATGTTAGAACATTTCTTTAATTTATTACACATTGTCAAGAATAATTGTGCAATTTTGAAAACAAATAAATCAATGCCATATTAAAAATTTTTAATGGTCCAGCTATTCCCCCAAAATTATACACTATTTTCCCATTCACATAAATTAGAACTTATCTGAATTTTCAAATACTTTATTCTTGGTCCATGTAATTACATATACATTCCTATTCAGCCATTTTTACAGCATGTTCACTGTGACATATTATTTTCCTCATTCACATAAATTAGAACTTCTCTGAAATTTCTACCTGCAATGATAGACCAAAGAATGTAAAAAAAAAAAAAAAATTCAAATAAAACACAAAAATGTGTTGGTTCATCACCAGTGGCAGGACATGCCATCACCAAGAACTTGGAAGGGGGCGAAGACATTTTCATGTGCGAGAACATTTCTTTAATTTATTACACATTGTCAGAGAATAATTGTGTGCAATTTTGAAACAAACCAATGCCATTTTCAATTTTAATGGTCCAGTTACTCCAAAAATGATACACTATTTTCCCCATCTATCCACATAAATTAGAACTTATCTGAATTTCACATTTTACTTTATTCTTGGTCCATGTAACTTATAACACCTTCCTATTATTTTGTTTACAGCATGTTCACTGTGACATATTATTTTCGTCATTCACATAAATTAGGAAACTCTTTCAGAAATTTTCTCTGCAATGATAAACAAAGAATGTAAAAAAGAATAAGAATAAAAACCCAAATGTTTTGGGTTCATCACCAGTGGCAGGACATGCCATCACCAAGAACTTGGGGGAGGGGCAGACATTTTATTCCAAAATTACCAATTCCAATGACATACGAGTAATATTTATTATAAATGCAGATTGATTCTGTTTTTTTGTCAACAAAGGATGGGTTTCATTTACACTGAAGTAAATTTACTTGTTACATGTAACGTCAGACCATGTAGCACTCATTTCTAGATTGGTTACAAGTAGGTTAAACAGGTCAACAAAGTGGGGAAGGAAATGTGTAATACCACAAAAGTCAAATCATAAAACCCAACAGACAGTTAAAATAAATATGTATTTCATTGTTTTATTAGCAATTACAAGCACCGCACCCATACAACTCTTTGGTTATTTCAATGTTCAACAATTTATGTACACAAAATGGCATCTGATCTTTAGGGTTGTAATTCTGTGGTAGTATGTGATGAAGCTACAGACATTTTGTACAATCATGTGTACAACCTTGAAATGTAAAAAATCAATGTAAAATTTGTAGAATTTAGAGCCAAAATTTATTAATTTTAATTTTTTGTTATTATTGTGAGTATAGGTTGGAAACAAAGACAGGTTAACAATAAGGAGATTGTCTCACAAGTTAGGTTCACAATAAGGAGATAAGGAGAGATGCTTGATTACAGTGTGACTATCATTGTCAATTTATCATTATATTTTGTGTTATAAACTTAACCTGAAAGTGAAGTATATTATAAATAAAGACCAAATTTATTTTTGTACAAGAATGTACCATACCAAGAGATAAATACCAATGTTGGTTTATTTAAATCTAAAATTGAAAGTTTTTCCATAAAACAAGTGAAAAGGGCAACCAATTATCGGAGATTTGATCCATATATATTCCGTTTCTTGCTCAACAAAAAGGATCATGGTTGGGTTCATTTACACTGAAAGTCATTTTACTTGTTACATGTAAGACCATGTACCTCCATTTCTAGATTGGTTACAAGTAGGTTAAACAGGTCAACAAAAAGGTTTGCAATTGATTGTGGGAGGGAAGTGTAACTACAAAAGGTCAAGTCATGAAACTAAACAGAGAGTTGAAAAATAAATATGTATTTCATTGCTGTATATTAGCAATTTACAAGCACTCATACAACTATTTTGATTATTTCAATGTCTAACAATTTATGTACAAAATGGCATCTGATCTTTGGGTTGTAATTCTGTAGTATTGATGCATGCTACAGACATTTTGCCAATCATGTGTAGAAGACCTTGTGAAAATGTAAAGAAATCAAATGTAGAATTTGTTTTTAAATTTATATACATTATTTTAAATTATTTTCAGTACAGTGTAAACAAAAGACAGTTTATAAGCATGTCTGTAATAAGGAGATGTTTGATTACAGTGTCACTATCGTGTCAATTGATCATTATATTTTTGTTAGTAAACTTTACCTGAAAGTAAATAAAGTATAAATTTATTTTATATACAAGACTTAATACCAAGAGAGATAAATACCAATGTTGGCTTTATTTTAAATCTAAAATTGAAAAGGATTTTTCCATAAACAAAGTGAAAAGGACAGCAATTATCAGATTTGATCCAGTGGATATAATTACATTTTTAATTTTGTTTAAATTGGGGTCATTATTTACTTTTGACAAAAACTCTTCTGCGGGGGCAATGGAAGAGAGAAAAGCACGTGGATGATAAGCTTTCTTCAACTTTATCATGTAGTAGTAGATAAGCTTGTTTTCTAATGAAAGCCTAATTAGCTGAAGGAAAGTAAAGGAAATATTTATATGGGTCTCTCCCTGCTTCAAAGTGTCTCTCAGTAACCCCCTGACTGCCCCAAACAATTAACTCCACACCACACTTCCTGCTCTTTGAATTTGCAGCCAAGTTTTAAACCAGTTACTATACATGTGGAAGTCCCTTCTATCCCAAATCAACTTTACAGGACTTTATGCCTATAATAACTTGCGTTGAATAGGTTGATCTGGCTACCACCCACAACCCCGGCATAAACTATTTTCATATGAGTGATTTTTAATGTTGATTTTTATCATCTAGCATGGTTTTGGAAAAGCATGTGTTGGGCTAGTGTCAATATTTAAAATAAAAAACATTGTGTGTTCCAAGTCACACTTGGCTAATTTCTAATTTACTGCTTAAATCTCACAACATTTCCAAGTTCAACAGCCAATATCTCAAGAACTAAATGACCTTATTAGAAAAAACAAAACACAATTGAATTCCTTACATTAATAGCTTGTAATTCTTGTATGATTCTTGAGTTACCATAAATAACTCGCCAATGGTCTAATTAGTGGCACACAAAGTAACGATTTTTATTAATTTTTAAAAGGTCATTTCTCATAGCTTCAATTTAATGTATAAGTTGACTTATATATTATTTTTCATAATCATGAGGAGGTCATATATAACTTTCAAACCACCCTAATGTGACCTTTACTTCCTGTCCCAAACAGGAGGAAAATTCAACTTCAACATTCTAACGCATAAAATTGATATGTCTTTTGAATATGAAATTGATATTGTTATTATAAAAGATGCCAAACCCTTGGAAAATATGATATTGACATCATCAATGATAATTTGATTGAACCGGGAAGTGAACTCTCGACACCGTGTGTTTGTTCTAAACAAACACTTAAGCTTCTCTAGTTTTATTTTTATTTGTTTTGACCAATGGTTGTTGTCTTCATTGAATCTCCAATCATTCCCATATTAAATATAAAGATGAAGCAACAGTTTAATGGTATAAGGCGCACACCAGGTACAGCTGACTCTGGTTCCAACAGTGTCATGACGCTTTACTTTCTTTAATTTTCAATGGTTACACAATCACGATTTATTTAAGTAATTTAAAATACAACACCAGATTCCAACAACATAGGTGGCGCAAGCCGTTAGTACACTGGTTTGATATATTAAAAAAAAAAAATTAAGCAATCACATTTATTTATAAGTAGTATTAACTTCATCACCATTTACCCAGAGAGGATTGGTGGCGCAATCTACTGCGATGGCGCAATCTACTGCACGTGGCGCAATCTACTGGTGGCGCAATCTACTGCGGTCCAGGCGGACCGGGTTAAAAAAAGAACCGGGTTCAAAACCCAGTGGCGAATAACCATTTCTTTAATTTTAAATAATTACGCAATCCTGTTTTATTTATACTAGTATTAAATTCAATTACATGTACCAAGAGGAGGAATCTTGGCACCAATCCAGTGGTACTGGGTTTCCGGTGCAGGAGACCTGGGATCGAAACACAGTGGCAACTAATGTTTTAGTTTTGAATGATTACGCAATCAAGATTTATTTAAGTAGTTTTAAATTCAACTCCAGATACAAAATAACAGGATGGTTGGTGCTTTAAGCCGGTAGTACTGGAAAGTTCAATCAGTACATTTCTAGGCTGGTGACGTCTGGCAGTTCGAACCCCATTAGAAAAGTTCTTGTGTTTTATTTTGACCAATGCTTGTTGCTAGTAATAAATCTCCAATCATTCACATTCCATGGCAGATAACCAACGGTCTAATGTTAAAAGGCGCTTAAAGTTTGGGACAAAACAAATCCCAGCACTGGTCTGCCAAGCATTTTTCCATTTTAAGTGGAGTTTTGCTGTCACGGTTTAGAATTAAAATTCAATCCTCTAAATCGAATTAAATTCAAACCTAAATATCAAAAAAGGATTGGTGGAGCAATCCATTAGTATTGAGTTTTCAATGCAAGCGACCGAGTTCGAGATCCTACCCTTCTACTTGTCCCAATGTTATATTTTTAATTAATTACGCAAATCACGTTTTATTTATAAGTAGTATTAAATTCATACACATATGCCCATACCAGAGGAATCGTGGCGCAATTCAGTGGTACTGGGTTTCCAGTGCAAGAGACCTGGGTTCGAGAAACCCAATGGCCACAGTGTTTTCGTTTTGAATGATTACGCAATCACGTTTTATTTATAAAGTAGTATTAAATTCAACGCCATTTCCCAAACGGAGAAGGATTAGTGGCTGCAATCTGTTGGCACTGTGTTGCAGGTTCAGGCTGAACCGGGTTCGAAAAAGCACCCGGTTCGAAAGCCGGGTTCGAAACACTTTGGCGCCATTATTTTAGTATTAAATAATTACGCAGAATCACGTTTTATTATAAGTAGTATTGAATTCAACTCTCACGTAACAAGAGAGCAATCATAGCGCAATCCAGTGTTACTGGGTTTTGGTACCAGGACAACTGGGTTTCCGAAGCCAAGTGCCAACAATGTTTTCGTTTTGAATGATTACGCAATCACGTTTTATTATCAGTAGTATTAAATTCGTCATTTACTAGAAGAGGATTGGTAGCTCAATCTGCTGACCGCTGTGCATACGGTCCAGGCGGAAACCGGAGTTCTGAAACACTTTGGCGCCATTGCTTTAGTTTCAAATAATTACGCAATCACGTTTTATTGCCAGTAAGTAGTATTGAATTGAACTGCATACACCTTATAGAAGGAATTCTGGCACAATCCAGTGGTACTGGGTTGCTCCGGTGCAGGGAGACCTGGGTTCGAAACCCAGTGGCCACAATGTTTTAAGTTTGAATGAGATTACACGTCAAATCAAGATTTATTTAAGTAAGTAGTTTAAATTCAACTCTCCAAAATACCAACCAGGATAAATGGCGCAAGCCGTTGAGTCCCACTGGTCTGTCAATTGCGGCAGTTCCAGGCTGGGTACGTCCGGGTTCCGAATCTCTGCTCCTGAAACACAGAGACATGGCAGCTGCTGTGGCTGCGGCAATGGCTTTGGGACCGCCATGTCTCTCCCCTGAGAGGTTAGAGCGTGGAGGAAATGGGTACAGACGGGGGAGTAGTAAGAGAGGGACCAGGAGGTAGCGACCTCCCAGAGAGGGTGCTGCCAAGGTGATCCACCGGCATGCCAGGGTGTCACGGACTTTGAGTCATCCCTAATACCTGGTCGACACTCTGACTAACTCTCCCGGACTTTTTTACACAATATATATATATACATTTGTGAGTAATTTGGTCATGTATATTATATTTTTGAGAGAAGTGCAGATCAATCAATATTTTTTTGCATGAAAAAATGTGGGTAAGGTAAGAAATTTAAACTAGTCCAAATAGGCTGTAACTCAGTGGCTGTATTCACCACAGACACAGAGTTCATTCTGTGTAAATTTGAAGCGAATCAGGAGACAATTTTTTCAAGGGTGAAAAGCAATGCCTGCTTATCGTTTTCCGTTTAACCCCACGTAAATTTTTTCAAAATGCTTGATACTTGCTGGAGAGACGTAATAGAGTGCCTAGAGACCCATTTTTCACGTAATTTGGAGTCGCCTATCATTCCAACTTTTTAAGAAAATCAATATTTTTACTTATAAGAAAAATATGGGTAAAATTACGAAATTTTAAACTAGTCCAAATAGGCTGTAACTCGGTGGCTGTATTCTGCAGACACATTGGTTCATTCTGTGTAAATTTGAAGCGAATCGGAGACAATTTTTTTTCGAGGTGAAAAAAAACGACAATGTCGTTTTTTCCAAATTTGGCCTAAAAATGAAATCTTTTCAAAATGCTTGATACTTGCTGGAGAGACGTAATAGAGTGCCTAGAACCCATTTTTCGTAATTTGAGTCGCCTATCTTTCCAACTTTTTAAGAAAATCAATATTTTATGAACAAATGTGGGTAAAATTACGAAAGTTTAAACTAGTCCAAATACGCTGTACCTCGGTGGCTGTATTCTGCAGACACAGAGGTTCATTCTGTGTAAATTTGAAGCGAATCGGAGACAATTTTTTCGAGGTGAAAAAGAACGACAATGCTTACCCTTGTCGTTTTGCAAATTTGGCCTAAAAATGACATTTTTCAAAATGCTTGATACTTGCTGGAGAGACTTAATAGGTGCCTAGAACCCATTTTTCGTAATTTGAGTCGCCTATTCCAACTTTTAAGAAAATCAATATTTTATGAAAAATATGGGTAAAAATTACAGTACCAAACTAGTCCAAATAGGCTGTAACTCGGTGGCTGTATTCTGCAGACACAGAGGTTCATTCTGTGTAAATTTGAAGCAGATCGGAGGACATTATTTTTTTCGAGGGTGAAAAAACGACAATGCTACTTACCCTGTCGTTTTCCAAATTTGGCCTAAAATGACATTTTCAAAATTCTTGATACTTGATGGAGAGACGTAATAGATTGCCTAGAACCCATTTTTCGTAATTTGGTCGCCTATCATTCCAACTTTTTAAGAAAATCAATATTTTATGAAAATATGGGTAAGGTACGAAATTTTAAACTAGTCAAAATAAGGCTGTAACTCGGTGGCTGTCTTCTGCAGACACATTGGTTCATTCTGTAAATTTGAAGCGAATCGGAGACAATTTTTTCGAGGTGAAAAAACGACAATGCTTACCCATGTCGTTTTTTCCAGATTTAACCTAAAAATGAAATTTTTCAAAATGCTTGATACTTGCTGGAGACGTAATAGAGTGCCTAGAACCCATTTTTCGTAATTTGAGTCGCCTATCTTTCCAACTTTTAAGAAAATCAATATTTATGAAAAAATGTGGGTAAAGTACAAATTTTAAACTAGTCCAAATAGGCTGTAACTCGGTGGCTGTATTCTGCAGACACAGAGGTTCATTCTGTAATAATTTGAAGCGAATCGGAGACAATTTTTTTCGAGGTGAAAAAAACGACAATGCTGCCTTGTCGTTTTTTGCAAATTTAACCTAAAAATGAAATTTTTCAAAATTGCATGATACTTGATGGAGCGAGGTAAGAGTTTGCCTAGTACCCATTTTTCGTAATTTGAGTCGCCTATCATTCCAACTTTTAAGAAAATCAATATTTTATGAAAAATATGGGTAAGTACGAAATTTTAAACTAGTCCAAATAGGCTGTAACTCGGTGGCTGTATTCTGCAGACACATTGGTTCGTCTGTGTAAATTTAGAGGCGAATCGGAGACAATTTTTTCAGGTGAAAAAAACGACAATGCTTACCCTTGTCGTTTTTTCCAGATTTAACCTAAAATGACATTTTTTCAAAATGCTTGATACTTGCTGGAGGACGTAATAGAGTGCCTAGAACCCATTTTTCGTAATTTGAGTCGCCTATCTTCAACTTTTTAAGAAAATCAATATTTTATGAAAAAATATGGGTAAAATTACCAAATTTAAACTAGTCCAAATAGGCTGTAACTCGGTGGCTGTATTCTGCCAGACACATTGGTTCATTCTGTGTAAATTTGAAGCGAATCGGAGACAATTTTTTTCGAGTGAAAAAACGACAATGCTTACCCTTGTCGTTTTTCAAATTTGGCCTAAAAGTACATTTTCAAAATGATTAATACTTGCTGGAGAGACGTAACAGAGTGCCTAGAACACATCTGTGGTAATTTGAATTCGCCCTAACTTTCCAACTTTTTAAGAAAATCAATATTTTTATGGAAAATATGGGAAAAATTACAGCCAAGTTACAGCCTGTTTGGACAAGTTTAAATTTTGAAATTTTACCTATATTGTTCATAAAATATTGATTTTCTTAAAAAGTTGGAAGATAGGCGACCAAATTACACAAATTTCCTAGGCATCTGTTGCGTCTCCAACAGTAATTAATCATTTGAAAATGTCATTGGAAGGCAGATACTTGAAAAAAACGACAAAGGGTAAGCATTGTCGTTTTTTCCACCTCAATTTTTCTCGATTTGCTTCAAAATACAGAATAGACAATTGTCTGAAACCACCAGCCATTACCAACCTGTTTGGACAAGTTTAAAGAAATTTTACCTATATTGTTCATAAAATATTGATTTTCTTAGTTAAAAGTTGAAAGATAGGCGACTCAAATATTCTATATACATATATATATATATATATATATATATTGTAAAAAAGTACGGAGAGTTAGTCAGAGTGTCGACCAGGTATTAGGATGACTCAAAGTCCAGGACACCCCGGCATGGTGATCACCTTAGCACCCTTCTGGGAGGTCGCTGCCTCCCGGTCCCTCCTTTCTCCCCGTCCGTACATTTCCTCCACGCTCTAACCTTCAGGGGAGAGACATGGCGGTCCCCAAGCCATTGCCGCAGCCAGCAGCTGCCATGTCTCTGTGTTTCAGGAGCAGGATTCGAACCCGGACGTACCAGCCTGGAACTGCCGCAATCAACAGACCAGTGGACTAACGGCTTGCGCCATTTATCCTGTTGGTATTTGGAGTTGAATTCAAAACTACTTAAATAAATCTTGATTGCGTAATCATTCAAAACTAAAATATTGTCGCCACTGGGTTTCAGACAGGTCTCCTGCACCGAAACCCAGCACCACTGGATTGCGCCAGATTCCTCTTGGTATGTGCAGTTGAATTCAATACTACTTATAAATAAACGTGATTGCGTAATTATTTTAAAAACTAAAGCAATGGCGCTAAAGTGTTTGAACCCAGTTCGCCTGGACCTTTGTATCCACAGATTGCGCTACCAATCCTCTTGGTAAATAACGAATTTAATACTACTGATAAATAAAAACGTGATTGCGTAATCATTCAAAACGAAAACATTGTCGCCACTTGGTTTCGAACCCAGTTCTCCTGTACAGAAACCCAGTACCACTGGATTGCGCCGAATTCCTCTTGTTTCGTGTGGCTGAATTTAATACTACTTATAAATACAACGTGATTGCGTAATTATTTAAAACTAAATTAATGGCGCCAAAGTGTTTCGAACCCGGTGCTTTTCGAACCCGGTTCGCCTGGACCTGTACACACGATTGCCAACAGATTGCGCCACCAATCCTCTTGGTATGTGCAGTTGAATTAATACTACTTATAAATAAAACGTGAATTGCGTAATTATTTAAAACTAAAGCAATGGCGCTAAGTGTTTTGAACCCGGTTCGCCTGGACCGCAGCACAGCGGTCTGGTGCATGTAATCATTCAAAACGAAAAAAAACACTGTCGCCACTGGGTTTCGAACCAGGTCTCTTGAAACCCAGCACCACTGGATTGGTACGCCACGATTCCTCTTGGTATATGTGTATGTGGTTAATACTACTTATAAATAAAACGTGATTGCGTAATTAATTGAAATATAACATTGGGACAAGTAGGATTCGAACTCGGGTCGCTCGCATCGAAACTCAATACTAATTGATTGCTCCACCAATCCTTTTGATATTTGGGTCTGAATTTAATTCGATTTAAATTGAATTTAATTCTAAACCGTATGAAACACCACTTAAAATGGAAAAATACGGCAGACCAGTGCTGGGATTCGCTTGCCAAACTTTGTATAACATTAGACCGTTGGTTCATCTGGGTTTCGGAACCCAGATCTCCAACACCGAAACCCCAGGAACTCTGGATTGCGCCACCAATCACTTTTGATGTTTGGAGTTGAATTTTAAGTGTAAATAAATCATGATTGTAACCAATTAAAATGGAAAAAGAAATTGTCATTTCACTGCTGGGATTTGCACCAGGGTCGACTGTACCTATGTCTGGGTGCTTACCCATTAGACTGTTGCTTCATCTGTTAATTAAGCAGGAATGCTTTTAGATTAATCGCAGCAATAAACATTGGTCAAAATTAAGTTTTAGGAGAAGGATTTGAACCCGAACGTATGATAGATTCTTCTGAACAGGTTTACTCTGAAACAGTAATTAAAAATATATCAATTACATAAATTAGCAGATAATTAATAAGGGCCGAATTGAGAATTCATAATTTAAATTAGTTAATTTTAATTACATAAAATTGTGATTGAGTCCATCCCAAGGTTCCTGCCCCGAAACCCAGCGACACCTTCTTGATTTATGTATTGGTGCCACTACTTTGCTGTGCAGCAACAGCAACAGCAACAGCAGCTAACAGCAACAACAACAGCAGCAACAGCAGCAACAGCAACAGCATCAGAAGCAGCAACAGCAACAGCAAGAGCAGCAGCAGCAGCAACAGCAGCAGCAGCAGCAGCAACAGCAGCAGCAGCAGCAGCAGCAGCAGCAGCAGCAACAGCAGCAGCAGCAGCAGCAGCAACAACAGCAGCAGCAGCAGCAACAGCAGCAGCAGCAGCAGCAGCAGCAGCAGCAGCAGCAGCAGCAACAGCAGCAACAGCAGGCAACGAGCGTGTTGATGACGGCGAAACAGCAATGACAACAGCAACAGCAGCAACAGCAGCAACAGCAGACAGCAGCAGCAGCAGCATGACGAGCAGCAGCAACAGCAGCAGCAGCAACAGCAGCAGCAGCAACAGACAGCAGCAGCAACAGCAGCAGCAGCAAGCAGCAGCAGCAGCAGCAACAACGGTGACGACGACGGGCAACTGATGACAGAAGCGGCAGCTGACGTGACGACGACGACGACGGTGACAATGACAGCAGTGACAGCAGCAGCAGCAGCAGAAGCGGCAACTGCAACGACAGCCCAAACTGACGGCAACAATGACGGCAACTGACGGCAACCCGGCGGCGACAGCGGCTGACGGCAATAGCAGCAACAGCAGCAGCGGCAACAGCAACAATGCAACAACAACAGCAACAGCAATGACAATAACAACCAACAGCAACAATGACAACAACAACAGCAACAAACAACAACAACAACAGCAATGGCAACAACGGCAACAACAGCAACAACAACCCAGCAACAACAACAACAACAACTAATATTATATTAACAACAACAACAACAACAACAACACTGCCAACAACATGTATATAACCTTAACAACAACAACAACAACAACAACAACAACAACAACAACAACCAACAGCAACAACAACAACAACATAACCTGCTTAACAACAACAACAACAATAATAATAAATAATAACGGCGAGGCAGAGAAGCTTTGTCGGAGATGGTAGAAGTTAAATTTCTGGTCTGTGTCAGAGTTGGAATTGGAACTTTCCACGGTTTAAACCTCGTTAATGTTCTCAAAATTCTTTTAGAACCAAGAGATTTTTGGCTTAATGAATGTACTTCCATCCAGGTGAGATGTGAACCATTTTGTCATGTCTTGGAGACACTTTCTATAACAAGTGGCGGTTGGGTTCATTTTATTCACTTTCAAACTGACTTGATGTGAATTTGTATCAGAAATACCGTGGATACCCTTATCAAAGGTTTGTGCCATGGGCGCACACCGCCTTATCCTTGCCAAATCTCATTCATGCCATCCTTATAAAGAAATGACACCCGAGCCAAACATAGTTACAATTGTCCATATAGGCCACGAAAGATGAGGCTATAGTGAGAGATAGCCAATCTTATGTTTACTTTTACGACAACACACCGCCTTATACGACAGCGCTGGTGTGATTGACATAATTTTTTATGCAGAGATGATTTTGACCAAAATTGCAAAGGCGACGAATTTTTTAAAATTAAAATGAAACATTTTGAACACCCCAGTCAGAGCTTTTGTGAATACAAGACCTAAAGGGATCCAAATAAAATACCACAATATTTTACCAGTTCAGATAATAAGATATGTATTTGGTTCAGAATTATGACGTACCTTTCTAACATGAAATGGGTCGATTATCAACATACCTGCTTGAAGCATCTTCTTAATATTTCAACCCACATGTGAATATTTACTAGTTGATTTTGTGCCATTGTACTTGATCTTAATAGATGTACTGATTATATTTTTTACAAATACATTCTTCAGAGTTTAAAGGAAGGTACAACATTGAGTGATTATCAAATTTTAAAATGGATGAGTGTAAGGGTTACTTGATGTGAGTATGGTTCTGTCATCAATGACACCCTGAGAAAATATTCAACACCAATGTATTTATCTTAGTGAAAAAACACAATTGACGTGTTTTTTCTTTTCTTTTTCTTTCTGGCTGCTTCTGGGGACCTGGTGGGACGAAAGTTTCTAAGTTAGATTAATTGTGTGATTTCTGCTTGAGAGCAGAGGGTTAGAATGACATATTCTCTTTCCAAATATAATGTTGACACATTTCGTTCGACCTAAAACAAGGAATAAATAAACCATGTTGGGAGGTTACAGAATATTGTGTCATTCATGTATCAACCAACCTTGGGCATTTTTTACTAGAAAATATCCTGAATCACCAAAATCCACCAATTTTGTCACACACAAAGTACTGGTCACTGGTCCGTAAGGGCCGCCGGTGTGATGTTGGACATGTCCTGAATCCGCCGATCACCACTAAATTTTGGTGGATTTTGGCGAATTCAGGATACCATCTCTGCGGTGACGCCAGTATGTTTGCTGCATAAGAATCAGCAAAATCTGCATATACGGTACAGCAGCAACTATAATCCATCAACCGTAACATGGTAAACGGTTAAAACTATTGAAATCCTAGAATCATCAAAAATCCGCCACATGCTCAATGTGGAGGTATCCTGAAATCGCCAAAATCTTCCAAGCCTGGAGATGAGTTTTTGATGGATTCCAGGTGAATTGATTGGGTTAATGTTACTTATTTGTATGGGTTCATAACGACATTTGTGTACCGCATTTTCCTTTCTACGGGTGGTAAGAAACTGAAATGACATTCAGAAAGATGTCCAGAGCCGCTGTGATTACATAGATTGCTTACATTTATTGATTATAGTTTTACGATATTGATAATGTTATACTACATTTGAGGCAGATCTTGATTAAGATAGTTGGTTAACAACTGTAAAATAAATGTTAAAGTTGTCTCCAAAATAACTAACACAAGCTTCGTAGACCAGAAATTAAGTAATTCTGTGGTTTTGTATGGCCCAGTCGGCACGGCACCCGCAGACACTCGCAGGTGACGCGATTGCATTGCCAATGGGTCAAACCATAGAGTCCACTACAGAGCTGTGTACTGTACACTGTACTTATGGTTTTGGTTTGACCTCCTTGAGTCACACTGCACAAAGTCAACGGGTTAAGAGAGACATAACCACATTTTGAGTGTCTTTGAGTGTTAAACCTATAGGAGGGTTAATGCAGTAAAAGAAACAAAGAAAAACTTCACTCTGCAAATCAAAGTATGTACAGTCTTGAGTTATGGGTAATGTATGAGTCATTCATAGGTTTTTAGAGGAGAACAGGGTGATGAAAGAGTTTCAGGTTTCAAATAAAATGACCAAAAACTTTATCAAATGTCGGCCATCTTGGTTTCTTAATATACACACAATTCTATGAGGGTCATAGTAGAGGCTCATGTCAAACATAGGCTGGTGCTTGACCTGCTCCACAAGTGAGTATAACAATGTCTGTTTGGGTACTAGACTAGGGCTCTCTACATGCAGGTGGCTACCAACAAGAAAACATTCTGTATCATAATCATAATGGCATCATCCCCTAGCACCCCCACTCAAACAAATTAATTTTGATACTTTTGATTCAGCAAACCAAACATTTTGACCATTCCATCTGAAATTAGCCTTTAAAAATAATTGCTAGGGAGTGCTGTTTTTACGAACAAGGGTCACAAAAGTTGTTCACACAACAGTGGTGATGTGATGAAGTGATTCATAGTTCAAATGCCAAAACACAAAAATAGAGCTAAAATCATATTTGATTTCACCATATGTTTATTATTAATGTTGTTATAGTATGCTGAATATATTACAAAAAATCATCAAAACAAATGCCCCTCCATCATAAACACTGCTGTTCATTAATAGTACAGTTTTAGAGTTTCAATATGATCAAGCTAGCCTACAAACATTATACATTTTACATTTAATTGATTTTATAATGCTTTGGTATTACTCACCTGTCATATAGACTAACTTCCCAGACGTTCTCCTTTGAGGACGATCAGAGTATACTGATCGAAACGTCAGAATATAACTCACAGTTCTTTCCAGAACTAACTACTCAATAGAGAATTTCTGTACATTATGTCCTGCCGCAATTAGTCTTACTTAACTTCCCCATACTTATACCTTCATATAGTGGGCTGAGTTAATCCTTATTAGAAGTCCTCGTCAAACAAGGGAGTTAAAATAAGTTGTTAAAATCTAAGGAAACTATTTTATTTAAAACGTGAGGCTTACTAAGTTTTAAGTAACATATATCAGGGGATTAACCCTAACCCTCCAGGGTATTTTGGCTAGAAACCCTGCCAGATAGCCGCAACAGAGTGCATCCGTTTATCAAAAGTGACTTGGCTGCCAAGTTGCAACAAGAATCCATTCTGATGCGCAAATCTCAAGGCCGAACTGCACTCAGAGTCTGTGGTCACCAAACGCAACTGCAGAATACAACTCTGGCGTTGTTTAATGGGACCAGCTTCCTCAATAAGAAACAGGCTTGGCTGCTTATGCACTGGTGTTGACAGTTGAATCCATCAAAGTGCATCAGACTTTTCCAGCGATGCACTCTGCTGCGTCTGGCAGTTGGGTTGAGGGTTAAAGCTGAATAAACAAATTATCAAAAGAAAAATTACAGGTAAATTTTGCTCCGTAGCAATCTTATTGCTAAGCATAATTTTTAACTCAGTGCTAACGATAAACAATATCACACATACATACTGCATGGAGTTTGGTAGGTATCCTTTTTTTTTTATGGCAAGTAAATGTATTTTCTTTTTTCAGTTTTCCGTGACACCAGTTTTTCGACAGCATCTGCTGCCACGAGAGGTTTTCTATCAGGGGCGAGTATGTTGCTGTAACACCCATCATGACTAAAATCACTTGAAAACTTCCAGAATAGGGGCGTATTCACATGTTGTCACTATGTGTTGCCTTTTCCCATTCCACATTCGCCAAATTTGGTATTATTCGGAAGAGTTTGGAAATAAACCATACATGTATTTTTAAATTCAAAACAAATAACCTTTTGTGTAAGAAAATTCACAATTCTTCCTATGAAAACAAGTAGCCCAATTAGTTTTTTGACCTGACTCCCTAATGAAAATGTCTGATGCCAGAGAGAAGTATGCTTAATAAGCTCTAATGAAAGTGAATGAACAGTTTCTCGTCGTTCGCCCGCGTAAGTTTTTGTTCTGGCATCAATAATTCATTATTTAAAAATAATTCATTATTTGGAGAAACACCAGCCAAAAAAAAAAAAAAAAAAACGGATGGTGACACTCATGATTTTTTTTCATATGTCAAAATATCATTTTTAAATGTTAAGAATCTATCATTTTAGTGACATACACTAGCGTTAGACGTATGAAAAACCGAATTCTCATTTTTCAAACGGTTTCTGAATCAATTGAAGCTATAGCGCGCGTATAGTGGAGGCGCTCACAAAGCCATCCAATATTCCAGCATTTTAATATTGCGACGACAGTCGCTGGTCCAGACTCAGTATAAATCGGGTGATCACGTCGCAATGTAGCCTTTAGTCAAGCCCCAAGCGCACAAATAAAAACCATACGAGAAGCGAAGTGGTTTCACCGCGCTCGTAATTTTCGAGCGCGATGTGTACTCATGCGGGATGCCCGTGCGCTGTGAATAAAGACTATAACTATTGCGCGTCCTTTTTTGAAGATCCCCAGACGTATTCCCCTCACCTAATGTTGCCAATTAGCGCAAAATTCTGCCGTGAAATTGGGCCGTGTTAAAACACACACGTGCGAATATTGCTTAACGTTACGAAATGTTTTGCTGGGGTCAAAGTCCAAGGTGGGGGGATATCGGCCACATGCTCATCGTCCCTTGGACGATTTGGTGCCTTCAAGGAAGAGAGACCACTTTTGTGTTCATATTAAGTCGGTTTTGAAATCGGCTGACACTATGCTGGCACAGCATACGTCCCGAAAAGACATTTTCATTGGACTGATGAAGATCGCAGCTCTTCAAATGCACACCAGCACATGACAGCCAAGCAAATGAGGTGTGCGGTGTATTTGGCAAGTATGTACTGCTTGAAGTTATTCCTACTGGAGCTCGAGCCGGAGACCAAAGACAGCAGATGTGCAGCCTTCTGCCCTGGACGAGCTCAGGGAGCAGCCTGGGCCGCCGCCGCTGAAGGACATATGGTCCAGGAGCACGGACCTGGCATGAAATGTGGTCATTCAACACCCACTACATCTAAGGTTTGACTACACGGTGGTAGAATAGACCCTCTGGAACACCTCCAGGTAGTATGTGGTGTCAATAGGTATCAGTTTTGCATTAAAGTAGCACAACGTAATGTTATATTTAACGGTCTAAAAATCAACAAAATCTTCAACTTTGGCATGGCAACTACAGTATGCAGTCGATTAATAAATTTACATTCTATTTTCATAAATGATGGCTTTCTCACAGAGACAATCTTTCAATTTACAAAGTTTTTGTTTAAGTACATGGGCGGATGTGGAGGGGTAAAAAGGGCGTAGTTACCCCTTTTTTCATAATTGGCAACCCGTTCCCACACTTAGCAAAATGAATGGACCGATTTCAGTTCATATGATGCAATCAGGCCTCAGAAAGCTCTTGGCGGGGCGTGTCCTTCCTGATGAATAGCAATGTATTCTTAATTATTGGAAGTGACAAAGGCAAACATGTCATGCATTGTCTTCAAACAGTTAATGATTAGAGCTCACTCTACAGTGGGCATATTAACTTTATCTGCTGGAAGCCTGATAAAAGTGTGAACTTCTCCATTAAAAAAGAAGCACTTTAAAGTCTTTAAACTAAAAAAAAAAAAAAAAAAAAAAAAAAAATTAATTAATCAAATGGTCCAGTTATGCAGCTCGGTACAGAAGTTTAACCTGTCATCATACTGTACTTTGACTTATAAAAATGGTATTTTTTCGAAACTGATACCACAATTTGATACCACATACTACCTAGCGGTGTTCCATTAGGCATGTTCTCAACATCCTGTGTGGTCAAACCCAGATGTAGTAGGTGTTGTTCAAATCTAAACTAGAGGGCTTTTCAGACTTTAAGCTCCTGGACTAATATACTCCCCTTCAAAAACTGTTCAGGGCAACAAATATCCAAACAGGTGTAGACTGCACAATGACATTGTTGTCATACTTCACAGCATGTATGAGAATGGGCGGATGGGGATCACACACCGAGTCCGCTCTGGCTTCAGGAGTCTCTCGCTGATGTCATGTGGTACATCGACGGTCATCATCATGAAACTCTCCTTCAAAGAGTGCAGATACCGAAATTACTCTGCAAACCGAAAGGGTAGGGCCCCTATGTATTTGTTATTATGTTGTTTACATCGAGTAGTGGGTGAACTCTGAAATATTGTTGGTGGTAAATATATCTGGTTTAGGACCACTCAGCGCGGCGGCACTAGGATTTTTCCTGGAAGGGAGGGGGAATTGGGCAAGGCTCAAGTTTGGGGTGGGGGAAAGGCTCACTTTTCCCTGCATTTCTTCAGAATTTCTGGGGTTTGGGAGTTTAAAATTGGGGGAAATACCAAAGTTTGTCAAAATCCTTGCCAATTTGCAATTTGTTTCCGTTCCTTCAGAATTTCAGGTGGGGCTCAGTCAAGTTTGGGGAAAAATACCAAATTTGTCCAAAACTTTCACACTTTGCTACAATTTTTTTCATGTCTTCAGAATTTCGGGGTGGGGGCTCAAGTTTGGGGAATACTCAAATTTGGCAAAAACTTGCCCAATTTTTTCGTTTCTATACAATTTCCAAAGTGGGGGTAAAGGGTTCGATGGGGTATGCCCCTCCCCGTGGTACCGCCACCGTTCAAGGTAACTAGGGGACTGAATCACGTGTGGGGTCAAAAGTTCATCATTTGTGGCAGGGGTCAAAGTTCATCATTTGTGGGTGGGGTCAAAGTTCATCATTTATTTGTTCTCAAAAAGACAACCTTCTGCGTAAGGAACCCTTGCGCCTGGCTAAACGGTATTTTGTCAGTTACTTGATTAAAAAAAAAAAAAAATACTTTGACTTTTTAATATGAAAGCCAGAAATAAAAAACATATGTTTAGCGTCCAGCTATTTGTAAAAGGGAGAGTGCGCAGCCTTTTTTCTCTTTGAAAATGGCCACCAGACCTATTTTTCCAAAATGGCCACCTCTACGATTTTTTCTAGATGGCGGCCCTTGGCCCGGAAAATGACCACCAGCTTTCATGTAAGATTCTATTCTGTTAGGAATATTCTTTTGAAAAACATGTTAACGTTTTTTTTGGGGGTAGGGGGGGCATATAAATAAATATGTTTATTTCTGAACATACAATGTGTCATTCTATCAAGAAAAAGACGACCCTTCTGCGGGAGCCCTCAACAAAGTTTCATTTTACTAAACACTTTGTCTATTTTTCAGCAAAACAAAGGCAATTAAAAAGACGACCTCCTTATGGGAATCCTGCCAAATTTTCAGTTTCACAACAACAACTCATGGTATTATAAATCTACATTTTTTGATTGCGAGGGCAAGGCCTCATTCTAGGGTTTGCCACTTCAATATGAATTTACTTTCAAAACTGAATTTACTTTCAAAACTTTTTATGCAAAATGATATAGGCCCCTAGCATTAAAATATTATGAATAAATACATTTTAAAGGACAACCTTTTAAAATGTCTTATTTAATTTATACTTTGCTTTTCAAACTATAATGTTCCAGAAATATCAAAACATCGAAAGAGGCTATTAGAAAACTTGAAAGCCGACAGGCTGTCAGAACTTTGCCAGAGACTGCTCCAATTCCTGACAAGAAGTTGGATGAAGGTTGTTGAGTGGCAGCCTCTCAAAGAGGTTGTTGATCAGCTTGTGCATGTTCTGTACGGTACGTCTCTTACCTGACAGATAAAAACAAACCAATGCGGCAGCATCACTCTAATGTAATCTGAAGATGACAACCACACCATCCACCAACTTCCAGTTAAAGTTCGTCACCGTAGTTGCAAAATCTTACCGAGTCATTTGTCGATGTCAAAGGGATTTTGCACCCTGTTGATAGACGCCAAAGATTTCGCTACATCTCGGAGTTAGAGATGGGGTTGCTAGTGAGATCTATCCAATCTACATAACAGCATTGGAGGAAACATCCTAGACTACAATTTTCTGTGGCCAGCAACAGGCTCTTGAAGAGGAGAACTTGGTGCGTAGTACAAACATACTGGATGAGATCAAAGCACAGATGCTCGTATACCACTCTCGGCCTTGAAAAGGCAGTTTATTCGATTTGCATGGAACATTTACAAGCAACACTCCAGTATATATCCTTCGTGATAGGTATCGCCAGATTCCGCCTTCAACAGGCTTTAGATGCAGAAGATCCCGGATCATCGTTGACCTGCGATCCCTCAATGCCGATGGTTCTGATCGATATGCTACTTTCTGGAAAACACATGGGCGAGTATGTCATATTACTTCCAGCGTTCCGCGAGCGCCGCCAATCCTCAGTAGGCTACACACACAGCTCCTTTTCCACACGCGACCTGATTGGAGCAGGTGCGAAGCGCTGCCCAGAAGGCAGCACCCACATCCCAAGCTCGACATGGGTGAGATACCAACCTCACCCTAGCATCCCAGATCTATCGCAGGCAGGAAATACACCAAACGTTTCAACCTAAAAATGATGGTCCAACAGAGGCTCTTACACGTAACACACATTGATGCGCATTACGCGGCGTACCTCAAATACTTGAAGGAGTTTGCCATATTGCACAAGTTAGCGTACACAGTTTGTCAGCATGGATGATAAGCACAGAGTGAAGATAGGGGGAACCCGGATTCCCTGTGGTCATGGTGGAGCGGGGAAAGGAAGTTATTGTGAGCATTGATAACAAATTGCAGGTCGCAGACCATGACTTCACCAAAGTTTTCTTCATACCATCAAGCGCAGCTGCTGGTTAACATACCGATTTTCAGGAAGAGTCATTCTACACTGGTTCTGTACACCTCAGCTTCAAGGATGCTGCATTTGTTTCATCATCTGGTATGCGTCCTGCTTCATGAGCTGCACAAGACCCTGTAAGTATTGGGGGGAGACAACTATTTACTCTCAGTAGCTGAACCGAAACTTTAACACATCATTTATCAGTAGTGTATTTATAAATATATTTCATTTGATATTAGTAACAGAAATGGACGTTTGCTCTGCTCTGGGTATTTTTGTAATTTGCACAGACTGTCCATGGAGATGCAGATAAGTCTATACTTGTATTATACATGATGGAGGCCCGACCACAACTAACACCTTCCCGTCCAATCAGGTTGCACTAATCACCCTCCACTTGATGCCGGATAACGACCTTACCCAAGTCATGCGTACAGCTCCTCACCATGGCTGGAAAAATATGGTAGAACGTGTGTTTTCTACTGTCAAATATCGGACCACAAGCGGTAGGGGTGATGAGAGCTGGAGGAAGTCAAGAGTTGAGTCGGCTCAGTTGAATGTCCTTCAACCTTGCCGTGTTAGAATTCGGCCCTAATCCGGACCAGATGCTGCACCAGGCCTGAAGGAGGAGTATGAAGAGTCACTTCAACCTTGCAAGAGCTTAACTCCTAATTGAGTGTATTTTTAAGTTTTCAATCGATTACAATTGTAACGCCAATTCATGGTTTACATCAACCTTACACTCTTGCAATGATTTATTTATCTTGTAGCGCTTAAAATGGACCGGACAGAAAGTTGAAGACGCTCAAATCAGCATCACCACTGGCAGTAACCAACATGTGGAGAGTAATAAAAAAGGTGGATGACAGACTTGAAGAAGGACCGCTGGTAAAGAAAGATCTGAAAAACTACGGACTGCAAGGTTTATGGATCACTGCTGTAGGGAAAGAACATATTCGTTCAGGTAACACATACATGTAAATAGGTGTAAATAATATTTAGGTGGCCGGTACTGGGCACCGTGCCGAACTCTTGAAATTGTTCGTTTTTGGTGTTTTTTCTGCCAACATTTTCTCCCTCAACTTAGATCTGCAAAAAAAACCGCACCTGCATATTTTAGAGGGAATTACATGTATCTGTTTCAGGGCGATTGACGTATACTACTCTTTTAATATTCATTTAGATACACAATTTATTTAATATTCACAGCATTCTGCAAGTGGCAACAACCCTGTGATGTATGTTCACCTGTACGTATGGACTTGGATGAATTCAGGAAGATCTACCCGCTACCAGATCCTGTCCCAATGAGGATGAACACTACATGTCATTCAGGTAGGCTTTTAGAAACAGCATACATGATGTATGTATGTATAGTTCACTTTGCTAGAGTAAATTTAAACTGCCTTTGCTCTGATTTACCTGTTTGTTACTATGATTTTTTCATACATGTATGGTTATTGTATTTTTGTAAACTGCTGTTACACCATTTTTCTGTGTTTGAATGCTACACAAATAAACCTCACATACATGAATGGTGTCCTGTTGAGCTTGTTTTAGTTGGCTTTTACTAAGCTATTCAGTTATTTTCAGATATTATTCATACCCTTGAATTAATTTTTATTTTATCATCTTGTCCTATCACTTTGAATCTGTTTACCAACAGTGAGCTTTACGGTCAAGTGGACACAACGAAGACGATCTGCCATCCCTACAGCAGGCTGGAAAGAAGGGCGGGAACCCTCACATTTTCGGCAAGCGTACAACATGTAAAAAATGCCGACACCGTCCTGTTATGTGAAGAATGTCAAATGTGGCGGATTGTTTAGCACAGAGAAAATTGGGTAGGTTTTGAGGAATATGTGGCAAATGTGTATGAGGTTTGAAATTAGTGTTCTATTTAAAATAAAAAAATTCATGCAGCCATGGTCAACTGCCTTTGTTGCATTGAACAAACAAGTTACACAAGTTTCTGATCGGATCCAAATGTCATCGCTTGATTGCTCTTAATTATCACAGGACCAAGAGAACGCAAGAGCTGCAGGAGCTACGGAAAGCACAGCCTATGTTTGTGGGGTTTCTCTTCAAGAGCTCGAATTCCCTGAACGATTACATGGTCACACGGTTGAGGTTCAGTTACAACTGCAAAAACCAGTAGAGACTCTACTACAGTTCCGAAGTCAGTGACACAATCTGTATCTACTGCTCTTCGTTGGAAATTCTGCAGCCAGACTGGGTTTCAAGACCGCACTGACATACCCTGTAGTGCTGAATGCGAAGGAAAGCCATTAAACTCAAAGGCAGGAAGAGGATGGAATCGTGCAAACTGACAATCGAGAAAAGGAGGCACCTCCTGCTTCATAGTTTTGTTAAACGCCCCATACACAGATTCTGTCTTGTGATTGGTTGACAGCGCATCACATGATATGTTATTTTCACGTATGACATTTTGGGAACCTTTTCCGGTTTGAAACCCTAACTCCCTGGACAACAAAGCAAGTTTGAGGATTTTGGGGTTTTATTGTTTAGAAACAATGCTCAGGGGTTAGGGTTAGAAAAAAAGGTTCAGTTGCACCATTTTTTGTAAGTGTACCACATTTGTATACTATGTTTGAAATAAATATATATATATATATAAAGTGCATGGTCAGCTTTGTAATTGAGTGTTCATTATGTTTAACATTTTTTTAGAGTACATTAAGATAGCTTTAAAGATAAAATACCCTCATATTTAAGTCATATGGTTCAGGGCTATTAGGCAAAACATTATCAATATATTTAGAAAAATAATGAAAGTCTAAAAAATAATGAATAATGAATAATGAAATAGTCACCTCATCAACCCTAGAAAAAATGTGACGAGAAACTTTTCATTCACTTTCATTAGCCTTATAGGGCTTAATGCAGGTATTTACGCACATGCAACTACTCCAATAAATCTGACTGGTTAACTGGGATTTTGGTTGGCTAATTGAGACCACATGATCATTTAAATAATAAGTAAAGAGTGTTTGCGGTGACACCATGTAGACATTCTCTTTTGAGTAGTAAATAGTTCTGAAAAGAACCGACTGGTTACAACTCAATGTTTCGTCAGATGCTCTGATTCTCCTGAAGACGATCAGAGAATACTGACCGTAAACAGCCTTACTTATCCTTTTCACCATGCAAAGTTACAAGTCTTACTTACATTTACAATCTTCACATATTACACTAGAAATTTACCTGGTTAGAAGAAAACCCACTTAATTATCTAATAACTCGATGTGAATTTGGGAAAAGGTGACAATCAACCTGACAAATTATTCTCATTACACAGGAAAATTTTGCAAAATTACATAAATTTGCCAGATTGAAACTTTTCGCCCCAATGTATTCTTCAAAGTTGTGAATCCACATTTTCATAAGATTCTTTTGAGCAAACTCATTATTGATTGGTTATTGTAATCTTGTTTAAAAAGAATTAAAAATAATTATGGAAAAATTTTTCCCAACTTTCCAATGTTACCCGATATAACCAAAAATGTTCGTTGTTTTCAAGTCTAACTTTAAGGAAAAAAAAATTCACCTTCAACTTTGAGTCAAATATAAATCTAGCATTTTTGACAGAGCATTTTATTCTTTTTTAATGCAAATTATCAATAATAGTATATTCAGCGTTTATGGGGTGATTTTTATATATTAACGATTTTACACAGATATGGAAAACCCTTTAAACATGAATTTATCTACCTCGCCAAATCATTCCCTTTGATCGTTGATTGTAACTGAATTTTGCATTTGAGTCGAATTTTTCCCTGTGGATCAAAGCAAAAAAAAATTCCAAATGGTTTTATCTCAACAGATTTGGATTCATCCAAAGGACATATCGTCACGATCAAAAAGATCAACAGGGCATGGAATGGGTGTTCTAGTTTAAGATGAATACTTTGACTGAAAATTTTTCTCTTTTATAAAAAATTTATTATCCCCCTTATCGGGGTGGAAAAATAAATAAAAACCAATCAAAGATCCCCCAGGGGCACAGTCAACACAGTCAGTTGAATGGTTTCATCACTAAAATTTCTGCCACAAAGATCAGCTATTGGGGGGTTTTGTAACCTGATATTTTAATCTGTACCTTCCCTTAAAACACATCACTGTCTCAAGCTTTTCCCAATATTACCTACCTTCTTTTTTTCAGAGCATGACGAGAAATTGCTGCTGGGGAGAATGGAATTTAAAAAGTGGTAGGCCCGTGGCTGAGGTGGCTGTAGATTAACTCTCACCATCTGAATAAAATCACAAGGGTAAATGAATCAAGTTTAGACTCTGCAGAAGTTAAAAAAATGTTAACCCAGCAATTTTTAGGAAAAAAAAAAAATTTTTTGATTAAAACTAAAAAATTGAACCCGCATTATTCTCTCCAGCAAGTATTGGCATTTAAAAAAAAAAATTAGGCACTTTTTTTTTTTTGCCCTAAAAAAAAATTTCCCCAATCTGCTTCTAAATAACGGATGATACCCCTGGTCTGCATAAAAAGCCAACTGTTTTAGCCTTTTTGGGAAAAAGGTTCGCCCGTAATAAAAGTGAAGGCCCAACATTGGTATTTGAATGTCCTTCCTTCAACCCTGGTATTAAAGAAATAATTTTAAAACAAACCCCTAAAAATTTCACCCCAAATGGTTTTCCCGTTTGCAAAAAATTCTTAAATCTTTTATTAAAATTTTGTCTGTGAGTTTTGGGGTCCCCTTTTTGGGACAATCGAAACCCCAGGATCCCCTATAAAATGTCAACAAACAAAGCGTTTGATGCCTTTTTTTCCTATCCCCTATGGCCCCATATTTTTTTAAAAATGGCCGCATATTTGAAAATTGATACTGTATGCAGGGAAAAAAGGTAAAAATATTCAAAACGTTTGGGGCTTTTTTTCACTTTTAAACCGGGTAACACTAAAAATTTCTTTCTATGATATTAAGGTGTTCAGGCATTTGAAAATTAAATTTGTCACCATTTTAACTATTAGAGATATTTTTTATGTTTCAGTCAACAGGGCTATCGTATCATGATTTAAAAATAATTAAAAATGAATATTATTTAAAAACCATTGACAGTTTAAATACTTTTGGGGGATTTTTATATTTGAAAAATTTAACCAAATAACCAAGGTAAACTGTACCTTTAAGCATGTTGTTTTGTTTAAATAAAACAAAAATTAAATATAAAAGAACAAAAATCGCCACTTAAAAGTGTTGACAACCAACTATCTTAAATAATATAATACAAATATAATATATTATTTTAACTAAATTATCTACCAACAGGATAAGGGAAATTTTACGAAAAACAAAACGTTCACAATCAAAACAAAAAAATGAAAAATTTTCACGAACGTGACAAAACCAAAAAATACAAAAATAGTCTATGACTACTAGAACAAATAGTCTCAATCCCTAGTGAACAAATAGTCACGACTACATATAGTGAACAAAAGTTATATCACTAGTAGAACAAATGAACAATTCATCACAAACCTTTTCCAAAACAAAACTATCTCAAATTAAAAAAAAAAATTTGGGGTAAAGGTTTAAAACTTTTTTCCCAAACCCCCGCAAACCCAAACCCCCGTTCAACTTTTTTGAGTGAAATTGACGAATAAAATTAAATTTCCCTGATACAAAAAAACCTTTCCCAAAACTCATCTTTAAAACCCCCTCCCTTAACCCAAAAACTACAAAGTGCAACACTTGAACTTTTTGGGAAAACACAAAAAAAATTTGCTCATTCGTTGAGCTCGGAAAAAAGAACTGAAAACCCTGAACTTCACCCCTAAAATATCTAGGAAAAACCTAAAAGGGATAAAATCATGATAAAGGAGAGGCACTCTTATGAACCGCTGACTACCTGGTTGGTTATTACAAACATCTTGAATCAGAGCAATACCCGAGTTCGATCAAGATATTACCAAAAAAAACCATTTTTTTAATTTAAAATGCCCAAAACCAAAAGAAACACTTCGACAAACACACTCACATATCTCGATCCGGGGCCCGGGTTTCACATTAAAAGTATTTTCTACCGAGTTCAAAACCCCCCAAAGGCATACCCTTTTTTGGGAAGATCTTTTTTACCCTGTAGAAACCCCATATGTCCGCAAAACAGAATATACTGAGAAACTCGAAGGAAAAAATTTTCCAAAAAGTTTAACATCCAAAATTTGATGTTGAAATTACAAAATATCCGCAAAAAACTGAGGAAAAAACTGTGTATCAATGCCATCAAAAACCAACTATCCATAGTTTATCAACAAATACATCCGCAAATTCGGGAAAGTAATACTCCGAAATTTTTTCCAATTAAAAAAATCGGTTGTGCAATTGGCAACAGCCAGTCCAAAATTTGTGACATAACTTATACGATCTCAAAAATAAAATAGACAACAGGCTGATCATATCCAAACATTGGCATACTGAACAAAAGTGACACCAAACCTAGGGGAAACATACATGTACCAGTTTCCACAGAACCCCCATCACCCACCCATTTTTTAAAAGATTTATCTACTGAGAAACTCTGCGTGCTAGAAACACCAACAATGAGAAGATTTCACAAATACGTAAATTTTCCAAAAATTATTAGTGAGATAAAAAACAACATAAAGTGTCACTGGCTAACTCCAAACTGATTCAACAAAAAAAGATAAAAAAACAACGACTTATAATCCTTTCCCCAAACCACAAAGATGGAAACAAGCAGGAAAAAAACATTGGCCACGATACAACAAAACCAATATCTTATTTCCAAAACAACCATTTTTTGCATTCAGAAGGCTCAAAACATTCGGGAAAACTAACTCCTCCAGGCCCCAGGGTCAGTTTGAGATTTATGTTACCATATGGGCATTTTCTACATTTTGATGGAAAAGAAAACCAAACTTGTTGGAAAATTTTTTCAAATAAATTTGGGGGGTCACTTTTGAAAATTGGGCCCAAGTTTGGTTTTCCCGGGCCAGTCACATCTTTTTTTTTTTGAAAAAAATAAAACATTAATATCTCTCTTTATTGAAAAACAAACCCATAAACAACGAAGGAACCCCCCCAACAAAATGGACACTACAACGTTTGGAAAACATCAATTACCCAAAAAATAAGATAGGAGACAACCCGGTTCTTTTTATTGAACCATTTTCCCTTTATTGCCCGCAATTGATGGGGCATAAAAAGTTTAAAAGTAGCTTTTTTATTGCTAAGGTCAACTTTTCCCCAAAAACATATTGTCAAACGACAAAAAAGGAAATATTTGGAATATCATTTGTATGAAAAATACAATTTGAAAAAAAAATCAACAAAGATGTAGACGATTGGTGATGGGGGATGTTGAGGGGGGATTTGGTGGTGGTGGTGGTGGTCATGATATGATGGTGACAGTGCGTGGGATGACTGGGATGTGATGGGAAAATTTTTTGTAAATAAACATCACAATGTAACAAACAACAAAAAAACTTCAACGTAAAAGGTTCTAAAATGACCTATATTCATCTCTGTTGACTGTTTCAAACCCAAATTCTTCAATTACAGCGGGGGAAAAATGGAATCATGGGTTTTTTCAATTTAAAATTTTTTAAAATTTCAAAAATTTGGGCCCAAAATTAAAAGTCAAACAACGGTGCCCATAAAAGAAAATTTTTCCTTAAGATAAACTGGGGGGTTTGAATTGTATGTTGTATTAAATTTTCTGAACAGCAACACACAACGATATTGTCCCAGAAAATAGGCGGAATTAGTAAAGACACCCTTTCAGAATACGGTGGAAAAGTTTGGGGGGTATTTGGTTGGGTCAAACCTTTTTTGTATAAAAATTTAATAAAACCAAAATTCGCCTTCCCATTGTTTCAAAAAGGTAATGACATAAAATGTGCAATTGATTTAAAATGAATATAAAGAGGCTTTCCCAAAAAGAAAGCTTGGTTAGTGTGACTAGTTCTTAGGGGGACATTTAACACGTTTCGAAATTTCAATTTTAAAAAATTTAAGAATACTTAATTTTAGATAAAACAAATTGAAAATAATTATTTTCTTTTAAAGATAAATAAAGATTGTGTCAAACATATTCACTTTTTGGAAGAAGGCTCCATTGAAGTAACAAGGTTTTTTTCCCAAAGTAAAAGTGCAATCCAAAGTTAAAATTTTATTTTTCTCCTATTTTTTCCCCGGTTGCCATACCTCATTGTATTCAGGGTTAACACTAAATTTTGGGGGCCCATCTCAAATTGTAAGTCTTTTAAATGTCTTCAACAGTTTCCAAGTCCTCTGATTTGTCATTTACCAGTAGTTGTTAAAAAAGCTGCCAAAAGCGGGGGATCATGCTGGAAAGTGTCATAAAGTCAGTTTTCTTAAAAACGAATCCCCCTAGGTCTCCACCGGGAACTGATGCGGGGTCTTCCCATTCTCCATTTTCACTGTCAATTTGCAGAAACCTTTTTTAACCCTGCTCAAAGTCTTCCTGATTATGAGATGTTTTGTAGAGCATTTGTGGGACCACGCCTGAACTCCCCCCTTGATATCTTGAAAGTCGTGTCTTCTTGGCCCGGTGTTTAAATAAGAACATCTGTTTGGATCGATAGTTTCACACTTTGTGTTTATGACTTTTCTTTAGCTCGAATAGTCTTGGGAAAACATAAACTTGCTCTTGCTTTTCAACTTGGTGGTGATGGGCCCCCGGGAAATATTCCGCCATGAATAGGTTCTGACTTTGAGAAAACAGGTGATGCCAATGGAAAGGGTTTTAACCATGGGGAAAAGCTGAAAAAAAGGGCCAGTTTTTGTTTGGGCACTGCAGTTATCAGCAAAAGGTTACCTCCCGGGAACTCTGTTGAACCGAAGAAAAAATCAAATATACTTGCAACATTGTAGCTTTCCCGGCCCCCCCGTGCCAAGAACAGCCACCCCTGGTGCATCTTTTAGGTGAAAAAAGTTTGTTGAAAAAAACAAGTTTTTGGGTGGTAATAGTCCTTGGTGGGGTTTTTTCATGCAAAGTCTTTCTGTCTACGTTTTTTCAAGGACTTGGTCATCATTCTTCATCCCTTGTCTGCATTGAGGGTGCCTTGGGGCTTGGTTTTTTCCTATCCAGCACGCGGGGTTGGGGCCCGGGTTTTGGGGGGGGCATCCCCCGGTTTAATTGGGTTGCTTGTTCGTGGATGAGGATGTTTTAAAAGGTCATTTTGGAGCGAAGAAATATTCATAGAGCTGAAACCTTGTAGTATATTGGGAAAGGGAAAATTGGTTTGGGGTGCCTGTTGACTTTTATTGAAGACCTGATGCATTGAACATATTGATAGGTCGGATGGAAGGTACCTCCGTTGGGGCATGGTCCGCCTGTAATTTAGACCGCGGGAAAATTAAATACATTTCATGTTCGGTCCCCCCATCAATTTTTTCTGTGGTACATTTGAAACCCCCCTGGCCATCCCTTTTCCCCCCCATCCTTCCTGACATTTTCGAAGACTTAACAACCTGGGTAGTGATCCCGATTTGGGGAAAAAAACATTTTCACCCTTTTGTTTATCCAACCGCCACTTTAGAGTACATTTCCGCGACCCCCGGTTTGGTGTTTGAAGGACCTCTTCTTTTTCCATCCACGGGCAGGCCATCCGCTTTGGGCGCTCATGTCCCAAAGTTTTGAACATTTCTTGTCTCTGTTCCCCAGCTTCTCTGAACACTTTCTCCTGCATTTCTGTTCATGGGGAAAAAATATGGTGGTTCTCTGGTTTTGGTTTTTTTTTGTTCAACTGATCTGCACCGTTTTTTTTTCTGTTTAAATATACAAAGAAATAAAAATTTTTCTGAAAAAAATAACACAAATTTCTAGTAATTGATTGATTCATTTATATCACAAGGTCAAAATTATAAATAATTTGTGTTTCGTAGGAAAATTTTTCAACAGGGGATTCAGCGACATCTTTTTGTGTCCAAGTAACTCTATGTGAAATATGAATATAAAGTCCTCCTTTTAAAATTTTCCCTCCACAGAAAAAAGGGTTATTCAACCCCACCTTTGATTTTTTAACCCCCTCTTGCGACTCTGGATTGGGTGGGGGCTGACTAAGCATCTAGTGGAACTTCCTCAGGGTTAAATACCTGCATTTGTGATAGATGAAGATTTTTATTTTGTATTTTGTCGAGTATTTTTATACAATTAAAAAAATAAAATTTAAAATTAAAATAAAAAGTGTTCCTATAAATAAAAAATGATTATTTACCTTTTTGGGTTCCTCTTTTGGTGCTACTTGTCCGAATAGGTCTATATCGACAATAGCAGGCTGCCATTTTTTTTTGGGTGGGTTGATCTACAACTTTTTGAACTGCATCAGGTTCTTCGCAATACCCCCTGTGATGTGCATTTTTGATAGAAAATTTTATTTAGCATTTAATATTGAGCACAACCAATTACCAAAGGGCCATGCAATAGAATTTTATTTGAATACATGTGGACAGCTTTACGGTTCTGTATAGTAATACAAAGGGGGAAATTTAAACATTTTTGGGCTTTTGCTAATGAAAATGTCACACCCACCCTTTTTGGGTGTCTTCGGGAGAACAGAAGTATCTTACGCACAAATAATGCATAACTGTAAATAAAAGAAGTGCATTACCTTTTTTTTTTTCTCTTCTGCTATTGTCCCAAGTATGTCTATAAAAACTGCAGGCTTTTCCCCTTTTTCAGATTGCTTTTTTGGGGTTATCTTTAATAAGAAAATTGGTAAAAATATAAAGCCCTATATCAACAAATTTTTTATTTGAAACATTCCTTAAAAATTTCAACAAATATATTCGAAATTTGGAAAATAACTTTCTCAAATCAATCAATGCAGTCTAATATCCATAAATGCATTTTCAGTTGAAGACTGCACATTACCCAATGTCCTTTGAAAAAAATCTGTAAAATGATAACATAAAATTTGCTCCCTTTTTGACAAAAGGTATGATATGAATTTGAAACAAAGATCGCACTAGATGTTAGTCTTTTATTGGTTAAATAAATGGGAGCCCCCAATCTAGCTCCCAAAATTTTGCTTTGTTGAAAATGTTTCAACACTTCAGGAAATAGGGCTGTAGAACCAATTATGAAAAGCAACATACCCTCTGAATCAGAAAATTTTATGTGAACATCATTCAGTCCATCTTGTTTTGGGTCGTAAAATGATGAGGTAATTTTAAAAAAGCACTTTAATTTTTTATAAGCAGAAACTAAAATTTTTTCAAATTTCATTTATCCAAAAATTTTACATTACTCGCTTCGAATGACGAAAATGTCGCACGTAAAATTACATTTTTCAAACAAATTTTCCCTTTGGATCAAACGTTTTATCGAACATCATTTAGTCCGTCACTGTTTCTCTGATTTTATAATAGAGAATAATTTTTAAACAATCATTTTAGAATGTTGTATGTCAGGGAAATGCATCTTTATCTAAATATTCATCTTTAAAAATTACATTTAAAACTGGGGAAATGCTGAAGATTGGAATTTTGCTGTGTAAACAACGAAAAACAACTTACCCCCTTTGGGTCAGACAAACTTTTTTTGGGACATCATTCGGTTCATTTGTTTCACTGTATTAAAAGAGAATAAATTGCGTTTTGATTTTTTATTATTCTCGAGAAACCCTCTTCAACTAAATGTTTATCATAGGCATTGCTGAACTAAAATTAGAAAACCACCCAAAGGGGGGTCACCCCCCCCCCCCAAATCCCCCATTTTTTTTCATATTACAAACATTAGGCCTAGTTGATTTGTGGGGGAAATTTTTTTAGCCCCACAAAACAAAATCACATAAATTTTCGCTAAAATGAGGTGCTTCTGCCTGTTTTTTTTTTTTTACGGTAGCAAAGGGGTCAGTTAGGGAATGCATTGTTGGGGAAAACCCGCAGTTTCCCTTTTACTAGTTCAATCTTGCATTTTTCAAACTTAAAATGTCTATAAAAAATTCCCCAACAAGGTTGATGGTTTTTTAAAATTGAAAAAGGGGATCTGGGTGGCATAGAATTTAGGTGAGTTTTAAGAGCATTTCTCGTTTGGGACACCTTTTTTGGGGGACAGAACATTGCCTCTCGAATTTATCTTTTCCAAAAGGACTACCGGGGATTCACCCCCCTACCATCGTTTAAAGACGAAATTGTAAAGTCAGGTGTAGGGGGGGGTCACCACAATAGGCCAACCCGCCCGCATCATGTGGGGTTTTCGATCCCCCATTGCCAAATCTGTTGCGCGGGTCAATCTGGGTTGAACCGGGCGAAGACACCTGGAGATAGGGTTTTGTTTAAGCAGGCCTTTTTTTGGCGAACCCGGGGAATTTTTTTTGACGGGGTCAAAATTTTACCAACCTCGCTCAAATTTTCTGAATCGGGTCAAGTTTCCAAAAAAATTCCAAAATTTTTTCCTTGCTCATCAAAAACCCTCGAATTTTCCAAAAATTTTGTAAAATCCTTATCAAACCACAAAAAACATTTTCTATACTTTTTTTCACCCTTTGGGCCCAATTTTTTATTGTCGCTCCCCGTTATGTTTTTACTCCCCCCATGATGTCCCAAAAAATTGTTTGCCGTTTAGGCTATAGACCCTTTCAATTTTCATCGAAAATGTCCCTTTTAAAACCCACATCGGTAACACAATATTAAAAATTATTTTTATAACTTATTTCATTTTTTCTTCATATTTCCATAATATCATTTATTGTTTTTTTTAATGTTTAATTAAACAGGGGTAAAATTTCTGGGTTTTGTATAAAATTAAAAATTTTCGTTTAGTGATTTTTTTTTCTATTTTTAAAATCCTTTTATTATTTTGTTTTATATTTCCCTAAATTTTAAAATTGTTTTAAATTTAATTTTAAAACAGGGATGAGGCTTTTAAGATTTTTTGGTAAAAAATAGAAAAAACCTCAATTTAGTAATTTAATTTTTTCATAATTTTTAATTTATTTTATTTTTTAACAATTTTTTTTTTATTTCTTTTTGTAAATCGCCTACAAACAAAATAATCATTAATTGTAAATAGGTTTTTTCTTCCTCTTTTCCCAAAAATTCAGTATCCCCTTTTGAAAATCGGACAAAATTAAAAAAAAGATATGGAACCGAGAAAATCAGAACTAAAATCAAAAGTACATTTTTATGTTTTCCATATAAAATAATTCCATTTACGGGAAGGGCCGGGTTCAACATGTCTCTTCCTTTTTTTTTGTCGGGAAAATGATCTTTTATCATTGTCGTCTATTCAAGACCTTTACTGATACCAGTTGTATTGGGAAACTGTTGATTTTTAAAATTTTTACACATAGCTACATCATCAAATTATAATTTATATGGGCGTGATTACTTTGGGCTTTCATCTATCTCATTACCCCGGTTCTATAGGTTATATTTAAGCAGCATTAAAATTAGACATACCTTGGTTTTTTCCCAAAGCCCCTTTTGGGGAAATTTTAAAACCCCGCTGTGAGCGAGGTTGAACATCCCCCATTACATTTGATGAAAAATGGGTAGCGCCCCCAATAGTTCAATATTTTTTTGGGAAAAGAGCTTATCTCCGATGGACATGTCTTAACGTTTTTTTGGAAAACAGCCTATCTTAAATACTTGTTTGCCATAAACACTCAACATTATTTTGAACTTTTGAAAGGGAGATCATGTATCTTAGACTTGTATGTTTTCAAATAAAAAAAAATTTCTCAAAATTGTTTTTTAAAAAAAGCTTATCTTCAAGTTAAGTTGTTTACCTCCCCACATTAGGGGTTTTAATCAATTTGGGAAGGAAAATAGTCATCTTGGACTTACAATTTTTACCAAACAAAACAAGAAACTTAATGACTTGGTTAGAGATAAGGCGCCATACAAAAACCCAAATGAAGGTGCAAAGAATGTGAGATAGGGCATGCTATCTTTAAAACAATCCATCGTACGCCTTTGAAACTTTCACAAATGAAAAGAGCGCCTCAATTTTCAAAAATGATCTTATCTCAAAATCAAAATTTTCGAGTTGGGCTGTTTTGCCATGGAAGGAGCCGTTGCACATGGGTTTGTTAATTCGACGGGATACATGTATATGAATACACCGCCGGATATGGGCCATATCGGGTCCTCCTCATATCCAAGTAATCACACAAAAGAAGCCTTAAATTTCACCTATAATTTGAAAACTAATTTCAAAATTGTTCTAAAATTTCCTTTTTTCAATAGCATGGGCTCACTATAGCTTCATTACCATAATGTTGCAAATGATATTATGATGTGGGTGCATGATCCCAGGTACGTGGGGCGTACGTCGCGACGTGCAGCGCAGCTAGCTCGCTGACGGCCGGCTACATGTAGCATGCATGGTATCACAACTACTAGTACTAGTACTAGTAGTACAATGAAACTAACTGGGCATGATCGATCGACGACGACAAGCGAACAAATGGTACGTGTCAGCTCGCTAACTCACCTGCTAAGTTACATGACTGACTGAATGAACATGAAGTTTGTCACACTAAATACCGGTCTTAAGATGCCACTTTTTGGTTGTAAGTTGTTTAAGGGAAAATGGAGTAAACATGTAGGCTAACCGTGGAGGTAGAATACCTCCATGGCCTAACCGTTATAATGTAGTAGCTAGTACTGTACTACTGTCTGTATACTGAAAAGAAGGACGTCGAACCCACCAGCCACCACTTTGCACAATGCTATAACGTTAGGAATCATTTAGCAGACGACAAATTCCTCGGTCAATATCTCACGGGATGTATCCTCAATTTACCTAAATGACGCACCTAAGTTATATAATCAACTGGACGTAACTTACAAATGAAATTAGCGGTTTGGTGTTTCAGTTTGTTTCATGAAGGATTCTCTTGTAAAATGCAGAATTTCAATGCAGATCATACGCGTGGACGTCTTGAGCGCCGTTTTTGAGACGCACAAATTGTAGTCATCAGAAAATTGATGTTGGTATAATGACTCACCCCCAAACTGTTAAAGTTGATGGGGGCACAGAAAATGTACCCAGAGAAAAACAGTTGAATCATGTTTCATCTTATTCCAGATGGTTGTAAAATTGTTTTTAATCTTGAAAATAAAATATTGTTTTCGATTTTAAAATAAAATGGTATAATTTGGAGAAGCTCCCAAAACTTTTAATCAATATTCTTGAAAGACCAATAAAATGGAAGGTGGTTAAAATTTTGCAAAAGTACTTTAACACTTTGAAATGTGTAAAAATGCTGTTAACATTTTGTCAAATAAAAAATTTCTTTTCATAACCATGATATTAATGTTTCATTTTCTCAATAATTTCCACGATCGAAATAAAACCAACGAATTAAGTAGATTTCGTTTGCTTCTTCTATAAGGAATGTGTCCATTTTGAGGATCAGTATTTCTTTAAAAATCATTGCAAATGCAAAGCATTCATATATTTTGGTTTCCACAGACAACAGCTTGTTGACAGCATAGAACAATAAAATCACAGATGTTCGTGAAAAAAAAATTGATGTCATGTAAATCTCTTACTATTTGTATCTAGTAAAATCAGTGGTTAAACAACTTTTCCACTTTCACACTCTTTCCAGTAAATCATACAATTTCACTATAATTTTTATTTCTGTAACAAACACGACTTGGATAAGTTTATGCAACCAATGTCGCCATAATTTTGTAAGTTTTCCGAAATGTAAGCCAAAAGTAGGTGCGTCATTTCACGAAGCTGCGAATTACTACATGGAGCGATACTTGTGTATAGCCAATAGACCTCGTTACATGTACAAACACATTCATTACTCAAAATCTCCCAAAATATTATCATTTCCAATTCTCACTTGACTACAGTTTCCTCATTTGTTTTATGTGACTATCCCATCACTTTTGAGTCCTTGGAATTAGGCCTACAGTAATTAGGCCTAGCTCAAAAGTTTTCTGCATCTTCTGGTTAAGCTAAGTGTTAATTAATGTTAGGCATTGTTAGGCCTAGCGTAGGCCCTACTCCATGATGAAACATTAGCCTACATGGAGTTCTTGTCAAAGTATAAACCAGGATTTGGAAACAGGGTGTCCAAATGTTTAAATTCAATACTTGGGTAGGAAATGGTTATCCGACCGCCCTTTTTCTCATTCAATATAACAATAATGTAATCTTACCACCAGAATGGAGAACATATGGATGATGATGGATATATAGGTCTACTTCAAATTATTCAGGATATTTATTTCATGAAAAATCAGGCATTTTTTGTATACGATGATTTCCTCAGACCTCAGTCATGTCAGTCTGATCTTGTCAACTCCTGTTATGTGAAACACAGTCATTGTACATGCGCAGTGGCAACTGTAATAGGATCCTTCTATTTTCTGAAGGGAGGATTTTTTAGAAGGAAATAAAGTCCAAAACCATCATAAATCAATAGATTCACTTTTAACTGGTTAGTGGTTGCAAAACAATTCCGAAAAACTCTTAAAAGTGCGGTCGATCGACATTCTTTCCAATACTTTTGCATGTGTTTTAAAATAACACAGGGTGTCCATCTATCAAACAGGGTGTCCAAAAGACACCCAAAGGTATGCTCATGCTGGCTAATACTAGATGGTTCTTGGTAAGAAAAAATGGGTCAAACTAAAATAAGACAAATATTACTTTTACAACTGTCATCAGGGGCTGAATTAGGGCTGTGCCGGGTATCTGGATC
>JAQQFT010000178.1:0-38902 GCA_029582265.1 Zoroaster sp. YZ-2022
GAACTTTTCCCCCCTATTTCCCCCCCTTCAAAAATTTCCCCTTAAATTGAGGCGCTTATGATCAGTTGCTTACCAGATATTATACAAAATGGGAGTTGTACTCATTTGAATTATTTGGGTGAAGGAAGGGGGGTCCAAATTTTTAAACCAGTCTTGTTGGGGGAAAGGGAAGTAATAAAAAAGGGCCAGGGTTGAGGAGAATTTTCAAATTGTGCGGGTTACAATTTTGTTTTGCCCTTTTAAAATAAAGGAGAAAAGGCAGTTTAATAAATCAACTTTTGAATTCCCATCTTTTAAAAATTAGTATTTTTAATACAAAGATTGGTTAAATTGGTGTGATAGGAGGAACTTTTGCATTTGTCAGTAAGGAGTGAATTTTTGGGGTCAAAATTTTCAAATCCCCCTTGGAATTTTTCTCTAAAATTTTTTTCAATCTTTTAAAAAATTTAATGTTTTCAATTTTTTTAGCCAAATCAGGGGTCTAAGATTTTTTAAGAAAAATATTTAACGGAGATGATAATAGCCTAACAGCGTGGTGTGTCATTTACCCACCAGTCTAGTAGTGAGAGCAAGGTTGCCCCCTGGGATTGGGGTTACCTTTCAATTGTTATCTTGCCCCACCTCCCTCCTGCACAGGTCCACCATCTACCCGGGGGATCCCCACACATGAATATACCCCTCCCACACACAAACTCCCGCCACCCCCCTCCTGTCCCGGGGCCGACCTCCCCCGGGGGACCCCACACATGAATATACCACCCTCCCATACAAAATTCCCCCCCACCCACCTCCCCCCCCCCCGCTGGGTCCACCATCTACCCTGGGGATCCCCACACATGAATACACCCCCTCCCATACACAAATGACTCCTAAAAGATAGCAATTCCCTTGAGTCAAATCTTGCCCCAAAATTGCAATTGATTTGCGGGTTTTTTCCCAGTCAAGGAGTGTAACCAACTTACTGTACTACTGTTAAAAACCGTCTCAGAATCAAGATTTAATGTTCAGAATCGGTTCTATAAAACTGGATGTGCCTATTGCTGGAACTCGATTCTTCAAAATTGAAATTGCGGTAATTCCCCACTTTGGAATTGATTTTAAATCAATTCCAAATTTGAAATTCAACTGATTAAATCAATTCCCAAACCCGGGTTTCCCAAGCAATATCAGCTACAGCATGTGTACTTCATATCAATTTTCCAATTTTCAAGTATGTTTCAATTTATACATTTTTAGTATCAGTAAAACCAGATGCATGACATTTCTTTTGAATAAAAAATTTAAGGAAAAGCTTTAAATTTTGAGGAGTGCGAAGGCAACGAGGGTTCAAGTACAAAGTAACAACAAATAGACAGGGCACATACTGTAAATGAAGAAACCACATGGTCATTTGGGCTAGGTTGGTGATTCATCCATTATCCGAAGGCTGTACGGACGAGAGCTCCATAATCAATGCACGCTTGTGGCCGAACATTAAACAGTCGGTCCTAAAAAAAGGCTAGCCAAGAATAACACAATGTACACGAGTAGGCTGGAAATTTACCCAACATTTCAGAGTTAATGAACCAACATGAGCTTTTGAATCCAAGGAATTGTCATTTCATGAGTTTTTTTTCATGTGAGTGTCGTCTTGTGATCTGAATGGAAAGCGAATTGAAAGCCTGCTTCCCCACTGCTTGGAAGCTGTTTGAATTCTGGTGTTTTTTTTTCAATTGGGGGGTGTTTGCTTTTCATTTTCCGTGTGGGCGGGTGGGGAAACACTGGAGATGCGGAGTGGGGAAAGGGATACGTGGATGTGAATGTGCGTTTCATCAAGATTATTAGAGGAAAAGCAATGGAGCTGAACTAATGCATCGCACAGTGTGCTATGATGCACTAAATTAATGCTGGCCTTTGATTAAAGGGAGGTTATTTTTGGGATACCCTTCTATACATTTCTTTGTATTGCCAGAGGGGTGTCTGGGTGTCTTTGGACACCCTGTTTCAATTTACACCCCTATTTACATCTGTCATTTACATGTAAAAGTATTGAAGTGAACAATTTGGACACTCTGTTTGAAAATCTCAACAAATTCACGGCTATTTTTAAATCCTGGCTAACACCTTCAAGCATGTTTTTATTTTCTTTGAATCAAAATATATACATTAATCAATCAACATGTGAAAATTTGAGTTTCAAGCCTTTTATGTTTTGTGTTCACTAGAAATAAGGGAAAATTTATTCAAATATTTGTATTAATTCCAATTTTCATTCAGAAGTGAAAACTCAATAAAAAAAAAATGATTCCATTCAAATAATAGCACCTCAATAGAAATATTTCAAGAGATGTTCCATACCGCATCTACACCAAATAAGTTTATGTAAAATAAATGTTGATAATTTGTTTGTCTCTTGATATACCATTAAATAATGTAACCTACCTTTACAACCCTCTTTTTACAATGTTGTTTGAACTGAATTAAAAACAAAAAACACTGTTCCTGAAAGAGTTTTATGTCAAATGTAGTGTACATCTTATCACAAATCAATTTACATTGTACTTTCTGGGGAAATAGAACAAATAGGGTTTACAAAATGCCTTTATTTAGCGTTTACTGATTGTTTTTAAATAAATAATAAAAACATAAGATGATCCTGTAACTGAACTAATTTTGTTGTCCAGAAAAGGGAAAAAATTATAAAAAAAAAACAAAGCTAATTACGGTGCTGAAAACAAAACTTGATGAATATGAACAAGCGATATTGATTTTCATCAACAGTCACATTGTTAACGAATCTAAATTAGAGGCCATCAAATGACGTCAAGCCATTCTCCGGTTTTGCAGTGCATGTCACCAGAACAAAAACTGCTTTTTTTCCCGACTAACTGATACACCATAAAACATCAATGTTCAGCAGGTGTATTTGTGGCAGTATCAGTGAATGATTTACTTGAACTCCCGCCAAAAAGAAAAATTTAGGATAATACCAGACAATCCATTCATTCAGGGAGATTTGTGGATGTTCGACAAGCCCCTAGTTCCACTGGTGCCACAGACCTCCCCAATGCTGATGCACTCTACAAATTTATGGATGTATTAATGCTGAATTTTAGGAAAAAATGAACAAATAGGTTTTATGACAACCTTTCAAAGGAAAAGGGGACGACCAAAAGAACGAAAATTGTAGCAACGTCAAGATTTATCTTGCCAAAGCCCTGTGGAAAAATATCTGGGTTGCAAGAAAATGGCCAAAAAATTTGACAATTCTCGAGCAGCCTGCAAGTTGTTGTAACGAGTAATGCCTTTCCCCCTCTGCTGTGTAAACCCGGTTACATCCCACTTGTCAGTTTATAATTTTAGGCATGAAGACCCAAAAATTGCCTGCAGAATTTTCTTCAGATTCTGTAGGTTTTCAATCTCTCAAAGAAAAAAAAACCTGAAAATTTTTGGGTTTGATTCTGTGGAAATCATTGTTTATATATACTTCAAAATGTGAACAATCACTGCTTTGTTTGAAGACAATCCATGTGACTATTTATCATGTATTACAAAACTGAGGAAAGGTTGTAAATTTATTTTTCATATTACGTAAATGCCAGGAGAGGCTTTTCAGAAAGTCAGTGGAACCTTTCAGTATAACTGTATGAAATGTCCGTCTAACTCTCTCCACAGCCCCCTTTTTTTTCAATATCAGTATATTCAAACTTTTGAACTGTTCCCGGTTGCACAATTCAAGGAGATTTGATTTGTTATTCAAAAAAATTACAATTGCATGCACAATAAAATACATCAAACCGCAAGCTCAAACATTTAAGAAAAGGCAATTAATCCTATTCTCCCTAAGCATTGTTAGTGAACAATAAAATCCTTCAAAATCCTCCAACTGCCTTTGTTGTCTAGGGAGTTACATGTAGGGTTAAAAAAAAGTGGATATTGTTGGGAAAACACAAACAAAGATTTCCAACTTACTTCCATTGTCGTCCCTAGTGCCTACTCTGAAACTCTTGTTTTCAACAATGTCAACAGTTTTTATGAGGTTGTGTCTTTCAAGTTTGCCGCAGAGTACATTAACACCAATTTATAAGGAGAGAGACTGTAAAACTGTACTGATATATGCTATGAAAATCAGAAATATGTTGTTGGGACTTGGTGGATTAGGCAAAAAATAAAGTCTCTGGTTTCTGGTCTCATGCGCATGCCTGAGATCCACTGGAGTCATTTTAATTATTTTTATTTTATTTTTTGCTATAAAACGATGTCCAATTGCGAGTCAAATTGCTGGATCGATCGATTGCCTTGCTGTGTTTAACCAGTTCGCGTCGGAGGCCGTGCATATTTTTTGGACAGCAGATCGGGAGCGTCTAAACACGCCACAGGATTCTCGGAATTTTGCATAGATTCCCGTCGACGCTAACGAGCCATACATCGGTGGAAGATGCGTCTCCCGGTCACGCTCTGGTAGCTCATTGGTGCGTGTGTGTGCGGTAAAAATAAACCGCCCACGGGGTTCGGAAAACTGTTTATTCCGAGCGAACTGGTTAACGACTTTTCCACATAGGGTATGAATTTGTGAGCCGTCTTAGCCACCATACTATGTGAAATTTGGTCCTTGTATACATGTATCACATATTTCCCTGTTGGCAAAAAAATATATATATAAATAAAAGTGTCACAAGCTGACCAATGACCAGAAACCGGAGCTTTTGTTTTCAGGGGAAGGGGGAGAGAGAGGGCAGTCTTATGAGGTTTTGGCATTTTCTGTTTGGTTTTCTCATTGTTTCCCTGCTTTCATCTTTTTTTAAACTTAATATGAATTTCAATTTAAAGAGGATTAAGTAAAAGGTTTTATTCTTTTGTATAAATTGTAGATTGTGTAAATTTGTGTAATTTGTAAATTGCAGATACTTCACAAATTCACTCATAAAAGCATTCTCTTTATCAAAACGTTACTATGCCACCAAGCAGCAAGCCAGCAATATACATATGTACTGTCGTGTACATGTACACATGTGCCTGGTATCATTGGAAAGTATATTAACCACTCATGCCAGATATGTACTTTACTCAAAATGTGAATTTCTAAACTTTTAATATTCCTGATTTTTTATTTTGAAACTGATCACACATAAAGGTTCTAATAAAGTGCACAAACCGCATCCTAGCAACTATATAAGATCAAGTCACTGTATATCATTATCACCCCAGGCAGGGACAACGTAAATCATTCTTGAAAACTGTCTCAGCTCCAACAGGAGGGTAAACAGCTCTGCTATAAACAGGAGCTTTCGTCAAACACAAGAACCTTTGCCCCAACAGGTCACTCCTGGGTGGAGCCAAGTGGATCATGGTACAGGCTCGTGGTACAGTCTTGGCTCTACTCAGGGGACAAAACCACTGCATGCCCCATAAAACTTTTAAAGCAATGATTTGGACCCATGCTAGAAGCAATCATATGTAATCAACGGATCATGACAATCAAGGCTAATGTTTGGTTTAAAACGTAAAAGAAACAGAAAACAGAAAACAAACAGGACAAAAGCATTTTTCTACAAAGTTACTCTTTCAACTAAACAGCTCATTTTGTGTGTAAAAATTAATTCATTTAAAAAAAAAAAATTGGGGTGAAAAAATTGTAGCAAGTATCAAATCAAGTCGAAACTTTGTAATGATTGGTTCCAACAAGCGAAAATAGACAGGATGTATGAATGCTTATTATATTTTACCAATTGTACCATGACAGATTTATAATCATATCTAAATCGACGAGCGGCATACAATGGAAACTCAGACCAAGACCAGTTACTACTTTAAGGGACAATATCGCCACGATCAACAGGGCATGGAATCGGGTGACAGTTTAGATTAACTCAATGACTGAAAAAAATATCCCACGTGATAAGGTCATTACTGTTGCTGCTGCATAGTGAGCCGTAATTTCAGTCACTGTGTTCATCTTAATCTCGGACCCTGATTCCATGCCCTTTGAATGTTTGCTCTGATCGTGACGATACTGTCCTTTAAACTGAATGTTCAGGACAGGGTTTACCGATTCAAGATACAAACTGCATATGTACATAATTACCAATTTACGTTGCATTTCAGTTTTGTGATTCACAAAACTAAAAATTCTGAAAATGGACAGATTCCATGGACACAGATTCCATGCCCTATTCGAAAGTCTACTCTGACTGTGATGATAACGTCCTGTTAAGTCCTTCATGGACATGTACATACTATAAGGTTATTTTCAGAAGAGAAATAATCAAAATATTCTTTGAGATGTTCATGCGAGGTAAAATTCTATTTGAGTTGCTGGCATTGTATGGGGGGAGAAAAAAAGTATTCTTACAAGTTTCTTCTATGCTCAATTCAATCCAAGTTTTCTACCAGGAACTAAATATCAATCTTGGTACTTTTTTTCCCTTGAGCCTAACATATCGGTATGTATGTAAAATCAGGGTTTGCAGTCAGTTTTGTGGTTTTCCGTTTTGTGGTTGTCCCCATCACGTGGGAAAAAAACAACTCACTCTTCTAGGTCCAGTGAAAACAACTATTGGTCTGCAAGTTCTTCAGATTTATCCCTATGGTCTGGTGTTATTTCTTATTAAAAATTTTTCAAACCTGTCTTCATTACCGTGAGATGTTTAAAACTTTGGTTGGATGCTTCTGGTGGAAGAGATCAATCACCAATAAATGCTCAACATTTTCTCAGCACTCTTGTCATCAGGTAAAACCTCCAAATTCTATTTTCGTTTGAATTGATTTCTTGCAGCAAATGGTTCTTGACTTTAAAATTTCATACATTGTAATTGTCATCCACTTACAAGTGTACATTTACATGAAAATGAAAGTGTTCAGTCAGTACAGTGTAAAAGGGTTTTAAACCTGTGAAATGAAACATTTGAAAAAAAACAATTTATGTTTCTATTAAAACACTAACACTTTCCGTATTCTCCAAAACATCTACAGTGGTCTAAAATTAGATACAATGATTTCAAATATTTCTCCGTCTGAGGGCCTATTATTTTATACAATTAATCAAAGTATTTGGCAAATTAATGTTTGTCCTCCGATCCATGTCTGCATGAATTTTCTCTATTTTCTTGGAAATGACACAATGAAATTATCTGAAACTTTACAGGTTAGTTAGTACACACTGTATACTCTTGATTCTTAGTATGAATGTATTTACAGCCAATTTTACGAATGTGTATACTGGCTGTAAAATCAATCCTCAAAAAAAAATAAAAAATAATTAAACTTTGATTTAGTGTAATTCGATATCTGATGACCTCACCATGACGTCACAACTTAGGATACAACTACATGTTAGGTCTAACTACGTATGTGTTAAGTTTTAAGATTCTGTGAACTCTGCAACTATGTTTTTGTCTCTGAACAAGTCTCCCGGAGAAGAAGGAGAATAAGAAGAAGAAAAAAACCCGAACAATATCAAGGTGTTTGGGCACACACCAAACACCTAAAAAAATATAAAAAACCCAGACAGGTATGTATGCATAAGTTAAACATTATCAAGGAAAAGATCAGACTTACGGCTCGCGGGCATCTTCAGAGGCATTTGCTTCGGTAATAACAACAACACAACACGGAAAACAGGAAGACAGTTAACTCTCAAATTAACACTGAGCACTGATGTGGACTCCAGTAGTAAGCCTGCCTACTGACAAAATCAAAGTCAGCTATAGATTCACTGTATTCAATCCCGAATGGAAAAATTCTTTCAATGCTATCAAACATGGGAGATTTTCTTGAGCGAGCCTAAAACAGATCCAGGCGAAAACCGAGAAGCGATGACAAATCATACATGCACATATATCCAAGGAGGGATTGGGGGAATCACGCTGTACTGGCCCGGACTTGGTCTGGTTGTGATGAGTTTTATCCAGCACACAGTGCAGTGAGCTGTTGTTTCGTGGCGGGTCAGGGGTTAGACTACTCGGGGTGCAATAGTGGGGAAAACAAATGAACAGCACATAATAGAGACGGATGCACATGTGCAATCTGGTGGGGTTGGCTACAGGACTAGGAGAGTGTTCATCATACCACAACACACTATCACCCAAACCCTACTTGAATGGGAAAAAATCACAAAATAAACCCCGCGTACACGGCCCTAGACTAACAGCACCGACACACTGACTACCGTATGTACATGTACATTGGCCAACTCAAAACCATGGAGAGCTGCTTGTGACTGGTACGACCTGACAGTGTGTGGCGCTATCCTTGCCACAGGTTAGTAAAGAGATCATGCATTGTTGACTGACTGAGGTTGATCTGCTGTGCGCTGCCCTCATGTACACATACACACACCAAATGACCTTATTCCCTTGGAAAACACAAAAGTCCATGTTAAAGGACGTTTAACCCCAAGACTGGTCTATAGGAAAAACTGCTGTTGAGAGCCGGCCCCGTTTGTGCACGTATTTTTCTCATATAACATACATGTACCCTTTTGCCCTTACGCCTCGTCCGTCGTTGCGGTCCAATAGAAGGTAAATTTTCTTTAGGAAGGACGGGGGGGTGTCAAAAAAAACAAATCTTGGCAGCATTATTAATTACGGTTGTTAAGATGGTTACTTTGGGAAAAACTGCGAAAGCAGAAATCCACATAAAAATAACTTGGGTGATTATTGAAGTTTCAAAAAAAGGCCCCTATGGATACCAGGGGGTTTTTTCAAAAAACAATTTTAACAGCTTCATTTTAAAAACATCCCTACACTAAAAAACAATTTAGGAAATTACCCACAAAAAAAATATTGGGCAAATTCGTGTGCAGCTTCGTTAAACCATCTAAAAATGTCATACCGTACATGTTACTACACTAATTTTCCTAAAAATTTTTAAGGAAGTTTTTGGGGATATAAAAACCTTTTTAAATTATAAAAAATACAAAATACATGTTATAAACATGTATTTTGTATTTTTATAAAAATCTTAAAAAAACAAAATAAGTTACCATTTCAAAATAAAAATCAAAATATTAATAATCAAAAAATAAAAACAGAATAAAAAATATGGGTTACCGAATTCCCCAAAACTTTCAAAAATGTTTTTTTTTTAATTAAAATTTATAAAATGAATAAAAATAACTTGGAACCGGAGATAAATTTTTTTAAAATGTTTGATTGATTTAAGGTGTAATTTGATATTTATCAAACAAAATTAGATAAAAAAATGAGATTTAAAAAAAAAAATTTATTTATTATTATTTATTTAAATTTGAACAGGAACCAAAAATTTTTCATAATTTTATTTGATTTATGGGTGAAATTTGAATTCCCAAATGTTGTTTTTTTCAAAAAATTTTTTTATCTTTTTTTAAAAAATAATTTCATAAAAATTTGGGATGAAGTGCAAACACTTTGACTTACTTTATAATTAATGTCTTTTTCTAAGACAACTTTTAAATTTATGTACCATATGGGGGCTCTTCATTGATGCAAATATCTAAAACAAGCATATTATTCAATAAAAGCGGTTTTTCTACAGGAACATTTAAAGTCAATAAATTGCATGGATTACACCCACTTTTTGTTTATTGTAAACCAAGGACCCCCTATTTTCCCCCCCATTGTTCCCTTGTTTGTTTTTTTTAAACATGTCCCTTGATTTGTTTTTGCTAACCATAAACCCGAGGACTTCTAAAACAAAAGGACATTGATTGGGTACATCCATACTTCAAAGAACCCGAATCCGCATTGTGTTTTTTAAAAAGCCATCCAAAACCCCTCCTACTACTACAAGGTTCAAAATCAGTAAAAAATGTTGATATACTTGTAAAAGGTATTTGGGGCATTTTAAACTCAAACACTTTAAACCTTATTTTAGTAAGTACATTTACAGGTCAAAATAGCGTCGTTTTTTTTCTAGTTAAAACATTGTCTGGTATTGTTCATGGTGGTCAAAAAAAGCCCTTTTTCACATTTGGGTCAACAGTCAAAACAGGAGTTTGATTTTTACCTCTATAGCTGAAGTGCAACTATAGTGGAGGGTTTAATGAGCACATTGAAATATATTCATATTACTTGTATTCATTCCAATGTAAAATGATCATCAGTGAACCATTTTTGATCTGAATGTTTGATTACGTTCCAAAATATCAAAAGGAATAAACTCTAAGACCCTTACCATCTCAAAAACCCAAATATTTAATTTTTTTTTTAAAATAATTTGGTGTTTTTTTTGGGTAATAAACAACGCGCAGTCATTTAAGCTCTTTCCCGCTTCCCTAGGGGTTTTCATTTATGCGTAATAACACTTTGAAATCGGTCTTCCTTTACTAATGTTTCTGATGAACACAGCAGAAAACAAAAAGTGACATTTGCCGGCAAAAGTCACAACTTCAAAATTTATAATTCAGCAACATCCTGTTCAATGGGGGAAAAATTTTTGAGGTTCGGGGGTTTTATGACACTCGAAAAGGCTCTTCCGTTTTTAATCGGACCACATAAAAAGGGTACTTTTGGATTCAAAAAGGGCTGTGGGTCGTTTAAACCCGCCCATGGATTACCAACGTCGGGAGATGTTTTCCTCAATCAGTCGAAGTGAAACTGGGGAAAGTGAAAAACCTGGAAAAAATAAATTGAAATCAAAATTACTTAAATGCAATGTTGAACGTTGTATTCATCGATGGTTATTACAACAATTTTGTAAATGAAAAAAAATATACAATGTTAAAAAATCAAAACCTGCATTAATTGTTGTTTGAAAAAAAGCATCCCGACCCATTATTTCCTAAGGTTAAAAAAAAAAAAAAAAAAAAATCAACAAAAATTAAAAGGATTAATTTTTTTATCAAAATTAAACCCGGCTATTTAAAAAAAAAAAAAAATTTGGGGGGAAAAGATCAAAGTCTGCATTTGGGACAGAGCAAAACCAATAAATATACAATTCAACCCCACTGTAAAAAAATTTTGTGCATTTAGTACTCTGATGATTCTTTCAGACTTCTTTTCCCCAAAAACATCATACAACGTACATCGGAGAACATTCATCTATTCCATGCAATACATGCAGGTGAACCGATGTTTTTTAAATAATTACACAAGTACCTCATTTGGGAGGAAGCAAATATTAACGGGACGTATCTGCCAGACAAAAAAAAAGTACGTGTATTTGCCCATGTCTAAAAGATAAATTGGGTGGTCCCAGATATCATAACAATCACCCCAAACCTGGGACTACAAACTTTTTTAAACCTCCCCCCGGAACGACTTGCTCTTTTTTTGGGAAAACCATCGCCTGGTTAATTTTTTAAAATCGATTTGCTAAAACATAAGTAAAATCCGTCAACGTACCAGGGGCCGCGAATATACGCCATCACATATTTAATCAAACATTTTTATAAAAAAGATAAATACCTATGAGAGGCCTGAAGGTCAAAAAGGGGGTTTAAAATGGCATTAGACTTGCTGGTCAAGCTGGTCAGTGTGAACCCATTGTCATGTCATTAAGGTAACTCACTCGATATAAATTTGATACATGTACATGTATTGGGGTAAAATTGTACTGGCCATACAATTTGATGAAGCATTGATTGGTGGATATTTTATACACTCATCAGGTACATGTAATTCATTGTATACTCAGGGTCAAAATTAACTTGATTTTTATGGTAGCACACAGGACTAGTTTTGGCAATATTTTACTAGTCCTTCTCAATTTCCTGAAAAAGTGAAATGTGAAATCCATATTTTGCATACAATTATAGTTTAATTGTTAAATTACATTTTTTCACTAGCCCATCAGACTACCCAAACCCCAGCAGCTAGTAGTCCTGCTGCTAAAACCACTCTAAGAGCCTCGGACTTGTGTTAATTTCGACCCCTGATACAGTATGAATTGGGAAATTAACCCTCCTGTGGTTTGACGTTTCAAAACCTTTCAAATCTGCTTACGGGCCAAAATGGCTATCATATTATGAACCCTTTAAAACCCTCCAGAATTTGTTGCACTGAACAACCACACCTTTCAATACCCTTTGAAAGGTATTGAAACATTCAACACCAGTTTGTTCAGAGAGTTGTTACACCTTTCGAAACCTTTCATAGGTCCCTTTTGTCGAACAGTTTTCTCACCTTTCAGAACCCTTCAGTACAGCAAACTTGAAAGGTTTTGAAAGGTCTGACAATTCTATAGCAACTGCACTGTATATAGGAGGTTTTTAAAATGTTGAAAACTGCCTTCACAGGCATTAATTTAAGGTGAAATTAAAAAAAAAAAAAAAAAACTGGGACTGGTGGAAGGCCAAAATCTATACATCACGTACATGTACATGGATCAAGATATAATTTGTCATGGCTGAACAGGATCCAATGGATCAGGTTGTCAAATGTTTGATTTAATTTGTTAATCCATGGTAAATCTGAGATACCACTTCATGTACTATTTTATATCTAGGAAGAAACTCATAACTTTGATTCTTCTTAGTAAATCACAAACAAACACCCCAACAAACAAACAAACAAACAAACAAACCACTCTCCGTGTGAACACTACCCTTTGCTATGTCCATTTATATTTTTCTGACATTGTGCCTTTCATTCTAGACATTACCCCATTGTTTTTTTACATGCATGTTTAAAATGTTTCTAATTTCATTATAGTAAAACTTCCTGCTGTTTTGTATACAATGTTTACCCTAAATTGAATTAAGCTATACTTTTTAGTAGTCTACAATTTCATGATTCAAACCGCTTTCAAATCTCTGAGATTTACCTTTTTATAATGGGTAGTTTTAAAGAGACGGGTACTAATATTTGAAATCATGTTTTTGAGGTCAGACATTTACTTTGGGGGGTTGGACTCGTGCCCTTGTTCCTCTTTCAGCAAGAGAAAAACAACTCTAATTTTGAAGCTCCTACACTGATTGGTTAAGTGTCAGGACAGGTGTGCGGAATCAACCCAAGTGGAAGACTCCTGTTGAATGGTCTTATCTTAAGAGCTCAGCCTGGGCCTGGCTGACCCCTGGTGTTCATTATATCAGGAGAGAGGGCCACAAACAATAATGACTGCAGGGTGTCCTGACTGACCTTAACAATAACAAATCTTGCTGACAACAACAAAAACAAGCGACAACAGAAAGGGGAGAGAGAGAGAGAGCAACAGAATGGAGAAGGGCGACAACAGGAACAGTGGGATGACAACAATTCGAGCGGGTGATAGCTAATTTGAGAGAGGGACATAACAAAACAAGAGGGGGCAAGGAGGATTATTGGCAGAGGAAACCAGCAGGAGACTCCCAGCAGGGATCTTTAAAATAGCTGATAGATTATCGATTCTTGAACAATTAGTGTGGGGGGGCAAGTCAGAAAGCCAAGGAATTTTCTATGTAGCAAGTTTGGTGCAGTGAACACCTTCTGAATGAAGTGAGTCCTGTAGCTGAAGCTTGGTACTTTTGATACAATGTATCCTTGTGTTGACATGTACACTTGGACAGAGTGCAGTCAGGTGTGGATACTGGGATAAAAAAAGGGGTAGGGGGAACTTGGGCAAAAAGTGGAGCCAACTGCCAAGGGAGGGACCACACTAAAAATGTGTTGTAAATTTACATGCATGGTGATAAACAAAAAGCGGGGTGGAGGACACAGGCCTGAATTTCATTCTTGTAGGGCAGACACTTTTCCTGAGTAAAGGCACTTCCATTAGAAAATCAGAATGTCTATGGGAACACCATAAAGGGCAACCAATGCCAAGACCAGGGCAGCGGAGGCCATGGCCTCAGTGAAAATCCAGGCCTGGGGACACAAAATATTTCAAGAATACCATCATCATCTTACATGTACATGTAACACCAATTATGTAGAATTTCAGGTTTTTGATAATACGTACAGTATAAATCTAGGTACATGGTTTTAGTGAAGAAAATTAAACAACAAACCAGCACCATACAGCAAGTATGCATGTACCGTACTAAGACTGCATGTTAGTGGTGATCGTACCATAGATCCTATAACTAGGCTTGGAAGTTCCGCCAGGTACCAGTTCTACCCATTCCAAATTGAGAATCGGAACTGCGGTTCCACTATTTTAAAGAACCGGGCACCGTGAAGAGTCGGTTCGAACCGAGTCCTTCAAATACCGGTTCCCAGACCGCCGCTCTAGTAAATACCCGACTCTGAGGACCAACCCAGCTCCAATTGAAATACCGGTTGTTTGAGCTCAACTCTAGAGCCGAGAACCGGCTCCAGTTAAAATACCCGATTCTCTTGATGAGTGACCGACAAAATGTAACTCTAGACTGCAGCAAACTTTAGGGCCATCACACACAACTGATGCAAACCGCAATGTCTGTGCATCAGTAGTGTGATTGTGTGTCACTGAGTTGTTTATAAATTGCCCCATAACATGGATACTTTGGTTGTGGAGATGTTGTTAAAATGTTGACAGCACGTGTCTTGAGAGTTGAGTGATCAAGGTGGCCCGTAATATGGATAAACTTGTGAAGTTAATAGGCATGTTGCTAGTGTTCTTGATGTACTTTCAATATGGCATGGACGGTAGCGGTACCTTGAATATGGGGGTACAATTGTAATTGCACCAACTTCTGAAATATTGCTGCAAAGCCATGGCATGTACTAGCATGGCTTTAACGTTGTTTCTAACGTAGGATAATGGAAACAAATATCTTACTTAGCTTAACGTTTCCAAAAGTTTCATTAAAGTTTCTGAAACATATTTAATTAAACAACATTATCATCACTGCATTTGCAGTTGAAAATTGAAACTCGCCGTTTCATATCAGGGACACAACAAAGTTTGAATAGACCGTATGTTTTATTATTTTCTGTAATCCTTATGTTTTTCTTTGAATTTCTTGGAACCGGTTCACTTGGAACGAGTCTTTTGGAACCGAACCGGTTCCAGAAATTGTGGAACGCAAGCCTACCTATCCAGGGAGCCGTCATGGCATACACCAGGATATATATCACCAGTGTCTGCCTCTCCAACCCAAATTAGCCCCTCACTGTAAGTCCCATGATGTCATTTCCTATTGTGGGTTTATAGGCCTACCCCATACCAACCCAGTAACATCAGGTGTCTGGATACCTACATGTACATGTATTTACTTGCTGATGAGAGCGCATGCGTGTCCTTACGAAGGGCAACTGATATAATGTACACGTAACAAGTACATTAGTCCATGGGACTGTTCCATTCTATCTACCATCATTGTATTGTCATTTATCGTGTACATTCCATACGAACAAATTAACCACAGTATCAGAGCTTCGTTTACGGTAAAGACTTCTGCTCAAAATGTTAGTTTTCATTACTTTTGGTAACATATATATGTAACCATCGCAATTCAAGTAAGCTATTTAGACAATATTTCACTCAGTTTCTTTTGGGTAATTACAATGTACCAATGGTGTTATCCTTCTAACCCAGCCAAAATTGTGTATACATGTACATTCACTCTATTTAGCCAACCTTACATGTATTAATTCAGCTATGATTTCAACAAATCCAACTTACATGATGCCACATACTAGATAGCAGTTAAGATAATTGACCTATCCTGCCTGTCAATCAAACAGCACAGATTAACCAATAAGGTCACGCCTTTCTATGACAATTGTTACTTTGTCAGGTTACGGGCTTTGTGTGACCAAAATTTTCAAGTGGGTTGAGGACTGAATCTGGATTGGTGTAGATTTAAAAGGACATTTATAACCCTTTTGGAATACACAACAGCTGAAACCACACTTTGTAACCACCAGCCCTCATCCTGTTTCAAACAACAAAGATAAAATGTCATGTTTCCTGACATTAAGACATCGTTTATCCCAAACAATCTTGATATTTCCTTCCACTTGTTCTTTTGACACAGAGAACGCTTGTTGCATTCTGTATTGTGCTCCGTATCCCGGCCTACACAAACCTTCAGAAGACTTAGTGAGTCTTTGTCAACACGTTGACAAAACAGATGGGATGGCATATTTTCATGCCACTTGGAGAAATGCTCTATTGACTGATAGTCCTTCGTGAAATTTACCACACCTTTCCTTTGTTAACTCAGCATTACAAATTACAAATATTGTGAATATTCACTGATAATTTTACATCTTTAGAACTCATTCAGGAAGATTAATTTGTCAAACTTTTAAGTTGTTCAAGTTGATCAAACAATCTTGGTCATTGGTGTTTTTGTTTTTTGTTTTTTTCCCATAATGTAACTTTTTTGTGAAGAGTGAACCTCATGAATTCAGGCCAATTTACAAAATATTAGACGCTGTTTGATGTTTGTTTCTGTCCGTCACTGGATAATGATTGCGCTACGGCTGTGAACAAACTGATCTGAACAGCCTGACAAACCAAAGGCCCTTTCACACGAGACCGTTTAACAAGGGACCTGATTAAAAATCGCATCCATGTTAAAAATAGCAAATCCCAGTGTGTAAAGCTATCGTTGTTAAATAATTACCACACGGACCCTCGTTATTTATAACAGAGATCGAGACCTCCTCAAAAAATCATAGCGATGTTAAAATCGCTACGATAGTGGTGTGAACAGCTTAGTCCCAAACAGGGGACCCTTGCTTTGGCGGTCATTTCGCATGCCAGAACGCATCACTAAATCAGCTTGCAATAAATCCGAATGTGTGTTGCAACAACTTACGTCCTTCCAGATTGGAGCACATCTGAAGAAATAACGTCGGTACTTCTCTTGAATTTCATGAAAGAATTTGAGTCCATGAAATCGTCGAAAGAGCAAAGGATTCCAGAAGAAGAATTCTTACAACTGTTTATTTTCTCGTTGGATGCCTTACGTTAGAAATCTGGCTCTGTGAATCCGTGTAATTGTTGCAAGTATACTTGATTCAATATCCATAATAAAATGAGAATAAAATTGTCGGGAAAATGGGAAGGAAATGAAAACAAAATGTGGGAGAAAGTAACGTTTGACTTACGCTAGCATTATATCTTCACGGAAAACCACTGGTAACGTGAAGAAAGCATTCAGGGAATAAGCTCTCGCGCGGTACCTTTGAAAATTGGATGCACAATCATGACTTTTGACCTCCATGGAAAACGAGGGACGTTCGTTTTGGCATGAGTGAGACGTCGGGGAAAGTTTGTTAAAAAATCGCAAACGACCGAGGTGACAGACAACATGCGCCCATTACCAGGACCTTTGTTATCGGTGCTCATGTGAAAGGGCTCAAGGCTACTAAATAAAATGACCCAAATGGATTGCTGTGCCTGGATTTTCACCTTTAGAAATGTCAATTAATAACAATGTCTGGGGCAAGTACAAGTAAATTCCATGGAGAACAAGGTTGAACATATATGTACTACAGGCAATGGGAGGTGTAAAATACATCGACAGACGAGTGGCTGTGGGCAGTAACTGAAACACTTTGCACATGTACCATACTTGAAAACAACTGTAACACTCTGTGTAGAAATACAAAGTCCTTGGCTTAAGAAACCTGTAGCAATGATATTATTATTCACCAGAAGATGTGACTATACACAATAAACACAATATACAAATATAATAAAATTTCATGCAATGTCTTGTAATGCAAACTTTGACTTAGTGACCAGTCAGATTTAAAGAGCTGCTATACAGATCGACGTAAAATTGCCACCTATTTTGTTGTTCTAGACCTTTTTTTGCTGCATGGTTGTAAACAAATCACTGCACAAAGTTTATTGATGCTTTGTGATTGAAAATGTATGCACACAGTTCCACTTGCTGACTAATGTATAGAATCTACATGCAGTTTGTGTGGCGTCGGGTGCTGACTTTCGTTAACCAACTTGAATGTTTCGGTTAAGCGTTGCGAACAACAGTAACTCCTAGCACAAGTACTATTTCATTTATTCAGCCCAAAAACTGCAACAGTCCTACAAATAAAACATGAGCTGTGAATACACAATGTCTGTCAGAAAGTCAGATAATACTTTTCAAAGCAAGCTTACAACTGCGAGTTCTTTTCACTTACATGACGTAGTAATGTCGTCGATAAATCATACATAGAATTTGACCTTTTAAATTCTTCCTTTAAGATTAATTCCAAGTGTGTCCCATTTCAGACGACACACTCATGTGATTTTGATGTACATTCACCAGTCTTAATAAGGTTCCATTTTCACTAAGGTTGTGCTTTTTCAGTTATTTCGGAATCGGATCCGAAATTAGAAATCTTTGGATACTCTGGTACCCGTAAACAATTTTGTAAAACCTATATGAAACAATTTTTTTTGTTTTATTAGGCATAAAAAGTGGACTTACAAATCTTTCCCACGAAAAAAAGCGATCAGACTCTACAGGATTTTTAACCGGGGCATTCTACCATTCAAATTTGGACTGGCCTGGTTTTTTTTGGTGCTTTTTTTACAAGTCTGGGGAAAATCAAAAATTCCCCAAGACATAACAATAGTAAAGAATGGGGGTGAAAAATTTATGCAACATGTTGGTACTAAATCCTCCTATACAGGGGAAAAATTGGTAAATCAGTCTTTGAAAACTTCCCAAGGATATTTGTGCACAAAAAGTCAAATTTTTAAACCTACAAATAAAATTTCAGAAAAATGGTTCTTTTTAGGGAAAACTTGCTTATTTTTGGGGTAGTAAAATGCTAAAACCAGTCAAAAATGCCCCTTTGCAATTTGGGTAACAAAAAACAGGCAGTTGACTGGTTTTGATTACACAACTTTCATAAGTGATCAATAGTCGGGGTTAAACCAATGATTTTGTTAAAAACTTTCACATTGCAAAATTTTTTTTTGGGGGAAAAAATATTTTTTTGATGTAATCACTTTTGAAAGTAATTTTTAATATTTTAACAAAAGGTTTTAATTAGCCCCTTTATGCTTTGCTAAATCTTCCTTAAATATATTCCCCCAAACACACATGAAAAATTTAACATAGTTTAAACATTTCCATGGGTCTTTCAATTATTTAAAATTTTCCCCGTTTAAATTTTCTTAACAAACAAAAAAACATAGAACACGGTTTTTAAAAGGTAAATATGTGACCCAAAGCGGGTTTATTGGTTGGGTCCCATCCCAAATTTATGTACACAAAAACCCTGAAAATTTCCATTTGTGAAATCATGTGGAAATTTCAAAATTAAGAGGGGAAATAACCGTACCCAAAAATACCAAAAAACAAGACTGCGTCAACATAAAGCCCCCCCCGCTAAACCCCGACCACAGACAGGGGCCCCACTCACGGGTTTTTGCCTAAAGGGGTCATAAATCTTTGTTCTTAAGGTCAAATGTTTAAAGCACAATGCTCCTCCAACCTTAAAGTTTCTAAACAAAAAAAAAAAAAGTTTGTTTTACTTCCCAAAAAATTTTTTTATGCGAAACGATCATTTTTGGGACAGTTTCTTAAACTGGTTTCTTACTTTGGGTTAAGGAAGGCTAATCAAATCGTGCCATTTTTACAAAAATCTTAATTCCCCCAAAGGTTTGGGGGCGAAATAACTGGAAAACTTTCCCGAATTTATCTCAAATTTTGCCCCATTTTAATTTTGTGTTCTTTTCCTTCCATGGGAATTTCGGCAAATCGCTGGTTCCGTTTCTTGGCATAAAATCACAGGGCAACCGCGAAGCATACTAAAAGCCTGGCGGTGAATTTTCTTTTGGGTTTCCCAAGCCCGTAAACGAATTTTCCCTTGGGCCCTTTTTGGTACATGGCATGAACTACGATTTTTATGGGGGTTCTAGGTCGGGGGGTTTTTAAAACTTAAGCTTTTCGAAGTTTTGAATAAATCTTGTGATTGTACAAAATTGAAAAAGACCAGACCATTTTAAAAACTACAACAATGGTTTTAGGTTTCTTTTTTTCCTGGTTTTTTTTTTATTTTGCTTTTTTTATTATACCTTTGGGGTTAAGATATAACCGCGGGAATTTTATCAAAATCACGATAAACCCACAATTTCCCGATGGTACATGTACATTTCTATTTTAATTTTGTTTCCCTTTTTAAAAAAAATTTGCTACATTGTCTTGAAATAAACTTTTTTTGCTGGTTAAATAATGAAAACAATGGCAGGTAATAAAACAATTTTCAGAAATTCCCAGTCACAATTACATTTTTCAATGAAAGAAAATTTTTCCGTTTATGTCCTGCTATCCTGCCCCCCCATGCTTTCCCAGAAATCACTACGTAAGAAGTGTTACAGTATCCCATATCACACCAGTGGGTGGAAATTTTTTGATACTCTTGCCATTGACCAGAAAACCCACACACAATGACATCATCCCAATTTTTGTACATATCAATTACTCTAAAAACGAATCTTCAGGGCCATTTTCCACCAGTGACTTTATTAATGATTAAATATTGGCTTTTTGTCACAAAGGATTTAAGGGTTGTAAAGGAAACATGAAACAGGGAAAGGGAAAAGTCAGTAAACCCCTGTCCCGGACAAAAAAAATTTTTTATAGATAAAACATTTAAATTCTAACCAAACCCTGAAAAGTTTTGTCTGAGAAAAAAAAAATGCTTCTCATAAGAATGAAATGACTTGTTTTTAAAAACCCCCAAATAAATGTGACCCCGGTAAATGAGACATTTTGGGGCAAAAATGAAAATTAAATTTTGATTTCTCATGTGGGCATTTTCGGGATTAAATGACACCTCACTGCCTCTACAGGTTCCGGTTTAAGTTTATGGTCAATTTCGGAACTGAAAAAATTCAAGTTCAATTTACAACGCATCCTTTTTTTCCCTGTTAAAGTTTGGTCTTTTTCTTTTTTTTAATTTTTGCATAAAATTAAAAACACCATAGCAACCAGGAAATACATTGCCAAAACACAATCAAATTTGGCACACACAAAAAATTGATTTATATTTACAATCTGGACTGAAATTTTTTCTGGCCCATCTACATATCTTAGAAATAATTTTAAAAAAACCCCTTTTTGGGGAAAAAAAGTCCAGAAATAAGTGTTCGTCTCAACAACTTCACACAAGATTTAAAATTACTACAAATGTTCCCCTTGGTTGAATTATGCATGGCAGGTGCTATAAATAAATAGGGTTTCAAATTACATTGTCACTTTTTGGGGGTAAAATATAAAAAAAATTTTTTTGCCTTACTTTCCCCCTGAACCAGGAAATACATTCCCAAAAACACAAAAATTTGGCACACATAAATTGATTTATATTTACAATACTCCCTAAAATTTTTAACTTTGGTCTCTTTTCATATCTTAAAAAAACGTTTACTTTTTTGGGCAAAAAATTACCAGAAATAATTTCCTCTCAACAACTTTAAAATGACCATAAATATTATCAATGTCGTCACTTTATTTTCATTTTCACTCTCACTGGCATGACAGTCTCTCATCTCGTCACTACTCCTTTTTAACCACCGTTTGCAAAATATTGTGGATAAAATTTTTCCCCCTCTCCCCATTGTTGGTCACTTTTCAAAAACCCCGGGGTTTAAAACCCGGACCGTCAAAAATGCGTCATGAACCGTTAAACCATGCCCACCAGCGTGTTCCAAAAGGGGTTTTTTCGGCCCAAGTGACCCCGGGGGCGATAATAACTGTGATTAAAAAGGGCGAACGGCAAAAGTTGTTGCCAAACATGCAAAGCTTGACTTAAAGGTTTAATAAAAAACCATGGGGGAAAACGATGTTAAAAGCTTTTTTAAAACAGGGCAATTCTGTTTTCGTTTTACCCCGTGGGCTTTAGTATTTTCCCGAATGAATGCTGAAAAAATTTAATAACTTGTTTTGGAAAAAACGCCTTTTTGGTTTAGGGCCCCAAATTCAGGGTTCACATTAACAACCAAAAAAGGGCGCAGTTTGATAAAACGGAAGTTTTTACCTTTTAAAATCAGATAACCCCTCTTATAGGGGAAAAAATATTTTTTATCATCCTCCCCTGCAAAACTACAAACCCAAAAAAAAATTTTTTAAAGGGAATGTACAGCCTTTGTAATTTGTAAATTCTATGGTACATTTTATCTCAAGTACCCCTTTGAACCAAAATCGTCATTAAAACAATATCTTTACAATCAACGGGCATGGAATCGGGTGCTAGTTTTAGATTAACTCGTGACTGGAAAAAAAAAACATGATAAGGTCATTTACTATTGCTGCTGTGACCAAAAATTTTAGTCCTGTTTCATCTTAAAAATGGACACCATTATGCCCCCCTTTTTCTTCTCGTTGACATTGTGAAAATCATTCGATATTAGTATTCATTCTTTGTGGAACTAAAATTAACCCCCTAGAATCAAACTAAAAATTATTTAACAAATTTTCAATACTTTTGATGACTCTCAGACAAAAAACATTTTCTAGGGTTTAAGGTTGAATTCAAACATTCATCTATAAAAAGGTTGGTTTTTGTACAAGAGCCCCCCTCAATCCTGTTAGGGAAAATAAAACCCCTTTTGTGTCAAGGGGCCAAAATCAGTAAAATGTTGATATAAAAAATGTACTTTCCTTGGATATCTGTGAAAAAATCAAACATTCCCAAAACCCTTCGTGTATTAAGTACATTTGGGTTAAAATGGGTGCTTTTTTACTGGTAAAAACTTTTCTTGTACTGTTCGGGGGGGTCAAAATGACAGTAAAAAAACCAGGGGCCCTTTGGGTCAACAGTCAAAACAGACCCTATAGCTACTTCCCCTAAAAAAATTCAGCTAAAGTAACCTGCAGGAGGCTAATGATCAAAATGACTCTTATAGGGATGACTCCGCTAAAAACAAAGTTTTCCCAAACTAAAAAAATAAAAAAACTACATGAATGTGGGGGGGTTTTTTCAAACTGCGTCTAATAAATGCATGTTATAAACTGTATAATTTACAAAAATCTCTCAAAATTGTTAAAAAAACGTGAACAGGTAAAATTTGGTCGGTGCATGAAACATCCCCACATCTATCAAATAGCTTTGTTTGTCAAATTGACCGGGGTTGAAAAAATCTGCCCCCCAAAAAGTAAATGTCCCCACGTTCAGGGTTTTCTCACGGGGGGCCTCTCACAGGAGGCCAGAAGGATCTAAAAAAATCCATTAAAAAGGGCCCTCAAACTGTCATTGATTTGTCCCTTGGTAAACATAATTTTGATCAATGGGGATCATTGGGGCAATCAAATGAAGGATATTTCACAAGGAAAGGTCCTCTTTTCACAAACAGGATTAATTAATAGGAAGTGATGTTTAATGGCCCCGGAGAATTTTTACATGAATGGGTCGACTAACAAGGCTGGGGAAGTAATTGGGGGATTGATAGGATAACAAGGATGAATTTTAATCTCTTTTGGGTTGTGTCTCAGTCCTTGTCTAGGTCATTTCCCTTAGCATACAGTGCTGCACACAGTAAAAAAATTGTACATGTACTATGCATTGGGAGGATAAGTAAAAACTAATTTCGGTGACACCATTTAAAATTTTCAAATTTTAAAAACAAAATTTTCAACTCGGTAATCGTTTGAAAATGATTCCTCAAAAAATTTCCCCGATTCACAATTAGTCTTTTAACAACAAGGTGAAACCGTGAATTTTCCATCACACCCAAAAACCCCGTGAAATTACTAACCCTTCTGTGACTCAAAAGGGCCAAAAACAGTCAAAATGTTATATACATTGTCTTTTCAAGGTATATCATGCAAAAAGTGAACACTGTCAAACCTTACGTTATGAAATATTTTCAGGGTCAAAATGATAACCCTTTTGACTGGTAAAAAAATTGTCTTTATTGTGGTGGTCAAAAAACAGTAAAACATCAAAAATTGTCCTTTTTGCCCTTTTGGGTCAGTCAAAACCATTGGTTTGACCACTATACCTGCCCCTAAATTTCAGCTACAATATAGTATGAAGATTTTTTGAACTAAAAACCTCCCCGACACTTTGTATAATTTGTTTAAAAAGATAAGGAACAATTTTGTTGTGTTTCCAATTTTAATTTTACCAATCCTAATGTAAACCCTTTAAATTTTACAAAACCCCGCCAAAAAAAAAAAAATTAAAAAAAAAAAAAAAAAAAACCACTTTTGAAAAAAAATTGCTCACCGTTTCAAAAAATAATTTCTTAAACAAAATTCCTTCAACGTAAACTATGACTTTCCTGTTCATGTACATTCTACATGGTATACATATACAATGTCTGGGGAAAATTTTATATTTATTCGAAAATTCATTCTTCAGGGGAAAAAAAACTGTTCATGTACTACACCCATAAAAATTACCTGTTTCATGCAAAAACGAAAAAAAGGGGCCCCCGTTTTTATCACATGCCGCCACCCCAAAATTCAGGCCAAGGTCCCTTTTTTTAAAACTTTCCCTTCAAACAACAGAGGGCTATAACAAATACACTGTACAAGTCGGTTAGAAAAACCAAAAGTGACCTACTCCCGCTGGCTACTCTCTCCCTCATATCCCCAGACCAATAAAGACCATTGGAGGGTTTGCACACTCTTTAGGCCCAGTTTATCTGTCAGTATGAAAAGTGTTAACATTGACTACCTAACATTTGAATCTCTGCATGCTGAGGTAACGTGCAACTCTAGATCTGTTCGCCTTGTTAATATTTATCGACCAGAAAGGGATGTTGATGGTAAACGTGTAAACTTCTCCAGTTTTCTGCAGAATTTGAAAATTAATTGTGGATTATCTCTTACACCCATCGACATTATTTTAACCGCGATTTTAACATTCATATGGACATTATTTCAAACAATTATGCAAATCAGTTTAAAGATCTGCTCTCTCTCTGAACTTATACAGCACATCACAGCACCCACTCATGGTATGGTCACTGTCTTGACCTCATGAAAAGCGTGAAAATACTTCACCTCTTATCTCAAAATATAACTATTCATCCTGGCTTATCTGATCATTATGCAATCATGGTAAATTTGAACCTTAAAATCCTCCCATACCTACCATTTCTGTAACTACTGCCACTGGAAAAAGTAAATATTAAAGATTTATGTCATGATATTGAATCTCAACTGGAAAATGTAAACCTGAAGATGGTGAGCTGGCTCCTTGTCGATCTATTTGAATCTACTGTCCGTAACATCTTGGATGATCATGCCCCATAAAAACTCGAACTGTTAAACTACAATCTGAATCCCCTGGTTCAATGATGATATCCTCCCAAGGAAAATCCGGTCAACGAATAAAGGGATGGTGACAATGGGAAACTTGAAGTACATCGGCAAGAATACTGTAACCAACGTGATATTGTGAAGAACATGATTAACCAGGCAAAATAACTCACTACTCATCTCTTGTGGAAGATAGCTCTGGTGATCAGAAAAACTCTTTAACATTGTTGAAAGCTGTTTCATAAAGCCAAAACTCCAGTGCTTCCATCTACACATCCGATCAGGACCTCGCAAATGCTTTTTCAAACTTTTGTCACAAAATTGAGAATATCCGTGTCTTTTCCCTCAGTCCCTGCCATTCTATCACAAACACCATCACGCAAGGATCCACAATGTAGACTGTCCATGTTTGAGCCTACTAGTGTTACGGAGATCAAAACTCATCATGAAATCGCCATCAAAATCATGTGAACTTGATCAGTGCCAACTTCGCTAATAAAACAAAATATTGATGTTTTTGCTAAGTATATCACAATTTTTGTAAACAGATCTCTTCTTCCGTTGTTTCCCTAATAGCCAGAAGGTTGCTCATGTTAAACCACTCCTAAAAACCCAATTTGGACAAGGAAGTTTCAAAATTACCGACAGTAGCGAATTTAAAGTACCTTGGAAAAACAATCGGCGAGTTGTTTCATCACGGATCTCTGACCATGTTGGTATAATAACCTGTCGGGACACATTTCAGTCAGCCTACAAACCATTTCATGGGCGGAAACTGCTCTTCTTCGGTCAACAATGACATTTTATCTGCCATGGATGAGGGAAAATCACTGCATTAGTTTTGTTAGACTTAAGGCCGCTTTTGACACTGTCGATCATAAAATCCTTCTCTCCCACCTTCAATATCATCTTGGAATACATGACACAGCCTGGATTGGTGTAAGTCCTACCTTTTAAATGGGGCCTCAGCATGTTTGTATTGGTAGCTATCTCCGAGCCTGTTACTCTTGACTATTCTGTACCCCAAGGCTCTATGCTCGGCCCACAGTGGTTTACTGTTTATACCTTTCCAGTTCGTGATATCATTTGAAGTATAATTTAAATTACCATGTTTACGCTGATGACACGCACTACATTACTTTAAATCTTCTCAAGAACCTGCTGATTCCTTTCATTAAAACACTGGAGAAATGTATTCAAGAGATTCGATGTTGGATGAGACAAAACTTCCTGAAAGTGAACAATGAAAAAACAGAATTTGTTCTATTTGGATCACGTCAGCGTTGTCTAAAGTTTTCTTCCATTTATTACAATTGGTGACTCGCAGATAACCCCCTCATTACATGCACGTAATTTGGGTGTTATATTTGACTAACAATGACTTTAAAACCACATATCTCCCAAAATTGTTAGCATATCATCATTTCATATCAGAAATATAAGCCAATTAGGGAATACTTGAATAAAAGTGCGCTGAACAAATTATACATGCATTTGTCACATCACGGCTCGACAACAGGGAAAGCTCTCGCTACGGTCTTCCAGAATCAAATATCTGTCTTCAGCACATACAAAACACAGCAGCTCGTGTTGTGAATTGTCGAAAAGTCATGCCATATCACCAATCTTGAAAGAACTGCACTGGCTTCCTGTTTCTGAAATTGTTTTTAAACTTATGCTAATTGTTCCAAATCTTTTAATAACATTGCTCCAATTTATATTTCTGAACTACTTAAAGTCTACACTCCATCACATAATTTGCGCTCCAGCAACATGTCATTCCTCAAGAACCAACTTCAAAGGGAACTGGGGTGATAGGTGGTTTTCTGTCGCACTCCGAGACTCTGGAATCATCTTCAACTAAACTCAAATCTTGTCATAGTAACCAGATTCAAGTCGATGCTTAAAACTCATCTTATGTCACAACTCTTCAAAGATGATGTATATTTGTAATTGCATTGTCGTACATAATTTGTTTTCCTATGCTATCATTGTATATTGTTTGTATTAATGTTTTTCTTTGTTTCCGCCTTTAGCGCCAGCAGAGGTGGATATGGTGCTAAAAATGTTTATTATTATTATTATTATTATGTAAACTTTAGTTTACACACAGTATGTACATGTACATGTATGTTGTACAGTGTACTTGACTTTCTTTTAATTTTAAAACATTTGACTTAAACAGCTCAAATAATTTGCTGTACAATTTTGCACACAGAATTAAAACACTCAAGAACATCTCTCAGGCCTCAAGCCTACAAAGTACAAGGAACCCTTTAATAATGTTTTTATTCAGCCAGAAAACTGAATGTACAGTACATGGGCAACATAACATACTGTATGCTTATAAATTTCATGTTAGAAAAATCACTAATCAATCTCACATACAGAAAATTGTTTTTCACATCTATAAATTACATATTGTTACCGAAATTAATTTTATACCCAACAAAAGCAGCCTCTTTCATTGAACATGTAATCATTGACTGAAATTGTAGCTTGATACTGTCTTGTCTTTCCTGACAAAAACCCAGCTTGCACTGTTGAGAAGCAAGTATTGGCTAAATGATACGCAGGACTCTTTAATTGCTGACACATTTGCAAGTCAACGAACAGGCCCTGTACTTTTCAATTACGACCGGGAGTGACACAGCGTCTGATCATTATGTGTTGTACATCTACATGTATGTGTACGTGTACCCTCCTTAATTATCACACATACCTGCATCCCCACAGTCTATTGCTTTTGCTAAACACACTCAAGAAGCTGAACAGAGCTTTCAGCATTCTGCAAAGAAAAAAAACTCAAATCCATTTATACTAGTCTTTATTACAGATTTTGTCATTGTGCAAAGTGCTGCAGAAATGGTGTGCCACCAGGGCAGAATACACGCTTTAGGGGAATGCCACACACAAAGGATGTGGTGGATATCCCCATTGGCTGGTAAAATGAGTTTTGGCTTCCAAAAATTTATCAGTACAGTTGACGTGTACCGCCAATGGAAATATCCACGCACAACCTCTGTGCAACATTCCCTTAAAAGCGTGTAATGAATCGAGAAGCCAACTAATGTACACATATACTGACAGATCAAACTGAGTTTGCTTCCTATAAACAGGGAAAGTTTGAGAGTTTCAGAGAATTTGAATGATCACTGAAACACAACAAAACATTTAAATTTAGCTTCATAAAAAAATTTATTAAAAAAAAAAAAAAATTGATTGATTTGAATCCGGTTTAAACAAAAAATTTTCTGAGTTGTTAAATTAAATAAAAATTGAAAGTTGGGTTTTAAAATAATCAAATCCCTAAAACAGTAATTTTATTTTATTAAACATTTTTCAAAAAAATTCCCTCTAATTTAAAAAGGAAAGACAAACAATTTGTAAAAAAAGGGGTGAAAAAATTTTCCCAGTTCAAATTTCAAGTTGAATAAACTAAATCTGATGAGTGCTACTACTGGTGGCAACACAATGCTCCTTTCACAGAATTTTTTGGGCCTCCACTTCATTATGAATCACATAAAAAAAGTGTTGGGGCTGCCCAAATCACGTCCCGGGAAAGGGAAAATTTCGGGCGGGGGGGGGGGGCCTTCTATTGAACCCACAGCTGACGTACTCAATGGTGACCCAACATGGGAAATTTTAAAAAGGGGAGTATCGCCCAAATCGACGACTTTCAACGGGCATGAATCATGCGTTTAGATGAACACGGTGACTAAAAATTACCTCATTTAGCAAAACATTAAAATGCTTCATTTTGGGGCTTTCGGGGTCGCTGAGTTACATGTTCTCATGTAACATTCATCCTTCCCCTGTGGGATGATACTTCCCTTCACCCCCTTGTCGTCCCATTTGCGTAAAAAAATTTATCTGTGGATTCCCCCTGCTTTGTATCTCATTGTTTGCAATGGAACAGAAAGCGCATCAAAGGTTATCATCCCCAAAAGTGGGGGTACCAGAACGATACCATGCTCGTTGTCGCCCCGGAGGTCAACAAAAGGTCCACCATTCTTTTTTTTCCCCAATTTTTTTGACACTATTGAAAAAAATTGTAGTACGTCGTGGGGGCTGCATGCCCACCCCTTTGGTTGTGGTCAATCCTCTAGGTAAAAACCCTTTTTCCCTTTGAAATTCTTTTATCGGGGTTTGGGTTTCCTTGACCAGAAACCCCGGGGAAACAAACTGCCCAAACTGCAAAAAAAAAAAGGGCGTCTACATTTTAAAAAAATTCAAAATTTTGTTACACAAAGTTCAAGAGGGCATTTCAACACAAATTTTTCCAAACCCGTTTTTCCCTGGTCGCCCTCCCCTTTAAATGGGGTAAAATCTTTTTTTTGCGGGAAAAACCCTGGGCGGGTATTAAAAACCCGGGGGGTTGAGGCCCTTTGTTTTTGACAATGGCTTTTGGGTGGGTGTTGGCGCCCAAGAAAAATGTGGTGTTTAAAGTGTAATTTTCCTTTGAATGATGAAATTTTTTTTTTTCGTTTACTTTGCATTCACTGTCAAACGGGAAATTTCTGGGTAATTTAAAATTTTTTTGCCCCCTGACGGACTCCCTTGTCGGGAAAAACTGGATTCAGATAGATGAATGTGAATTCGTTTGGTATTTTTTTCGTTGGGGGGCCCCCAACCTTTTCTGGGGAATTTTTCCCCGGGTTTTGCTTTTTTTAAGTTTTTGGGGACGTGTTTCCAAAAAATGGTTTGGTGGGTGTAACACCCGTAAAACGATGGGAAATTTTAGGGGTTAAAAAAATTAAACAAAATTTAAAAAAAAAAATATTCACTTTTTTTGTAAATATTTTAAAATTTTTTTTTTGACTTTGATTTGGTAAAATTTTTGTTAAAAAAATTGTTTTGGTTTTGGGGGGCTCATAAAAAATACTAAACATTTAAAAAATCCCTTCCAAAACAGCATTTTAAATTCTTTAGTGAATTTTATATATTTTTTGTTGTGCCAATTTTATATCTTTTTATTTTTCTTTTTATTTTTCCCTTTTGGGGAATGAAACTCTATAACCGTGTTCAGTATTTTTCAAAAATGCCATTTCAAAAAGCCGTTAGAAACCATAAGTGTAAAAAAAATTCATTTATATTTACACATCAATTTTAAAAAAAAAAAAATTTTTGGGTTTTAATGGATGCCTTTCTCATTTTGTAAAAATTTTTTTTGCTTGTTTTTTTTAAAACCCCAAAGAACAAAGTTTTTTCTCAATTTTTGTTAAAGTTTTGTTTATGTTTTGTAAAAAGAAAAAACATCAAAATCATCCGATTGAAATCTTGTTTAAAAAGTATGGTTTTCAACAAAATTTTTCATTTTGACATGATATTCTTCCCCCTTTGGGCTGATTTCCCTTGTTTTTCCCTTGGAAAATAAAAAAAGATGAAAAAAAGCCAAAAAATTTATGGTTCCCGTAAAGTTCTACTTTTCTAAGGGAAAAAATTCTGATTTAAAACATATACATAAACTTTTAAGTTGATTTAGTTTTGATGGTTGCCATAACATTTTCATTTCTTCCCTATCATATCCTTATTACATCCATGTTTTAGTTGGTAACATTTTTGGTTATTTTCTACAAAATCTAAAATATATTTTTCCTGTATGTTTTATTTAAATTAACAAATTATAATTTATTTGTGTCTTTTATTAATTTTTTATTTTTTATGCTTAACTATGTAAATGGGTTAAAATTTTGTGTTTTAATATGCCATAAGATTATAAACATTCAGTTAATTTTCATTTTTTCTTTTTTTTCTTTTTTAAAAAATTTGTGTTTGACAAGTGTTTTTTAATCCTTGTTATGAAATTTTTTTGGACTATTTGGTTTGTCTGTCTTTTTAATTATTGATCCCCTTTTCTGTTTTTTGTTTAAAAAAAAATAATATAATATAAAAAATACAAGGGGAGGCCCATGGAAAATTTTCAAAAAAAAGGATCCATGGTTTTCTATTTGCCCGGATTTTGTTAACGTACTTACCCCAACTGGTTCTTATTTTATAAATAAATTTAAAATATACTTTTTTTTTTTATTGGTGTTATAAAAAGGTTTTAGGGTAAACTTTTTTGAAAATAAGGGCCGTAAAAAAAAACCTCCATGAAACCCCCTCCGATGTCAACGGTTTATGCGTGTTTTTGCGCATCCCCGGGCAGTTCTCCGTCGTCCCCACCAATCGTGGGGAAACCCTTGCAAATGGCGGCACATGCCCAATCCGGGTTTTGGACTACCGTCACATTTTGCCCTGACTGGACTACCAAAAAGGGAAAATAAAAAGGGAAAATAAAATTTCTATCCTCTGAAATATTGGGTTAGAATGATTAGGGACATTTTGGTGTAATTTGTTGGTTTGTTGGTTTTTTAAAAAAAATTTTCGATCAAAATAAACCCCAGAATATCAGTAAATCAGGTATTTTTCAAGCAAACTGACGATTACTCCTAACCTTAGACAATGTGGAAAAATTGGTGATTACGTCTAAAACTGAAACTACACACATTCCACGAACGGTTCAGCTCATTAAATATTCAAGAGGTCACCGTCCGACCCATACATACAGCGCAAAGAAAGGAACAGATTCTGTGTGTGCGGACTGACTCAATAAACCTAAATTCGTACACACATGGCAGAATCACATCAAAACAGCTATAGTACCTGTATCAATGACAAACATGTAAATAGACAACAAAATACTGTTACAGTGCAACTTCCATATTGTCTCTGGGCATGGTTAAACCTCCATTGTTGTAGGGTGGGCATCTAAATCTCAACAAGCACAAGATAAATATAAAAGTGTCCTCCTTCATGTACAATTTTTGTTTCTTCGTACATGTATGTCAGGAATTTTTGCTGAAAATACAAACATAATTCTTTAGCTCGAAAAGAAACCATGTGAGTTGTACACCAGTACTCGATGTGAAGTTCCAACGATAGTTGAACATGTTCCTATCAGCGTACATATGTACGGTGGCTCAATCTTTTTTTTTAGAAAATATGCACAAAAACATCGTGAGTGTGAGCTCCTTTCAACTAATATCAAAAATTAAAATATGACTATTGTACTATCTTTGACCGCCAACAACCTCGCCGAGTCTGACTGTGCATGTACGTCACTAAAACACTGCTGCAAACCGGCAAATCATTCCTGGAAGACTCTTAACCACAACACAATAAAAGTTCATTTTCCAAGTAATTGATCCCTCGGTGAGAGACGAGAGATTATCGTCGCTTCACAGCTTCACAAGTGCTTTAAACCGAAGACGTTATTTACGCTCATCGGGTTGCTATCGCTGCACTATCCCAACTGGGAGATACTTTTATCCTATGAAACCCTCTTCTCCAATGGGGGATATAAATATGACCAATTGGGAATCCCTTTGGTGACAATGACTTCTGTGTGATATTAATAACATCAATGAAATGAAAGTATGCAACTGGGACCTTTACGTACATGTACAACAAGAGATGAAGCGGGCATTATTAAATAGAAGCTTTTATCTATGATGACGTAATGATTCTGGGCTCAGGGCCGTTCTTAAGGTCATTCATTACTTTTTAATCATTAAAAAAAAAAAATTGTGATGCTAAAATATTTCTTTGTTCATGACAGTGGCTATGAGATAACCAAATTGCAGCTTTTCAATGACGGATGCATGAATCAAAGACGTTAAATTTTTGGTTTTACAGAAATTTTCCCGGGAGATTTTTGTTTACATATTAAAATGAAAAACAAAATACTTTGAAATGAGATATTTCAGAAAATAATTGTCAGCAACTGGTTTAGTAGTACAAAAGTATCAAAATTAATTTATGTCGGACTGAACAATAAACTCGGTAGATATTTACTTAGTGTAAAACCATGCTAAAATTCAGTGATTATTTTGAAAAATGTGTCATTTTAATCAATTTGTTTAGAGCAATGTTCTATTGAAAAGAAAATTTAGGAAATGTCTGTTAAAATAGCGAAATACCGGGCGATACATCTTTAAAACAGCTCTAGTGGTGGCTGAGACCAGATAATTAAACCCACTGGTACATGCACATTCAAGACTGAAATCTATCAATTAACCTAACCTTCCCATATCCTCCAAAATCCTCTTTGTTAAAGTGAAGGATTTTGAAGGATTGATTGTCATGTACATGCTCTTTGCTAAAGTGAAGGATTTTGGAGGATTGAGGTTATGAGGCATACTTGCCCTTTTCCCTGGTACACTGTACATGTACATTCATGTTTGTTGAAGTGATTGCAAGGTCAGTGCTTGGGTCAGAGGACACTGTTAGTTGCTCCATGCATGAGGGAGGGGCCTGCCATGTACATGTATCCAATTAGAAACACATGTGTGCATACATGTCAGTGCTTGCTTTACTACTGAAGGATTTTGGAGGAATCAGGTTATGTAAGCAAATAGGCCTATGGAGTTAGGGTTAATTCTCACTATTTTTTAAAGTAAGAATATAAATAAAATGTACTGGAAAATAAAAATTCAGCCAGCGGTACATCATGCATGTATTGCGTTGTGTGTATATAATGTACATGAATGGTCTGGACAATTGGTTGTTTCACCTGTCATGTTAAAGTCACTATACACTATTGGGTAATCTAAAAAAAAAAAATAATAATTACAATAATTTTACAAAAACTTACCTGATATAAAGTTGATGATGGAATCAAACATCTTGAAATATTGATTGCAAATTCGTTTATAAAAATTCCAAAAAAATTTCAAAAAAGACTGCACAGTGGAATACAAATAAATCAAACTTTATTCTCATTAACAACACAATGAAATAATCTTTCACAGGAGGTTTTAATATATTGATTCTTATGTAATACATGTATGTATGGTTTGCTTTAAACAGAGTTTGACCTAACCAGTAGTATGTGTCGTGTATAACTTTTTTTTATATTTTCCTCTTGTCTTCTCCATCCATTTTGCTGAAAGACCCACTAATTGCTGGGGGCTTTTTATATTAAAACTGCAGACTGCCTTCATATACTTTTTAGGATTAATTTATTTCCGTGGGGACTGACGACTGGTTGACAGAGGAAAATTATAATAAATTTATACATGGTAATGTTCAAAAGTATAAAACCATGTGACCTTTACAGTAAGTGCATGTATTTGTATACAGAGTTTGAAAATTTTACCTTCTCCACAACATAAAGAATTTTTTTAATTTTCAGATGAATAAGATTGGGAGATGTTATGTTGCATGGGTGGAGTGTGTGGCGGCGGTCTAGCTTACGGACTCAAGTTCTGGTGTTAGCAGCAGAATGTGGTTGAATCCCGACCTGCACTTTTGTCCCGGAAAGACACTTAACCATTGCTTCTCTCCCAGGGATTAAATGGGTACCTGTGAGGGGCAGAGTTGGTTGATTACCCTATTGCACTGTAATGGCACAATTGAGCTGTATACTCCCAGGGAAGCTGAGATGATTTATGAGACTTATGAGCAGGGTAATGATAAAATCGCTTGAGCACCACTAAGTTGTTGGATACATGTACTATAAGTTCCATATTATTATTATTATTATTATTATTATTATTATTATATTTATTTATTATTATTATTATATATTTTATTATTATTTATTATTTGTTTTTTTATTTTATTATTATTTTATTATTATTATTATTAAATTTTGTTATTAATTATGTAGTATTAATTTTATTTGTATTATGTTGGAATTATTATTATTATTATTATTATTATTATTATTATTATTATTATTATTATTATATTATATTATTTAAATAAATTTTTTTTCCCCCCAAAAAGGGTCTCAGTTCGGGTCCCCATGTTGCCTCAGCCCCACGTCAGCTTTTTTAGTGTTCTTTTTTTTTTTAAAGCTTGAAAGTACATGTATGTCCAAATTTCACCAAAAATTTCTGGTCGTTGGAATTCTCGCACTGTGTTTTAACCAGTTCGCCGGAGGCATGTATACATGCAATATTTTGCACCAGAATGGAGGGGTCTAAACACGCCAGAAAAATCCCGGGAAAATTTGTATGCCTTTGATTGAGCCGGGTGTCGGTGACATGCTCGGAGTGCCCGGGCCCCCGCTGTGGAAGCTGCCTTGTTGTGTGGGATAAAGAAACCCCCACAGGGGCCCCGAAAACTTTTATTCGATGAAAAGGTTAAGCGACTTTGTAACAAGTGGGAAACTTGGAGGATGATTACATTGGTTCAATCCCTTCTTAAATTATTGGAGGAAATATATTAATGCCTGACTACAAGTCTAAAAGTACATGCATGCATACACTGTACATGTACAGGTACACACCCACACACACACAGTCTTTTTCCGTATTGTGGGGACATGCACTGCTTTTACACAGTTGGGGACCAAAAAATGCTATGGGGACATGAAAATGTCCCCACAGAAATTGTAGCCTACCTTTTCTTCTAAGTCCCCCAACCCCCGAAGGCCTACCCACACACACACACACCGCACGTTGTACATGTAAAAACCGACTCTCTTGGTCACAGTGCCCCTGTCACTGAGTCCCAAATTTTCTAAAATTAAACACCTCTGCACCCATGCACATGTAAGTAAGATAGAATTTTGACAATATCATTTGGGCTGTGTGACAGTGTGTTTAATTTTATCAGGGTCCTGGGAAAAAACAAAGGGGAAATACAGCTGATGAAGCAACCCAAAAAAAAAAAAAAAAAATGAAAACCCAAAATTGACTTCCCCTCATCTAATGGTTTGCTGATATGAATCATTACACATTGGTCTTGTCATGGATCAGTACTCTTTTATAATTACAAGTGCAATTAGTTGCTTACATATAGTGTGTGTAAAATGACCATAGTGATAGACCAGTACTGGTAGCATTCTGGGCTGATGTATAAACTAAACCTTTATCCCAGTTCTATTCAGTTTGACTTTAGTGAGACATTGAGAATCCCCCGCAACATGAAGGTGGTGGGCACAAGGCAAACAGACCTTCTACTCGGCACCATATTGGTCGGGGTTTCCCCTTTTACACAGTGAAATTTTAAACTAACTCAATGCATGGCGACCAGACTATTTTTCCCCAGCCTCAGTTTGGTAAATGGTTGAAGGGAAAGAAAAAAAAGATATTTCTCTATGGGGCAAATAAATAAATAAAAAAAAAAAATTAAAAAAAACGAAATTTACATAAACCTTTTTCCCCCCATCCTGGCTCCACAAAAGCTGCAATGTACACACGGTACATGTAATAATCCTTGAAAAAAAGTTAAAAAATTTTGAAAATTTTTTTAATCCATGATAATAAATTTGATGGTTCGGGGGAAAAATCTTCCCCAACATGCCCAGGGTTAGGGACGAGTCAACAATTATATATTTAAAAGTACATTTTGGGCTCTAAAAACAGAATGGAAATTCAGGAAAGCTTTTAAATTTTTTCAATCAAACAAATACATTGTACAAAAAAGTACTTTACATTATTGAATAAAAGAATATAACAGTGGACAGGTTTACCCCAAACATAAAAAACTTAGTTTTGTATTCATGAAGATGTAAAAAAATGGACACAAATCTTGTGGATTCGAGCCTGTTCTACCACTTTGGGGGCTCTTTTCCCCATGGTTTTGGTGGTGGGTCACGGTCAATTTCCCCAGTTTTCCTCTACGTCATTTTCTTATACTGCTATACATATCCAGGATGTACTGTACATGTCTGGGTTTAATTTTATTGCCCTTTTGTAAATTTATTCTTCAGCTGTCATCATTTTAAAATCGCCAAAAAAATATTAATTTTTGCCCACTGGATTTGGGAAAAGGGAAATGACATTATCACATCTCATCATCATCCCGGGTCGGAGGGTGGCCGATGAAATTTTTGGTTTAAGACTATCGTTTAATACGAAAAACCCATTTCAAAGGGCCCGACGCAAATAATTACAATATACAATTTTTCTCAACACAACTATAGTTTCAGAAATAGCTTCAGTATTTAAACCCCCCATGTGTCCTTATGTCTACCTGGAATATACAATAATTTGCAAAATTGCAAAATTAAAATTTCCTTCCCCCATGATAAATGACATAACATACAGTTCATGTACATGTAAAAATATTACCCCTGTTTTAAAATTTTACAAACATGCCTAGTTGGGGCTTTCTTTAAGCCCGAGAACATTTTGTTTTGTTTATAAATATCATCAAAAAACCACTTCGATATTTATTCATTTTTATTTAGGATCCCCTATTTTTTAAATAGGTTTTTTAGAACTTTAGCTGAAGTTTAACCAACTAAATGAAAAAAAAAAAATAAATTTATAGTTTGATGAAATTCTTCGTCGGTGATAAACAATTGATTTTAAATTTTTCCCTACACCGTGTGTTAACACTGCATACTCTCTTTTGTGTCTGGGAAAAAAAATCAGGGGAAGTTTTCATCAAACTAAAAATGGGCCCCCGTTGCGATTCTAGCCAACTTCGACATCGGGAAGCTCGGTGGTGGGGAGGTTAAAAACTTCACTAGTAAGCAGGGGTTTGGGTTGAATCCCCTTTATCGCCTGTGAATTTTCCACAGAGACTGGGGAAAACCGAACAGTGCTTACACCTGTGTGGGCAAAAAAAATCAAAAAACCTTTAAAGAATTTTTAACAAACCTGGGTGTTGGGGTTTTAGATTCTCTTAATCTTTTTACAGTGTACATATTAATCCTGTAAGGGCATTGCCTGCATAAATTAGCCAGTAATTTTCAGTCAGTGTGTTCATCTGAAACATGGACACCGATTCCATGCCCTGTTGAAGTCTCCTCGATCGTAATGATATTAATTAATCTTAAAATGAAATTGAATTCTCAATTTGAAAAATTTCACAATACATACAGACGTACACACACTAAATATGTACACACACATAAATATGTACACACACTATATTTATGTACACACCACTGTTGGTTTATTTCCTCTGCAAGATACGAATTTCAAGAATATTGGAACTTAAGATGTCCAGCATGTCTCCTCAATGTCCCTGGCATTTCGGCAAAATAGGACAGCAAGGTAAACAAAACACTTATGATTTGTGCTGGACTGGTTTACAAACCAGGGGAATTGGAAACCCCAGAATGAGATACAAACCTTCCTTTGGAAATTACATGGGGAGTTAAGGTCATGCAGACATACTGTGTGTCAATCGGTATACCAGGCAAACTGCTTTCTGACTGGTGCCTGGTCCAAAAGTCCCGATTTATACAACATTATTGAAAGGACACCAGTGAACAGTCAACTTCCAAATCATACATAAATGGGAAAAATAACATGGCACAGATACATGTATTTAAGGTGATTATCTGAATATTTACTTTTAAGTATGCACATATGTAGTCTGTGTGTGGCGCATACTTGTACAAGTGTACATGTACATGTACTATAGTGTGTATTCAGTTTTACATCCACTGTACACCTATTTGGTCCTGTCAATGATTATTGCAAATGATGTGAGAAGCTATATCAACAAATGTCTTGGCTCATGACTATTGTACTATTACATGTATACAATATTGATGGTTTTACCTAAAGACCATTTAACACTGCACTTCGGTAACCTGTGTAAGCGTACAGACTAATCCAGCGACCTCTATTTTCCACCATTACTTGGTGGTACCACACTACCAAAACGTGGTACACTAGCGTTTCCAAACCGTCAGTGTACAGATTGGTTGAAGAAACACTGGATTGCATAGAAACTGATGCTTGACCTAGAATGTAGGTACCACTGCAGTTATGGCAGCGCCTGTGAACTGGTCGATGGATTAGTCTATTTATCAGCATTAAGCATTAATCATGTGACCCACTTCTGAAATGTTTGCTGGAAGTAAAAAAAAAGAAATTTTTAAAAAATTAAAAAAAAAAAGAAAATTTA
>JAQQFT010000179.1:0-38859 GCA_029582265.1 Zoroaster sp. YZ-2022
CCCCACAAACAAGAAACTAGAGGTTTGGATACAATACAGGCTACTTCTTCAAAAAAATTTTGAGGCAAAACAGATTTAAAAAAACTCACATGCCTGTACAGGTCTGTTATCAATTAATGTTACACATCTAGTTAATTTTATGCCATTGATATTTTAGTTATGTCACTTGAATATTTAATAGTTATTTTATATACAAATCTGCTTCCAAATATACCCTTTTTCTCTGTTTCAGAATTTCTGCCGGCATTTAGTATGTAATATGTGGATTTTATTCCTTCATTTTGTGAACAAATTTGACAGCAGTAACCACTTAACATTTGCATATGAATACATCCGTGCAAGACATGAATCGCCGACCCGTCAGAGCCCAAGGTTGCTTAGGTCAAATGGCTAATCTCATATATCGTCACAACATAATTTTTATTTTTGTTAGGTTATCTTTGAAGTGATCCATTATGTTCGCTAGAGATATTTTTGAGGACGGCAGCCAAGCCACTTCAGCAGAGACACAGTGAACAACAATAACAGTCGTTTACCCCTTGGACGGAGGTGATGGTGTTTGGAGGTTGATAACTTCGCCACAAAGTTATACATAGGCTACAGGGGAGTTGCAATAAAACAGTCTTATCCAATCAATATTAAGACCAGTCGATCATAACTGGCTATTAAGACCAGTCCATCATAACTGGTTATTAAGACCAGTCGCATCATAACCGGCTATTAAGACCAGTCGATCATAACTGGCTATTAAGACCTCAGTCCATCATAACTGGCTATTAAGACCAGTCCATCAGAAGCAGCATCCATACAAAAGAATTCTCCGGTTTCTTGTCTCCGCAGGCCAAATTTTTTTAATTGTTATGAACGATGTCCACATTGCAGCCAAAATTGCTTGATCGATCGGCAATGCCGTGCTGTATTTGAACTCACATTTCACATAGGGCATGATCGCTTGCCCACCCAGAGGCTTCTTTAGCCACCATACTTTGTGAAAAGGGAATTTGATTTGGTTCCAATAACAATGTATAATATTTATCACGATTTCACTGGTTGGGGAAAAAAGATTACCAAAAACTAAAAAGTACATCAGTAACCGACGAAGTTTACTTGAGGACCAGAAACTGGAGACTTTTTTTGGCCCAAGACAGTCTAAGCTTTTTATAGATATCTTAGTCCCATGCAACAGAACCATAAAGTCAACAAGGAATTAACATGATCAAATTAATTAACAAAGACCTATACTGGATATTTATGCCCTTTGTGCAGGTAATTAACCCCTTCTACTTCTGGTACTTTTTCATACAAGTTGATGCACTATTTGAAACCATTCGCTTTTTGTGGTTTTGAATGGTGAAATAACTGTGTATTAGCATTGATTCCCCAAATGGTTTTGAATGGTAGGTCAGCTAATACAAAACCTCGTTTGGCGAATCATCGGGACTCTATGCATTTGAATGGATTTGAATAGTAGTAAAGCTTGCCAACAACATCGTTCAAATGGTATCACCATGTGTACAAAACCAACGGGCATTTTGGCAAGTGGGAAATTTTTGAATGGTTTCAAATGGTCAAACAGTAGGAGGGTTAATCACAAATAGGTTCAAACAAATATCTGCTTAAATTGTTTTAATTTTTCAGCCCAATTAATCATTTTTTGTTATTTTTTTACACACTTGATTTTAAGTATATTGTTGCACGGTTCAAGCACAGAGGTCTTTTAATCTTTCTGTACATAGGTCATTGTTGCAGCTCAGAAATGATTAATAATATTTCTACTAGATTTGACTGAAATAAATGATGATATTTCATATCATTATGTACCAAAGATCATCGGATTACTGGTACCACTATAGCTTCTGCATCACAACACTTTTTAAACCAGGTAGAATTATAGGCCTATTGTTGCAATTTTTTTATGGTCTATTTTTCAAACTGCTCCAAACTCTCAAACCCACTTAGCTCGGGTCGTTCCTTACAGACCTGCCCAAGACCAGTTACGTAATCCACCAAAAGTTGTATATATATACATTGTATCTAAATAAACGCATACAATTTCTTGAAGCCTTTAAGCAGTAATGGCATGATTGAGTGTTAACATTTTGTTGCTTTTGTTTAAATGAATGCATCGCTGCGCTAAAGTTATCAAGCAGATGGTCGGCAAACATGAGCAGGCAAATTATCAATTATCTACCAACATTAAAGTTTACTATCAGGCATGATATTCTCACCCTTGAAAATAAGTAGGAAAATTTTATGGCATTCAAAAGACCACCTGCACATTATTGGTTAGTAAATTGTCACAGCACTATTGTTGAAGTGCAGTAATTTTTATTATCCTAATAATAAACAATCATACCGATTTTGAATTGAATCGGAAATGTTTTTCCGACAGCAAAAAGTCGGAATCCGATGAATATCATGTGCCTGCATTATACACTTTGTGTATTTGGTAAAATTGCTTCGGCAATAATCCTTACTTCCTTGTTTGTAACTTCTTAAATAAATACACGAAGGAAACTTATTTTTTCATGAGCTTATTAAAAAGAATGCACCAATAACTCTCCTTGGCTTACATTTCTAATTTTTATTAACCACAACTGCTATTTTCTCCTAAGATATTTAAAAAAAAAAAAAGAATCATTGCTTATGTACATCAGTTCAATAAAGGTTTGTCTCAAACCCAATACACTGAGCAAAGTGAACTTGATATATTAAATATTTAAAAATGTACTCTAGGTGCCGCAAGTATATATAATGTACAGAGTGTATTTAAAAGATATATGACCTCATATACAGTCTGGATACAGACACCCAATGCTGATTGTACAATCAGTGTTTTACATCAGGAGTAAAATATTGGTTTGTGATATATGACCTCTTTACAACAAAAGGTCAAGGTAAGCACAATGAGAGGTGCATCTTTAAGTGGAATCCTTACATCTGTTGTGGTAAAACAACAAAAGTAATACCTGTACAAATGTTAAACCTGTTTAAAGTGGTTATATAAATTTACAAGGTGACAATACACCATTCTAGTTTGTTGGGATCTGCAAGCATTTGAAAACAATGTGCTTTTTAACCAGTCTTAACTGAAAATTATAAAATAATATTATTTATTGCAGCATAAAAGAAGCTTCTCACCAAAATGTTTTAACACAAACAAATTTTGCACAATTTGGACTACTTTTATTTAAAGTGGAAGAATCTCTTAAAGTTGACCTGGAAAGAATCTACACTGTCAAAGAGGGTAGACGCATTAGTAAAATAGTGTAAGTTTTTATATATTTGGAAAAATATAGAATGTAGATTACCATAGTAATAAATATTCATTCTTAATCAACATTATGTTCAAGATAAACTTCAAAGACATTCATGTGAACAATTACAGTGGAATATAAGTTATGCAGCCGTAAAGTGATACAGGGCCAATTTCATAGCACTTTTGATAAATGTTCTAGTGTTCTTTCTATGATCATTTTTTGGTTCTTTCAATGATCATTTTTTGGACACAGGCTAACAAGATCTGGACTGCTTTTAATAGAATTTTATAAGTGATCCCATTCTATGAACTGGCCCAGATCTTAAAGGAAGAAAACAATTTAATTTGTGTTAAGTTTGCTCAGAATTTCTTGACGTTAATGCTTTGCCTGGAGACCCATACATTTGATGTTGTCGATGTGGACGGATTTTAATTTGACACTCCATATCTTCTTCCAGGGTCTGCTGCTGTCGGATCAGTCCCTTCAGCTGGTCCTGGGCGCGCCGCGTCGCCTGCTGTAGCTGATCCATCGCTCATTCGATCTCCGCCACCTTTGCTATGATGAGGCGGTACTGGGACGGGTCCCGGCACAGCTTTCACGCTGGGTCTGTTTGTCCGGCGCCCAGACGGGTCTGGGGACAGCATCATTGGACCTCTTCTATCCTGGATGGAAGCCGTCAGATTCTGTATGTTCTTCTTCATCTCTTGGATTTGGACCTACACCTACACAGACAAAAGACAAAAGAATTAAACAATCAGTTAGGTGAAGGGATCAAGAGTTTATTCATTCTAGATAGCGCCCTCTTTTGTTGCATTATTTGTTATGTAACATGCAAGATTTAGTACCCTTTTAACCCTTCTATTTAAGAAAAATAGAAGTGTAACGATTAATGGAGAAATTGCCAATGACATAGTTTTCGGACGTTATTAACAAATTTCTCTTAACCATGGCAGAATTCTTTTTCTCATCGTCTCAATTTGTGTTGTCAACTTCTGTACCTCAGAAAATAGCAACATTTCAGCACATTTTCATAGTCAAAATTGATCTAGAGATTTACAGATTTAAAGCCACTAGTATTCAGTAATTTCAAAAACTTAGTGCAAAGTTGATGATGGAATCAAACATAACTTCAAATATTTCAAATCAGGTGTTATCATTAGTATAACTAGTGAAATAATTTCCAAAAATAAATTTTTTGTCATTTCATGACATAACATTCAATGTTGTTATAAATTCGCCAAAATAGAACTTATTTCAGAGTGCCAGTAGTAAAACTTGAATATATGTTTGTGCTACGAACAATCATTCCATTATGTTTTAACTAATAATTAACAAAATTTTTGTTACTTTTTACAATCCGCCATCTTGAAACCAAGCATAATCCCATCACAAATTTCTCGGTTGGATTTTGAGTCAGAACAATGACATCATCGCAGCACAACCAAACCGCGAAACGCCTAAACATGTTTCTGGTTAGGGTCTTGAAAACATGCCCTGGCTTTGATTAAACGACGACACCAACTTACCTTTAGGCAAGACATGTGTTTCAGTTCATTCTTGGTTGCCTGTGTTTCATCGATCTGCGTTCTTGAAGGCCAGGTTTGTATCACTGACTCAGTTTCTTCATATCATCTTTAGTGGTATCTAGTAGGCTGTCAATCATATGCTGTAGGTCACGGGCATTTCCCGCGGTCCCTCTCGGTCTTAATGATAAAAGCTCTCGCTAGAACTTTCTGCTAACCCTCCGGGTCACAGAGCTATGGGAAAGCAACAGATTCAGAGTGAAATAAAACAATAGAATGAAGTAGGCAAACTAAAACAATATTAAAATTCCTACCTCTGATGTTGTACATGTTCATGCATGTAGTACACAGAATAAATTCATTTCAATTGTCACCAAATTTAAATATTTGGTTTGCATTAACACCAAGCTTATCTCTCAACTATCGCTTAAGTGATGTACAGGTTCTGAAAAGACAACTCAGATTCGAGTGAGAGATTATGATGCAAACCAATAACGGGCAACGCTCGCTTCGCTAACCATCGCTAGGTGGAGAATGTAGTTCAGGGAGAACCATGGGGACTTCACGTGGATCTTCTTCGTGTTGTGTGATAAGGTTCTTTTCAAAACCTGTACCCTCAAACTAAATGATGCAAAAAAAACATGCAAAGCTTTTAATCTTAGCATTTCAAGCTATTTCTGCTCATCCCATATAATTTACCTTGGTAATCACTCTAATGAAACACACCATATAGTGCATTAACAGAGGATCGGCATCACTCTATTCAGTCAGTATATTGATTTAGAGATCAGTATAAACCGCCTTCATTACAAGCATGTACGCACGACACATGCATCAAATAACCTTTTCTCCAATTTGTTCACAACCATCGAAATTATCAGTGAATTAGCTAGCACTACGTCTGCTGGCTTTTGGACAACTTATTTTGTAAATGGACAATCTTTCAAACACATGTAAGTTAAAAGGACAATATTGTCACGATCAGAGCAGACTTTTGATTTTCTTCAACATAGCATGGAATTGGTGTCCAAGTTTAAGATGAACACAGTGACTGAACACTACTGGCCATTTATGCAGCAGCAATGGTAATATGACCTTATCATGTGGGGTATTATTAATCTAAGTCCGCACTCCAGATTCGGAGCCCTGCTGTTTAATGGACAATATTGTCCCTTTAAACATTTTTTGTTTTTAAAATCCTTGATTATATCACGCTATCCGACTGGAACCCAATTCCAACTTGTAAAAAATAAATAAGAATGACTCTACATACGCTTTGCTGATTTTAAGTAGCCCCCGACTTGAAGGTGGAGTTCGGGTGATCATCTCGGAGTTCCCAAATCCTGGATCAATATCAAGAGCGGAGAACTTATCGGTCAGGTCCTTCTCCAAGGTAACGCCATGACCTCATGATCCTGGTCTGTTCGGCAGTCTGGTCCAGTGTTCACTGTAGGAGAGCCATGACACCTTGAATGGTCTGCGCTCTTTAAGTAGGTCTTCTCATCATCATCATGGGACTAGATCGATGGTTTCTACGTCCCTCCCTAAGAGGAGAAGAAGAAGAAAGAAATTATACAGAATTTAAATTAAAATTATATATGGGTACTGAAAGGAAGCATGTCATTAGTAAAGTTGGCAAACCACCTACAAGTATTGGGATCAGTGGTGAATCAAGATATAACTGGAACAACCAACCTGGGTGAAAGTTGATAAGATCATAAACAGAATACTAAACCTATTATATCTAACCTATTTCAAAGAAAAATTCTTCAAAACAAGTTTATAATAGTCGTAAAAAAGTGGCTCAACTTATCACCAAAAGAAATCGCCCCCCATTGACCTGGTATATCCTTGTACTCAAGGGTATGCCATTTTTCCAAAGTGCAGGTTGCCAAGCTCAACGCCATGCTCAGTGTATTCCGGATAATGCTTTTGGGGAGCAATTAAGACAATAACCCTTCAGCTCAATTTGGCTCTGAAGGCTGTTTTGAAGTGATCTCTGCTAATATACATGTAAGTTAAATTCGACTGTCAAACATTATCCGAGTAAATGCATTGAATAGTAGACACTGATTGTCAACGTTAGAGGCTCTCTGCATGCCTCCAAATCGTGCCTTCTAGTTCTGGCTTGAAAGCCAGCAGTGTCACCCACTTTCTTGGTGGCATCACGTGCTTTTCTAAGGAGTTCCTCCTTCCAGAATGTGATGTCATGCACTCTTTGCTCTTAAAACAGAAAGAAGATTTAAACAAATATTTTGTCTGCTAATATAGATATATTTTTTAAATAATCCAATCAATTGTTGCCCATCCAATGCGAAGAATTTCATTTTTGTTGTTGTTGTTGTTATTAAGTGTTGTTTGTTGCTGGATGCAAAGGACACTAGAGAAAAATTAAAACTGAGTCATCAACAGGAAGCAGGATATGATTTATTAGACCAATATCTAATAGCCTCTTTACCACGGTGGTTGAGGTAACTCGCGCCGTCAGTGCAAAACTGTTTATTTAGGAGCACGCTTGCCATCTGGAACCCACGCTTGAAATCCCTACAATGACTTCTGGAGGGTGCAGTTCAATGTCCAGGTTAGAAGAGGGCAACGGTGTTCTTAATAAACAATTTTGACTCACGGTGAAACATGACGCATATTACCGTGATAGGTTAGTTTTTTTAGAACATCCCATGCAGTGCAGACATCTTTGATTCATCAGTAGTGTTACTGCAGCTTCTAGAATAAAAAGAAACAGTGGAAAGAATGTTGCATCCGATCGCCACTTTAAGGGTTTTTTGGGGAATCTCCAAACTACTAACCAAAGTGTAAAAATGATTCTATCGATTTTATGGTACAGAAAGCCAAAACATCTTTAAAACTACTTATATGATGGCCAGACTTTATTTCCATCTAAAAATATCCTCCCCTTCAGAAAAATAGAAGGATCCGCTATAGTTGCCACTGCGCAGGTACAATGACCGTATACACAATGTGGAGTCGCCCACCAGACTGGCGGCGATTGAAGAAGTCAGTGTATACCGCCAACATGCCTGATTTTTTCGCGAAATAAATATCCTGGAATAACTTGAAGTATATGTCCATCATCAACGCATATGCACTCCACCTTAAAAGGAATATCGCATTGTTGGTTATACTGAATGAGAAAAAGTGGCGGTCGGATACCTAGATTTCACCCAAACAGTGAAGGCACAACTTAAAGTACCATAGGGCTTACACCCATTTTTACATACACAGCATAAAGTTCACCTGCAGTGTTGCAGAACAAAACCCTTCTTACCAAATTTTTATTGACATCTCTCTGTGTTCTCTTTGTCACCCTCATCTGTCTCATCGATAAGACGTCGCTCGTAAGCGCTCAGCGCTTAACTCGTTGCTTTTTCGCATTGTTGTAGTTTGTCTTGTTGGAGTAAGCCATTCTTGGTGGGTGATTTTGGTGGAGCGCTTATCAGCTTGGCCATTTGGTAAGACTAATTAGAGGATGTTTTCAATACTTTGTGAATCTGACAGGAAAAAAAGAATAACATTATTGATGAAAGGTGTTTGTTATGTTTAATGTTAACAACTTAGCGTTACACAGTATTTTACAAAGTAAGTCAAAATTAATCTAACGTTAACGTTATTCTTAAATAGTCTGACCTGTTCCCAAACACAGGCTGAAAACTTTATTCTGAAATAAGGGGCATAAATGAACATTTCCACGACATTTCCCTTTCCCTAACTTTAAACCCGTTAAAATGGGCGGGTAATGAAAAAGGTTTTGTTAAAAATCTTGGGCCTAAAGTTACTTGAAAGCGTATAGCTTTTAAAAACCACTTTTAAAGGGATGTCCCCGATAAAAATTTCTGCTGACGGGAAAATTGCCCAGTAAAGGCAAATTCCATAATTTGAGTTTTCTTTAAAAGAAAAAAAAATGGTAAAAGGGGCATTGTTTTTTTAATTGATTTTTTTATTTTTTTAAAATTTCCCTTTCCGCCCGGGCCAGATCTTCGCACGTTCAATGAAACACCTTGAAAAAACCCGACCTGTCTACCCTTTGAAAAAGGGAAAAAAAGCGGGGAATTAAATGGTTTCGCAGATCCCCCAATCAGTGGTGGTTAATAACGATTTTGCATTTTTTGCACCTTTTTTCCCCAAATTTTGGAGTTTATCATTCAATTGTTTAAAATTGTGTTAGATATTACAAATATTAAATGGGAAAAATGTATCTACTAATTTGGCCCTTTTAAATACCCCGATTTTTTAAATTCTAAAAAAGATGGATACACCTGGATATTCAATCTTGATGGTAATCTGATTCCCTGTTTCCCTTGTCGTCGGGGTTTAGCCCTCCCAACAAAACCACCAATAAAAGAAAAATTTTTCACTAGGGAAAAGGGGGAAATGAGGCATTTAAAAATTTGACTCTGTTAATCAAACTCCCCTAGATAAACTTGAAAGGGTGAATATGTAAACCTCTGAAATAAACGGGTTTTAAAGTCATCAAATGAATGTAGCGTCTGTGACTATAATCCACTTAACCCCGGGGACCTCAGGGATCAATTTTGGGCCCCCTTTATTTATTTTTTATAAATGACCCACGCTTTGTACCCTAAAGGTGTAATTTGTTCATTTTGCTGACACACTTAACGGGGTTTAGTTCTACCAGTGTTGATGTGATAGAACAACGTATAGCCTAGCTAAATTTAATTTGGGTGTCGAAATAAACTTACAAAAAACTAAAAAAAATCCATGCTCTTTGGGAACAAACAAAAGGCTGCAGTGGGCCCTCTGGTAATGTCAGTATCGCTGGTATCCAGGGAAAAGGTGAACTTTTGAAAGTTTGGGTGTTTTTTGATGAAACTTTAAGGGGGCCCCAAAATTAAATGTAAAGAAAACCGTTTTCCTCTAAACTAGGTATCTAAATAAAACCCCGGCTATTTCCTCAGGCAGCCACCCTGATTATTGTAGACTGGGGGGGAGGACAGTACACCCCAACAATATTCTTAATAAATGTCAAAAGAGTCGGATAACCTTTAAATGTGCATTTTAACCTTCAAGTTTTTTGATTTAAATTTGGGATGTCATTTTAAAGAGTTATATAAAGGTTTTTTGTCAAATGTATAAACAAAATTACCCTTTTTTGCCTTGTTACACCATTTTTCAAAATGGTAAAACAGACAACCACATGGCACTGAAGCCTTTTTGCAAAAAAAAGTGTTATGCCTCAAGTTTTGTTTAACCCTAATCTTTGGAATAATTTGTGAATTGAGAACATGACTTTTTTAACTCATTCAAATCTGAACAAAACGTTCAGTCAATAACATATATTTTTAGATGCCCTTGCCAAATTTTTTTAAATGTTGTGCATGTAGTTGTAATAGTTCTACAATATTTTGCTTAAAAATTATATTCCATATGTTTTTATTTGATTGTATTTTTTTAATTATTGAGTACTTCATGTGTATAGTCATTTTACGGGGCAATAAAACCAGTTTTAAACTGTTTGGGCTCCCCTGGGGAAATGTAATAATAATAAAAAAAACAATGCTTTTTTGCATATTAATTATACGTTACTTTTGTGCACGGCCCATGTTAAAAACTTTTTTCCCCCAATTCGGGTTTCCAAACTAAAACTAAATAGAATCTTTTTTTGTTGAATATTTTTTTCAATAAATTTCAATATAGCAAAATGGGACTATTTAATTTTCTTTTGATAATCATATGTTTTTTTTAAAAATAGGCCCGTCCCTTAGGGTTTTCAAGATTCTGAATCTTAAAATTGTTAACGAGGCGACCGAAAAAATTTTTGGTGTCATTTTGTTTCAATTTAGTAGATTCTTTTTACAGAAAATAACCCCTAAAACATTTGAAAAATGCCTTGACATCCCTAAAAAAAAAAAGAAAAGTAGAAAAATTTTTTTTTAGGGGGGCCTTGGGGGGAAGAAAATTTAATTTAATATTACCCCCCCCAAAAAAAACCATATGATATCAAAATATTGGGAAAAAAACGCACCACAAAAAGGGGGGTACCTTTTTGAACTTATGAAAATACAGAACCCTATGTTGTTTGTCATGTAGGGCGGGCTTGAATCTAATTCGGGCATGCATATGGGGATATGTACATTAAAATGGTTTTACTTTTTCGCAAAATATCGATAAAACATGTACATACATATACACATGCAATATTTGTGTACGTGGTCGCAACAGGTCATGATTGAATTCAAGAAGGAGGGATTTTAAAAAAATTTAATAAAGGAAAATTTTCATGTTTTTTTTTGAAAATTTTTAAAACTTTTTCTTTTATTATTTTAAAAATTTCGAAAAAAAATATTTTTAAAATATAAAAAAATATGCTTTTTTTATCTATATAAATAAATTTAAACCCCAAATACAAATTTTTTGGGTGCCTTTTTCCGTTGCACAAAATAAACCGGTTCAGAAAAATGCGATAAAATACGTTCCCAAAATAAATGCATATTCATGAAAGGGGATGGTCAAATAATAATTTTTTTCCCGGACGGTCCGACGTAGAGTCGACGGATGTTGACCTCCCTAAAAGATAGGTAGGTAGGGTACGGTCTTGTACATCGCTGTGTGATGCATTCACCACGAAATCCTGTATATTTCTACCAGGATTTTTATGTGTACATTAATCAACCACAAAACATTTCCCTTTTCTTGGAAATTCCACTTTGAAAATTTCAAAAAAATTTGCCCAAATTTTCAAAAACATCTTTTTTTTTTGAAAAACCCAACTCTGAACAAAATAAAACCGGTAAAAATAATAGAGACTTCGGGGATCCCCGGCCCCCCCCTTTTGGTGAACGCCTGGGTTTCGGTCGTTGAACCCGGGTTTGGGCCCAAAACGCCCCATTTGGCCCGGCCCCCGGGGACCCCAGGGGGGTAAAACCCCCCCGAAAAGGCTGGCGGGCGTTTTCCATATATTCTGGGGGTTTCACGGGAACAGTCGTTTTCCGATCTCTGATCGTTCTGAGTAGGTATATTTAATTTTGGAAATAAAATGTCAAAACCCGTTCTTTAAAAAACCTAGCCTTTCGCACCTTCCCGATTGCTTTTTTATGTACATTGTTGGATGTGGGGTAACTTCAATGACTATTGAATGTAAATTTTCGGTAAATAAAAAAATTTTGTTTTAAAAATGTTGATGTTTTTGTTGGGGGGATTTTTGAGGTTTGCATTTAAAACAAAACCCTCCCCTTAACCATTTTTTAAAAATCTTTTTTTAAATTTTTTTGGTGGCGGCTGTATTCACATTTTTAAAAAAAATCTTTTTTATTTAGAATATTTAATAATTTTGATAAAACTTTTTTTAATTATTTCTTCCAAACCAGACATCAGTAATTTTGCCCCGGATGGGGGGAGAATTTTTCCCCTTGGAAGGTTTTGAAAAATTTAAAAAATTTTTTTCGGGGTTTTGCAAAAAAAGTTTGCATAAATCAGTCGTATAACCTAGCCACTGGGGGTTCCCGGGGTACCCGGGGTTCTATACCACCCAAAACTCTCGTTTTTTTTGGGTTCAATTCCCTTTTTAAACCAAAAATTGACTTAACTTTTGGGGAAAAACTTGTTTAAACCAACACAAAATTATCTTTAAAAAAGGTTCCCAAAAAAAAAGATCAATTTAGGTATGGTATCCTCTTATAAAAGTCAATTTGTCCCTTTTACGTACATTTTTTTAAACCCACTGGACTTTTTCAAAAAAAAAAAACGGTACCCGGGAAAAAAAATTTTCCTGATAATGTTTTGGGGACCCGGGTTTCCCAAAAGTATAAAAAGTATAAGCCACATTCATAACATTTTAAACCCACGTATAATATTTTTTAAAAACTTTAAAAAAAAAAAGTGTACAGTGTTGGTAAATTTATGGGGGGTTCTTAGGTAAATAAGATTTTTAAAATTATGTGAGCAATACAATGTTGTACATAGTCGTATCCAAAGTAATATTTTTTTCATCAGTAAGATAAATTCAATAATTTACATTTTTACAAAATGTTTGACCTCTGGATTTTGGGGGTTTTTTTGCCACCCCCCCTCAATCCCGAGATGACATGGACTGTCCATTATACGAGGGTGATGGTAACCCAAAGGGGAACAATAAATCGGGGGGGAATTAGTAGGAAAAGAGGTCGGGGGTTTTGGTTGTGGGGGAATGCGGGGTTGGGCAAATTGTGGGCCCCTAGTCCCAAAAAATGAGTCACTTTATTTAACAAACAATAAAAGTATCCAGAAAAGAAAAAAAAATTTTTTTTTTTTTTAACATAAAAAAACTTTTTTGATTTCTTATATTGTTTAAATCTACCTGTACAAGGGGGCAAGATACCCACTGGATCACTGGACAGACAGTGATTTAAAATCTGATATAGTGCGGGGTCCTCCCTAAATCATTCGGTTATTTTTTAAGGATTGACCATTTCAATACCAACAATGGGATCAAGGGGTTGGGTTAATTCACCGCCATCAAAACCCTTTGGGCTTTTTAACTGATACACCAATTCAAGATGCCAACATGCGTGTTTTCTTATTTTTTTCATATGTCTTGTCAAAAAATTTCCGGTTAGCATCCCAAAAAAATTTTTCATGCTCTGTTGTCTGTGGATTTTTCCTCAATTTTAAACCCCCGCCTGTGTTTTTTCCCTTTTTAATAATTTTCCCTTTTTTGGGCCCTCCGACTTTACAGTCAATGGTTCCTATTGGTCAATCCCACATTAGGGGTACATTAAAAAACTATTCAAGTTCCGAAAATCAATCAATTAACAAATAGTATCCAGTAACGGTCTGCATTCGCTTGACTGAACAGGGAATTGATCAATCGTTACATTTTAACCCACACCCCGACTTGGTGCAACTGGCAGCTAAACTTTTACATGTTTCTTGGCCCATTTTTATTTTTAAGGGGGGACAAATTAAAACATCGAGAGCCATGATTTTAATTGATTTGGGTTTTCATTCGTTTGAGGAACAATTTCTTTTAGATAAAAAATGTAACCCCCACCATGACTTGGTGGGCCCGAAAATAAATTTTTCTTTTTCCCAAATTTGGGGGCTGAAAATGTTAAACAGGGGGCGGAGGGGTTGCATTGGGTTTAAAAAGACTTTTAAAAAAGACTTATTTTTTAATGCATTTTTTTTTTCAAAACAAAATTTTAATTAATTTTGAATAACAATTTTAATTTAAACAAAATTTTAATTTTTTTATTTTTGATAAAAATAAATCACTTTTATGCTACATTTTTCAGAAAACCTTACGTTTATAAGTGAAATATGACAGCAGGTATGGCCGATGTTACTATTTTAGCAGCTTGAAAACTTAAAATTTTTATTTAACATTTTTTCTTTTTAATTTTTAAAATTTTTTTTTGTTGGGAATTTTTATAAAAAAAATTGTAATGGGTTTTGGGGCTTGAGCATGGTTTCAATTTCATGACGTTCCAACGTAAGGGTCCGGGCCAAAATGGGGCCTGACCCTGGGAAAAGGGTGAACTGGCAGTAGATAAAATTTACTAAAAATTATAAAAATTTGGGTGCCCCCAGGGGTCTCCTGATAGGGTGAACTTTTAAAAGGGGAAGGGAAACCCCTCAAGAGAAAAAGTTGGGGCTTCTTAAGGATGTGTATTTTTTAAACAGATTTTAATCCTAACCCTCTAGTTTTCTAAAAAACCCAAATTCCAAAACCATCAACATCGTAAAAAACCCCCAATTGTTGGGCTTTATGTAATAATAATAATAATAATAATAATAATAATAATAATAATAATAATAATAATAATAATAATAATAATAATAATAATAATAAAAATAATAATAATAATAATATTATAAAAATAATAATAATAATAATAATAATAATAATAATAATAATAATAATAATAATAATAATAAAAATAATAATAATATTTTTAAAAAAAATAAAATAATAAAATAATAAAATAATAAAATTTTAAAAAAATAAAATTAATATAAAATAAAATATTTTAATTTTAATTTTAATAATAATTTTAAAATTTTTATTTAAAATTTAAAAATTTAAAAAAAAAATAATAAAATAATAATAAATTTTTATTCCCAAACCTTAAAATTATTTTTTACGTAAAAAAAAAAATCAATATTTGAAATAAATAAAATGCAATATTATCAAAAATTTAAAAAAAAGTGAATTACCTTTAGGCAAACTTATTAAGGAACCATTTTGGTGTTGAAAATTTCAACACCCCCCTTTTCCTTTAGAAAAAACTTAATCATAATTTCTTAATTAAAAGGGGGCCTGTGAAGAGTTGGTTTGTCATTTAGAAATGGCAGAATTTAGGTATACCCGGGGAGTTTAATTTTTTCAGGAATGATTTTTATGGCCTTGGGAGGGAAAAAATAATGCGTTGAGCACCATTAGTTGGGGGATATTTCCATAAAACCCCTTTTTTTTTTTATTTAAATAATTTTTAAGTTTTTTTTTGGGTGGGGATAAAAACAGGGTATGGATTTTTTTTTTGGTTAAATTTATATTGAAAAAAAAAAAAATGAAAAATTCATTATCACCCTATGTAACTTAATATATTTAATGGGAAATTTTTTTAAACTTACAAATTCTAAAGAAATTTTGAAAAAAATTTTAAAGGGGAAAAATTAAAATTTTATTGGATGTTGTCCTCATCAACTTTTATAAAATTTATAAAAATTTGTTTGAAATTAAGACCTTTTTTAAGCACCATCCCCCAACCCAAATATTTAAAGGGGAAATTATTACATTTATTCAGGTTTATTTCTATTAAATTAAGTACCCTGTTAAAGGGTTTAAAAAATTTTAAAGTTAAAATTTTTTTACAAATTTTCCTTTTTGAAAATTAATTTACTTTTATTATAAAAATTTTAATAATTTTGGGGGGGGAATTTTTGCAGTCCGAGGGTTGTGTCCAATTTTTAATTTTAAACCCATGGTGGAAAATTTAAATAAATGAAATGTGATTGATCATCAATTTATACATTTTGTTGGCTTTATTTAACTACAAAACCTTAAGTTATAATGCATTTTTTTCCCTTTTATAATTTAAAATTTAAAATTTATATTTTGTTTTCTTTTGGGGGTAGATAATATTTGGGGATTAATTAAAAAAAAAAAAAAATTAGGAGGTTTTTATTTAAAAAAAAATTTCCGAAAACAAACGGCCCCGGAAAAATCAAATTCATTTAAAGTAATTTTTAGACAAAATATATAATTGTTAGGAAGAATTTGATTTTTCGGAGCACCTTTTTCCGGAAAAATGGGACTTTAGCAAATCGTGCAAACTTTAAAACCCCTGCAGTGGGAACTCTTTTTTGAGGTTTTAAATTTCAGTGATGCAATCTAAAAAATTATAATAGTAATAATATCATTGTTTTTATTTTTAACTTTTCTCTAAGTACATGTGTCTCTCTTTTCTTAGTACAAAAAATGCCCTTATATAACACATTTCTGTTAGAGAATATGGTTACAATAAATATTTACCAAAAATAATTTATGTCGGTGAGGTCCTTCATAAATAAATTTTTGTAAAACCAAGCATCTGATAATATTTTGTGACAATGTTCAAATGAATTCAAACATGGGCAAGTTCATCTTTAAATCATCTTCAAAATTATCCTTTCCACACTGCTTGACGCATCCTGCAATCACCTAACACTTGAACTGCCTACAGCATACCACTGAACAACTCGTCACTCAGTTTACCTCACTCCAAGTATTATGCAGGCTTGATTATATTATGCTTATTTAAACAGTAATATATCATCTGTCTGGTGGAATGAATTGAATCTACATATGTACATATTAAAAACTAGCCAGTTTTCTTCTCGTCAAACATAAAATTCTTTGTGGGATCATAAGTAATATATTTCTAGTCATTAGCACTATGATAATAATAATAATAATTATAATAATGTCGCTGATTCTTATAAAGCTCATATCTAGCAACTACATGTACATTATGATCAAGGCGCTGTACATTATTACCCCTGCTCATCAGGCGCATAAATCATTCAGAAACCATCTCAGCTCCTGTGGAGTATAAGCTCAATTGCTGCCATTTCGCGCATAGGGCTAATCAAACACAACAACCAACTCTGCTCATAGGTCCCATTTACCCTGGGTGGAAGAAGCAATTATGGTAAAGTGTCTTGCTTAGGACACAAGCACGCAGTCATGATCGGGATTCGAACCCACATTCTGGCGACTCAGAATCAAATCGATGCACTAAACCGCTCGACCATGGCACTCCATTAATTAAACAGTTAATTGAAATAGAAGTGATACCAATGCAAATATACAATACATTTTATGAGTTTTAGGATTTTTAGTGGTCTAGATATTCATTTCTTATCTGGAAAATCACAGGCAGTTACACTGACCAACAAGCTGTATGGCCTGTTGATGATTTGTTGGGATAGCCTAGCAATCATCGTACTGCCAAAAATCCTCCATGACACCCGGCAAATTATAATATAAGTGCTCTGCTTCTAATTGCTGTACAGAGCTGTAGTTGGTGAAATGTATACTATAAACATGTACTGTACATTATCTTCTGCACTATAATGATCTATGTTGATTGTGGTTCTGGTTAAAGGGACAATATCGAGCATGATCAACAGGGCATGGGATGGATGTTAGTGTTAGATTAACTCAGAGACTGAAAATAATACCCGCATGATAAGGTCATAATCAACCATTGCTGCTGCATAATATAAATGGCCAGTCATTTTTCAGTCACTGTGTTCATCGAACTAGGACACTGATTCCATGCCTGTTAATCTGCTCGCTTGTGATGGTACTGTCTATTTTGCCAGCAGGTTGACAGACCAGCCAAAACCCTTCGTATGTCCATTTTTTAAAGGTGGAATACATGTAACATGCATTCCATGAAACAACTATTCATCGATGGCAAGTACATCGTTTACTTTTCAAAACCTTTCAAAGGGTTTGAGGATCAACTACATGTATGCAAGGTGTTGTTCTTTCTACAACTACTCATATGTTCTTGTACATACATGTACATGTAAGCCCATAAGCGGATCATACATTTTTAGGGGGCTGAGAATCAAAACAATTATTTTCAGTACTACAAAATTACAATGAATTAATCAAAGGGAGAAAAACAAAAGCACACTGTGGGAATGGGATGCTTCTCCCTCCCCTCTCTCTCTTTTTATTTTATTTTATTTTTAACGATTTTAGGCTACAGCCTGCGCCCTGGGATCTGCCAATGAAGCCGTATTCATATCAAAACAATTTTAACATCTGTTTAAATGAAACAAGGGTACCCTGTTGTTGATGATAAAAAATCATGAATGCTGGTATTGAATAATTCAACAGGAAATCATAAAATTGCAATGACTAAAAAGATAGATGTTATAAAGTACATGTTTTAGAACTGTTTGAAATCATTGTATGCTTTTCTTGTGTTTGCTAATGGTAACAAGCACATTTACTAACCATAATTTATGGATGTACTCAACCATGCACACAAATGTGTGGACACAGGAAAAAATCAAATTAATCTCAATGCTGTGTTTACAATGGTACATATCTAGTGAATGGTCACCCCTTCTGAATATTATGAGATATTATGGGTGTATCACAATGCAGGGCTTTGATTGGTTAATATGAGATGGCCTTCAGTTTCTTTTGTGTTTATTATACAGTGTATTATTTATGCTCAGTGTGTTTTGATGCAATGAAGTCAATAATACCATGGAGGTGTATACTGAGAAACAGGACCAGTTATTTGATTCTGAATCCTGCAAGTCATTAGATTGAAACTATGTACATGATCAGGTTGACTTGGCATAAATGCATACATAGCACTGTACATAATAATATATAATAATAATAAAGATTTTTTAAACGCATGACATATCCACCCTGCTGGGCGCTCAAAGCCTTGAAACAAAGAAAAAAACATTAATACAAACAATATACAATGATAGCATAGGAAAACAAATTATGTACCCGAGATACATGTACCTACAATGCAATTACAAATATACATCATCTTTGAAGAGTTGTGACATAAGATGAGTTTTAAGCATCGACTTGAAGATGGTTATACTGTAACTGAATTTGAGTTTGGTTGGAAAGATGATTCCAGAGTCTCGGAGCTGCGACGAAAAGCGACCTATGTATATCACCCCAGTTCCGTTTGAAGTTGGTTCCATGAACTGACATGTTGCTGGAAGCGCCGTTAAATTGCGTGATAGAGTGTAGACTTTAAGTAGGTTCAAATATAAATTGGAGCAATGTTATTAAAAGATTTGTGAACAATTAGCATAAGTTTAAAAACAATTCTCTGTGAAACAGGAAACCAGTGCAATTCTTTCCAAGATTGGCGTGATATGGCATGACTTTCTGGACGAAATCACCTTACGAGCTGCTGTGTTTTGTATAATATGAAAACTGAGATATTTGATTCTACGGAAGACCGTAAAGGAGAGCATTCCCGTTAGCAGAACCGTGATGTGACAAATGCATATACAATTTGTTCAGCAGCACTTTAAATTCAAGTATGTTCTAATTAGACATATTTCTGATACGAAGTAGTGATATAAAGACAATGTTGAGATGATATAACGGTTTTAAAAGTCATTATCGAGTCAAATACTAACACCCCAAATTACGTGCATGTAATGAGGGAATCTGCGATCCAATGGTGTAATAAATGGAAGAGAAACTTTAGACAATTGCTGGGCGTGATCCAAATAGAACAAATTCTGTTTTTTCATCGTTCAATTTCAGGAAGTTTTGTCTCATCCAACTTCGAATCTACTGGGCCATTTCTCCAGTGTTTGTGCAGGAATCAGCAGGTTCTTCAGAAGATTTAAAAGTAATGTAAAGCTGCGTGTCATCCAGGCGTAAACATGGTAATTTAAATCATACTTCAAAATGATATATCCACGAACTGGAAAGGTATAAACAGTAAACACTGTGGGCCGAACATAGAGCCATGGGGTACAGAATAGTCCAAGAAGTAACAGGCTCGGAGATAGCGTTACCAATACAAACATGCTGAGGCCTATTTAAAAGGTGGGACTTACATCAATCGAGAGACTCGTGTCATGTGTTCAAGATGATATTGAAGGCGGAGAGAAGAGTTTTATGATCGACAGTGTCAAAAAGCGGTAGCTTAAGTCTAACAAAACTAATGCAGTGATTTTCCCTCATCCATGGCAGATAAAATATCATTGTTGACCTTGAAGAGCAGTTTCCGTTCCATGAAATGGTTTATTGACTGACTGAAATGTGTCCGACAGGTTATTACGCACTGAAACATGGTCAGAGATCTGTGATGAAACAACTCGCTCGATTGTTTTCCAAGGTACTTTAAATTAAGCTACTGGTGGTAATTTTGAAAACTTCCTTGTCCAATTGGGTTTCTTTTAGGAATTGGTTTTAACATGAGCAACCTTCTGGCTATTAGGGAAACAACCGGAAGAAAGAGATCATTACAATAATTGTGATATACTTAGCAAACACATCAATATTTTGTTTTATTAGCGAAGTTGGAGACTGGATCAAGTTCACACATGATTTTATTAGCGATTTCATGATGAGTTTCTTGATCTCCAGTAACACTAGTGAGCTCAAACATGGACAGTCTACATAGTGGATCCTTGCGTGATGGTGTTTGTGATAGAATGGCGGGTACTGAGGAAAAGCACGACCGGATATTCTCAATTTTGTGACAAAAAGTTTGAAAAAGCATTTCGCGAGGTCCTGATCGGAATGTGTAGATGGAAGCACTGGAGCTTTGGGTTTATGAAGCAGCTTTTCAACAATGTTAAAGGTTTTCTGATCACTGGAGCTATCTTCCACAAGAGATGAGTAGTGAGTTATTTTTGCCTGGTTAATCATGTTCTTCACAATATCACGTTGGTTTGAGTATTCTTGCCGATGTACTCCAAGTTTCCCATTGTCACGCCATCTTCGCTCAAGTTATTGACGGATTTTCCTTGCACTACGGATATCATCATTGAACCAGTGGGATTCAGATTGTAGTTTAACAGTTCGAGTTTTTTTGAACATGATCATCAAGATATTACGGACAGTAGATTCAAATGAACTGACACAAGAATCCAAGCTCACCATCTTCCAAAGGTTTACATTTTCCAGTTGAGGATTCAATATCATGACATAAATCTTTAATATTTACTTTTTCCAGTGGCTGATGAATTACAGAAATATAGGTAGGTATGGGAGGTTTTTAAGGTTCAAATTTACCATGATTGCATAATGATCAGATAAGCCAGGATGAATGGTTATATTCGAGATAAGAGGTGAAAGTATTTTCATAGCGTTATCATACGAGGTCAAGACAGTGACCATACCGATGAGTGGGTGCTGTGATGTGCTGTATAGAATCCATGAAAAGAGAGCAGATCTTTAAACTGATTTGCATGGTGTTTGAAATAATCCCATATGAATGTTAAAATCACGGTTAAAACAATGTCAGATGGGTGTAAGAGATAATCAACAATTAATTTTCAAATTCCTGCAGAAAACTGGAGAAGTTTACATGTTTACCATCAACATCCCTTTCTGGTCATTAAATATTAACATGGCGAACAGATCTAGGGGATTTTGCACGTTACCTCAGCGTACAGAGATTCAAATGTTAGGTAGTCAATGTTAACTTTTCATACTGACAGATAAGCTGGACCTAAAGGTAGTGCAACCCCTCCACCGGTCTTTATTGGTCTGGGGATATGATGGAGAGAGTAGCCAGCAGGAGTACACTCACGGGGTGGCAAGTCATCTTGGGTTTAAATACATGTCTTAAGTTGTAGCAGCAAGATCCAAATTGTTTTGAAGTACCAAAGTCAACAAATTCATCCGATTTGTTACTATATGGATTGATATTCAAGACACAGAGCTGAAGATTTAGACTCATCGTGATGAACATTTGGAGTTGAGTTGCTTCTGCCAATGTAAGCTTGTTGATGTGGTTGAGATCACTGCTGAGGGGTTGAGTAAGGCTGGAGTGCTAGTTGTGTAAGTCTGTCCATTCTCTGGCTGACCAACTTTTTACCTCTATGTGTCTTGGCCCGGTATGTTTGGGGTTGATTATTTAAGATATTCCAAGACAGTTCAATTGACTCAATCCTAAATAAGATAAAGCTACATCAGTACATGGAGCATTGCGAAGATTGAATTAGTTCATTACGACTGTTCATTCGGAAATTTTGTAGAGCTAATTAGCGTTTGTGGGTGTGTTGATCGATGTTTCAGGTCCAGGGTTTGGGTTTATAATGCCAGAAATTAAGAGTTCCAGGTGAAAGGTGGCAGATGAATTATCATAGTATTATGATATAGGGCGTCTCAAGAATTTAAGATGGCAGTTTTAGTTGAACAATCTGTGGTGCATCTTGTAGCCATCTACTGATGAGTCATGAGAGACACACTGTGGTCTGGATAGCAGGAGTAGAATAAACAGGATGTGTACTCCATTGTCTGATCACAAAGTTGTTGATCCAAACAAAAGGCTTGTGGTCCAAGCTACAGGTTATAATCTCTAGCTACAGGTTATAATCTAAATCAGAGTTGACTGCACAAATAAAATGAAAGGTCCAAAATGTGTAACCGCTCAACAGTAAATTTTACTGCACAGACATACCAAAAACAACAGTTTTCACTTATTATAAGAAAACAAATGTGCAAATGCTACATAAAACGTCCAGTAGATTCCAGGTGTAATAAGAAATCCACTAGTATAAAAATGAAGACAAACTTGTAGCTACAAAACACTTACTTAGCACAAAAACTGGAGAGCTGTTATGAGTTGCTGCTTGTTAGGCGCTCACTCATATAGGCTTTTTAAAGGAAAAAAGTTTATTTACAGTTGAAAAAAAAATTAGTTTTCAGGTAAAATTTTGAACATTTGTTGGATGTCATGGAGGAAGGAAATGGGTTAATCTATATTATATACATAGACAGTGCCCTGAGATATGTCAGGTTGATACATGTACATGTAATACCATCATGTCATTTAAAACCAGTTGACCTATAATTTGTGTCCCACAACACGATTACCTTATTATTGCAGTACACATGTAGGTTTACAGTTTCTAGGAAGGTTCATGTACAATATACTGCCTGCAGTAAATATTTCGAGGATAATTCACCCAATATCTTTATCTTTACAAAATTATTAACAATTAAAATTACAAATTCAAGGAAGGTACATTCATTGGTACTGTTGGCAAAACTACTTCTTTTGAGTTTGCTAACTCTCTCAGAATCAAAGGGAGTTATATAATTGAAGTATTAGTGTATGTTTCTCAGTCTACAATTCATACGCTGTAGATGCATTTTAGTTTGAATCATTTACAGGCATATGTTTGATTTACCACCAATTATGTCGTGGTAAAAAAAATCATTTGAAAATAACCAGTTCAAAGCGGGCTGTTATTAAAGATTATGTATTTTCTGTCTTTCAGGTGGTATTGCAGGAGGCATCGAGAATCTGCGTGACATTCCCAACGAAATGCGTCGAACCCCAACTCCAGCTAGGCAGAGGTCCTTAAAACCCCTCTACGGCTGGAGGCCTATCCACTGTGTCAAGCACACCATTACTACCATGGGTTCTTTGAACGGTCTATATAGAGGCTCAGTCCTCTACTCTCTGACTCAATACCAAAAGCTGCAATTAGGTAAAACAAAAGTATTGAAATCCCTGTCAATCGGTCAATTTCTTTGATCCTCAAATTGACCTTATTCATGGAACACTGTTAAAATGAGGTAAGAGCTATGGTTGTGCAGTGATGTCACAAACACCGCTATTGCCATAACAAACACACAAAATTTGTCAGAGGTCAAGTCTGTTTTAGAAATAGAACGTGTTGGTGAACAATGTAATTGCTCAATTCGTATGTTCTCGTACATTATACAGAGAACAATTTCCCAATTTCGGGCCATATTCCTGACCAACAATTACCTGCTTCATAAGATTTCTGTAAAGAAAGTATGGCACACAATGCCTACGCGTAACAGAATAAAAAACAGTATAGTTCAAGACTTAGGCCAGTTCATACATGTATTTCACATGAGCAACGAATCTTGACCAATCACGGCGTCAAAAAGCTGAGATTAAGCGTGAATGATGGTAAAATAACATTTCAATTTAAACGAATCATTTGCATATATTTATGACGTCAAAGTTTGGTATCGCGTGAGTATGAACCGGCACTGTCTGCGATACCCAGTTGAGAGTTCAGAGTTCATTCTTAATGCTCAAAAGGACTGAGGGTTGGACTTGAAGAAAATACCATTAACCCTTCTATGACTACAAGGGTCAAAATCAGTCAAAATGTTGATATATACTTTGCCAAGGTATATATAATTGCATAAAAGTCAAACACTGTCAAACCTTACATATGGTAAAGTACATTTACAGGTCAAAATGAGTGACCATTTTTGACTGGTAAAGCTTTGTCTGGTAATTGTTAGTCGGGGTGGTCAAAATGACAGTAAAAACAGTCAAAAAATGCCTATGTAATGCAGAATTTGGGTCAAACAGGCAGTTGATTGATTGCGACTCTATAGCTATAAAGTGCAGCTATAGTAGGAAGGTTAACAATACCATCTACAAGAAAGTTTTCTCCTGCGAAGCAGCAACAGCACTCTTGAGTCTATACTGGCAAAGTGTAAATAGATACTAAAAATACATGACCCTAGAAAGTTTGTCTAGAGTGTAAAATTGGCAGATAGCAACAGCATAGTGTAATCCTGTTGGTCCGTCTGAACTGTTTGATTGACAGGCCAGATTGGTGTATTGATCAGATTTACTATCATCATCCCTAACAACCAGATATACATTTTAATCATCAGTTGCAAGACATGTCTTATTCACAAATGTTTACATTTTCAATATTTTTGTCCCCATATTTCCAGGTTCGGTGCTAACGAATTCTTCCAAGAACCATTGAAGTGTTCGGCACTGTGGATCATTGAGTAAAGCAGGAAGTCTAATGTGTGGTCTCGGGAGCTGGTGTGGTGAGGCCATCTTAGCTCGTGCAATGGAGGCGATTAAAGTGAAGTTCATCAATGATCAAGCGTCGTAGGCAAAGTTCAAGGGTTTCTTTCGGCGTCAAAGCATATTGGTATTTAGAGAACAAGGTTTGTTTTCTGTTTCAAGAATATATGATGTAGACAAGAATGGTTATACAAGAAAGGATTGTTGTGCTAAACACAAAGTGATCTGCAGTAGGTTCCAAAGATAGAAGACCAGGTCGTTTCTGTTCATTTTAAGTCAAGTCACAATTCAATATAGTAGGGTCCTAAAGGGACAATATCATCCGCGATCAACAGGGCATGGAATCAGAGTGCTGATTTTAAATTAACTAAGTGACTGAAAATATTACCCACATGATAAAGTTATATTACCGTTGCTGCTGCATAAATGAGCCAGTAATACTAGGACACTGATTCGTTGATGTTCCATTTTAAGATTGGATTAATAGGCTTTTGAGTCACAGTGCAGTGCTTAATTAAGTTCACTTTGATTACTCCTGGCCATCTTAGAATGGTTGTTTGTTGTCTTCATTGTTTGTGTAATGGTACTGCAATTGTAGTAGAATAAATAATAATAATATGCAACTTTCTCTGTCTGGAGTTTTCGTGGTACATACCAGGGACTGACAGCTACATCATGAAGCAAGGCAGTAACCAAGCCATACGCTTTTCGTCATGGACTCACTACGAGAGTGGTACCGCGGAGGAGACCTAACAAGTACATCAACCCATTGATCACTGCAATGATGGGTGGTTTCGCTGGGGCTGTAGTGTATTTGGCAATACCCCACTGGATGTTATTAAGACGAGAATGCAGGTATATGATTACCATCCTATTGGCCCATTCACACCAATCCTATTGGCGATAGGCCATTCACACCAATCCTATTGAGGACGTATTGTTTAAGTACACTGTTGATTGATAGGGCAGTGATATGCATTGCGTTTGACAATTTTGCAGTTGAAATGCATGGAATATTTCAGCAATCATTGGCTGGCAGAAGTACAGTGTCTAGTACACTAACATATGCACTCCATGACACTCGTGTGCAATAAAAAATTGTTTGTGAATTATATATAGCTATATACTACATATTTTAAAATAGCATTCAACATCCCAGTGTATTATTTTGAAACAAACTCAATAAAGTATCCTTCCTTTAATACTTTATTCTATAGAAGTTGAAGAAGTAGTTATTTGAGATTATGTCATAATTTGTGTTCTTCTAGGGGTTGAGGCACATAAGTATAAGAGTACATGGGACTGTGCAGTGAAGATTTGGAAACATGAAGGACCAAGAGCGTAAGTATAAGACAGACTCTAATTCAGGTGTTTCACTATATTTTGCTCATGATTCACTATATCAGACCTGTGATTCTCAGGATTTGTTTCAATCCCACTCCTCAAATGTTCTTGAAAGAAGTGAAGTAGCCACAGGAAGAAAGATAGCCTGTATTATGTCCAAACCTCAGTTTCTTATTTGTGGGATCGGAGATAGTAAACTCCAAAACTAAACATCTAGGAGGTTCAGAGGGCTTTGTCCTCGCTACCCATTTTAACTTTGGTTAAATCACACCCTTGGCATGACAGATCTACATCTTAGCAATGGATGTAAATAATTTTTGCCTAAGATGGCAGCCCCATGCAATCTCAGAAATGCTTGGGGTGGAAGAATCAACCAAAATTAATTAGACTCTTGTACCATAAATGGGCAGCATTCGATTTACAAATTCTCATATTGTGAATAAATTTGCAGGGTTTTACGTATCCTTTCTTAACTATTAAACACTCTTTCTCATGTTCTCATTTGTTGCAGATTCTACAAGGCGGTACCCAGGCTGTCAAGAGTGTGCGTGGGCGTAGCTCTAGTCTTTGTCATCTCACAGATCGTGAAGATATTGAATAACGTCTGGGTCACGGAATGATCAGGGTACTATTGCTATCCCTTCAGTTGTAGGTTGTGTTTGTCTAATGTCTCATTGTACGCTGATGGATCGTGGGTTCCATTCCTAACTTGTAAGCTGTGTTGAATCGTAATTACTTGCAAGATAACCTTTTCTGTGCGACTAACGAGATTGTACGCAAAATAAAACTTTTACTTTAAGGATGGCCCTTTGATTCATTTCAGTGTGGAAATTTGGGAATTTTCAAAATAAATATTCACTCATCATCATCTCTTCAGTCAAATGACAAACTCATTACAAAATGATATGTATAACTCCACCTGTACTGTCATTATACTAGAACTATAATGAACAGGTGTTGTAACCATGCACATAGTTTTTTTTCATGGGGGTATGTGGGAGGACAAGCCCCATGGATTGGTCCCTATATAAATAATATAAATGACTATGTCATATTATATAAATGATGTTCTTCTTTGAGATTTCCGGGACATTTATTAATTGTGAACAAGGACTATCCCGGGATGGAACTCGAATGTCAGAAATTTCAGATTATCCAGAAGATGGTATGGACCTTTGTACATCAAATTGAAATACTCATGCAGATTGGTTCATGATTAAAACAATTAACTATTCATTATGTGAGAAGCAGAGACTATGTTCTCATTTGCCTTAAAAAAATGATCAACTGCAATAACATCATACCGGTGACCAATTCTAGAACAGCGCCCTCTGTTGGCACTCACTGATTGTTTGGTCACACAGTGTAATGATCTTTGATTGTGTTCAATGGTATCTATACATCATGATCAGTGGACTTTATACTAATGTTAATCGGAATCGGATATTTATTAAGAGACATGTTTCTGTCAGGCATAATGTCTTTCTTTTCTGGTCAATAAATTACTGGCATTTGTACTACACTTCAATAATAGAGTGCACAGGGCAATTGTACTGTCAGAGATTTTGATATTGTATTTTGGGTGAAATAGTGAATACAAAATATATAGGACTACATTGCCATTAATGCGCATGCACAAAGTCTGACTTTGCATATAATTCAAAGAGTTTGGTGTTTATGTGGCATTATGATAAACGATAAAAAAAGAATTTGAGAAAATATTTGTGTTAAAATTGGAAATTGTTATCGCTGCCAACTAAAGTTATCTCCAGCTGTGTATTTGCCATTTTCATTCATTGCTCTCTGTAGTCTGTGCTCTTGAATTGATGGAGAGTTAGTCAGAATTTTGTGGAGGTGTTGATAGTGTTGTAAAATGAGTTCAGTTGTTATTCAGAAAGTTCTGCATTACTGACTCCATTGAATGATTTATAGTCAAATGGGAGCCATCATTTTGATTGGTTTAGGTATTTGTTGATTGATGGTGTGGGGTAGTTGGAAGTAGTAAAGTCCATGTACTCAGTTAGAATATAAATGAGTAATTCCAGTCTGATGTATGTGATTCAGACTAAAAGAGGTTATAATAATGTACCAGGAAAAAGATAAATTTTTATCAAAACTGTCATCATGCGATAACCAACAGTGTGTAGTGTCTGTACATGCAGTCAAAAGTTGATGCCCAAACATCAGCTTCATAAGTGTCTAAGAGCTTTTCATCTACCTGTTATTATCATCAACTTTGATTGCATGTACAGACACTATACATTGTTGGTTATCGAATTGATGACAGTTTTCTATAAAATTACTTGGTAAAAATGAAGATGGTATCAAACATCCCTTGAAATCACTGTCTGCACTGCTTTCTTTTCAGTAAAACTTTTATGGCGATATTTTGTGGCAATAATTTCACTTTTCTTAAATATAGCAGCACCTCCTACAAATTCTCAAGAAGATTGATACATGATCCGCTCTGGCAAAACCTGAAACATCTCAGCATTTACCGTAATGCGTAACACCAAAAGGCCAAAAACTGACCCCAGGGACCAGTTTGAGGGACCAGTTTTCATGTCACCATATAGAGCATTTTCTCTAGATTTTGATTGAAAAGAAAATCCTGAAACGTTGGGAACATTGTTAATTTTCATGATAAATTTGGGAGGTCACTTTTGAAAATTGAGTCCAAGTTTAGGGTTTTACCAGAGTCAGTCACATTTGACCATTCGGTTACTTTTGGATTACCTATTCTATACCTTATTTCTTCAGTGATCATGGCCGGCCTGGTTGGATGTATTATTGAGGTTAATTCCAGATCTGCTTGATGACTCCTTGACAAAAATTCTGAGGATGGGTTTCCATTTGTTTTAATTTGTTATCAGTGATTGTGATCTAGAGTCTTCCAAGCTGTCTTCTGTTTTGATTTGGCAGGGGCTGTTGAACAAATAGGATTAAAGGGACAGTATCGTCATGATCAACAGGGCATGGAATCGAAGTTAGTTCCAGTTTAACTCGGTGACTGTCATGCCAATGTCATATTACCATTGCAGCTGCATAAATGAACCAGTAATTTTCAGTCACTGTGTTAATCTTAAACTAGGACATCGATTCCATGCCATGTCAAAAGTCTGCTCTGATTGTGCGACATGCCCCTTTAAGTTTGTGTAGCACCATGTAACAATCTCTTAGGAGTTGTAAAAGTGTTGGTTCTGAGAAGAAGAAACTCTATGGGTTTCAATCATTCAGATCAGAGTATACTGAACACGTTGAATTTCTCAGAATCAACAATGATTACATGTACTATAACACCTGATTATTACATGGTGCTCACCGCAACCTTACTTCTACTGTATTTCCACCATGCAAAGCTTCAAATCCAACTTAACAAATTTCAGTTTGTATGCATGTGATAAATCAAATATTAGATGAAAACCATTCCTTCTATATGTTCCCTTCAATATTCAAATCTTAACGTGTTTTAGTGCTAGTGACAGGAAAAAGTGTGTGTTAAATCTCTGTAAGGAAGGTATAAAATTGGGTACAACAAATTTTCAAATTAACAAATTATTATCTACAATAACCCTTTCACAGTAACATGCGTCATGTTTTGACGGGCAAAATTGTTTATTTCAAACACTCGTTGCTGTCTGTGACGGCGTCGAACATCAAGCGCCCTTCAGATGCGCGCCGGGTCGCAAATGGCAACGCAGTGTTGAATAAACAATTTTTACCGGGACAGGGTTTATAATACTTGGTGTGAGGTTAGTACACATATCAATTATCCTGATAAATTGTGTGAAGTGCATCTTGAGAAAACAGGAATTGTTATTGGTTTTCCTCAAAAGTTGCCATTTGGTAACTTTATTTAAAACATAAAACAGTGATATGTAACAATGTTTTTTGTTTTCTATAAAACATGAACACCGATTGTGATTTACATGTACTTTGATAGTTTTCTTCCAAACTAGGTGGTTGAAATGAGCATACTTGAGCAAATACCAATGTTATACCTACCCTTGAGTTTGAATTTGCTTGTTACATTTGTCTGAAATTTTATAATGAATTAAAAGTACATTAACCCTAACCCCTTGGATTCTGGCTAGGAACTCCTGAATCCTCCAAATCCATCAGTGCACTTTTGAAACATGCTCATCTTGAAAATGCACCATGCATTTTGTTGATCTTCATATTCAGCACTTATGGCCTTGTGAGGGCAAAATTAAGTTTAATCAAGCAATTATTGATGTATACTTTATTTCTTATTTTGATGAATTTTATGACATTTTATGTTCAAATAATTGTATAGGATTTTGCAGGATTTGGGGTGGTTATAGGGTTAACCTTTGCACAGTGGTCATTCATGGTGACCAATGTAAAAAGTACCGTTATAAGCGGACAGGTGTATACACTTGATGACCACATTTGTTGGGGGCCTCTTTGATGGTCCAGTTCACCATGGTGCCCACTGTAACAAACCATCAAATTCTATTCTATTCATTAATGCCAAAGACAGTTGAGACAATCTGAATCACATGGGGTGTTATTAATGGATGGAAAGTCATGGCTTATCAACATCAGAGCAGTAAGTATGTGACAGCTGTAGCTCAGCTGTTCTGTTTAACCTGTTTGGGCGTGGTCACGGATATGATAAGAAACCGCCTTGGCTCCTTATCATCTGTGACCCGCCCAAGACCAAGCATCAAACTTTATTCCATAGTAATGTTTGTTATTACCATTAAAGGTGCAGTATCATCGATCAACAGGGCATGGAATGAGTGCTAGTTAATACCCGTCATCTTAAACCTAGAACTCTGATCGACAATACTGTCCCATTAATAAAGTAAGACAAAACATAAATGACAAGTGTAATACTACACTGTGTGGCAAATAGTTTAACGCTTAATCAAGCTTAATCATTGATGTATACTTTATTTCTTATTTTGATGAATTTTATGAAATTGTATGGGATAAATCTCAATATATTTACATGTATTATATATCCTTAGAGATTGGAAAATATTAATTAATTGACATAATTAATGGTATTGCTTTCAATAACATTGGGTATTATTTTTGGATTGTTTAACTGACTGGGTAATATTAATATGATGTACAGTATTATTTTCAGTAATAAAATGAAGTTTTCCTTGGAAGGTATGTCATTAACATGAACCTCAATCCAGCCAGCTTTTTCACATAAATATATTAAGAAAAATGTTTTAGATAATAGGCATATTCATAAAAAAGTATTGCTTTTACTAAAGTAACAACCCCTTTACTAACCTTTACTTAAATGTTTATTCATAGAAATAAGCAATGACTTTCAAGTAAAGCTACAAATTTTCGCATTAGAAATGCTTTTTACTTATAAGTAAATCTACAGAAATTAGCACCTATTTCAATTTGTATTCATAAAAATGACCTTTGTAGCATTTACTAGTGATTGTACAAGCATCATTTGGGGCTTGCTGTTTAGCCAGTCAGACATATCACATCTTCTGCCATTTTTTACCTCAAAGACCACAACCTAAGGTGTATAACATCAAGGCTTAATGTGATGAAGTCAACCTACCCTAAAAATTGAACTAAACTTATTTGTTCTTTGAATGTTTTGATTGCACTGTCAAGTAAAGTTTATAAGAAACTGACCTTATTGTTCATTTGAACTTGGAGACTGGTGCAGGGCCAGCAGAAACAGCACAAGACATCTTTGTTACAGTGGGTTTTCAGCACCTTGAATCAGGCTGAAAATTTCCCTTTTCCCCAAGGACAGGATTATTTTCCTTTTTCCTGTCCCCTTTGCATCTGTTTTTTTCTTTAGTTGTGCTTTCATGTTGGCATTTTTGGCAATCTTCTTTTCATCCATGGTAAGGCCCATTTGGTCATGATGATTTTTTGGGGCCCTTTTTCAGTGCTGTACTTTTTGGCTCTAACGCCAGGAAGCTGTTTTTTGTTATGAGCTCAGGATATTCCTTAATAATTGAACTAACACCACGAGGTGTTAAGTCGGTGGTTGCATCGTTAGACTCCATGATGTAAAATTACAATATACCAAAGGCCTATACCGTAGGCGTCATGTATATGAAACCACAGAAGATGAGATGGAAATAGTTGAAAGGTAGTGTCTAACCACCACTATTTTATTCTGGCCCTATACCATGCTTTCTACTTTTAGAATTTGCCTTTTTTGGATGAACTGTGGGACAATGAACTACTTGAGAACTTACTAGCAGTGGCAAGTAACACCCGTAATCATTTGAAATGGTTATGAATAGATTTTAGCATTTGTTTGACTAGACCTTTACTTACCTAGCTGTTGCTTTGACTTATAGCATTTACTAGTTAGTAATTACTTATTTTTATGAATACTGACCCCAATGTTAGTTAACCCGCATAAATTTACAGAAAAATTTTAGAACAAATTATTTTTGAGAAAGAATAAAATGAGGTTACTGAGTGTATAAAGGTGTACATTTTTTAAATTGTGATTACATGTATGAATTAATGTTTAAAAACTGAACACAAAAAATTTTAGACTTAAATTATTAAAACGATTTGCAACATTGGTTGCTGGTGTTTCAACTCAAGATGTAATGGAATGTCTCAAGAAGCGGGGTTTGATACATATTTCTTTTTCTCATGAAGAATAAATGTATGTAAATCCACAAATTTAGGATCTTTAAAGAGTTAATTCTCATTTAAGTGACCACTTCCTAAAGTTTGGGGATGGTAATTGGTATTAGTAGGAAAATGTATGATATAGTCTAATCCGGTGACAACTGTTTTTCCCCCATTACTGGTTGGTACCACACTGCCTGCATCCATTCTAATACACGAACACTTGGCACAATGTAAATATACCCGCGGGTTTTAGCGGCATCCCGTTATGGTCCCGGGTGTCACAAATTATTGTCCGAAACTTTAAAAAAGTATCCTCAGTTTACCATAGATTGGTTGTGACCAGGCACCAATTTCATAGATGCAAACAGAAAGGCTTACCAAAATTTTACCGGCAGATTTCTTTGGGTACCACTAACTTTCATACACAAATGCATGCATTTTGGCTGGTAGTTGTTTTATAATGCTTATATTTGGAAATATTTGTTACCAAATTCTCTGTGTGAGATCCCATGACTTTACCCCTGGGCCTTATACTTAACATAGTATTATGTTTTATTGTCATGAGGCTATAGTGTAGAATTTTCATGATAGACAAAGAGCTGAATACTTGCTTTTAAAGCATGCATGCACCAGGCAGTAATTCCTTGCAAAACCTATGATAGGCTTTATACCGTAAGCAAGCGGCTATGATCGATATTGCAGGTGTTGAAATTAACTGAATGTTGTGGTAGCCAGCAGACTGAGGACCATGCAGTAACAACCTAAATTGTTTAGTCCTCCTCATATTAGTTTTTGTAGGCCTTTGTATTGACGTTTTTTTAAGAGCCTGTTAATTGCCCTATTAAATTTATTTAGTTAAAACAGCAGAGTTTAAAATTGGTTAATAAACTCGTTTAATTTTAATTATCTTTTTTTTTTAATTGGGATGATGTCGTTTTTTTTTGTACCTTTAGCCCCTGAACTGTCAAACCTAAAAATGTGGTACAGTCTTCTTTTAGACCTTTATCTCCTCGACGTGATTCCTTGAGAAAAGTATGATTTTTGCTGTTTCCCTTACATGAAAATTAAACTATTTTTCCCTTCCGTTTATTGGTCCGGTTTAAAAAAAAACAAAATGGCTGTGCCTAAAATTAAAGGGCTGTTTCACTGACCTCAACTTAATTGGGGTTGTGGGAATTTTTACCCTGATAATTGGGACTTTCTCCTTATGGTCAAGTGTTAATAAAGGAAGTATATATATGGATCAAAGCCTGTGCAAAGGTCATAGAACTGGTTATAGGTTTTGCAGTCGATTTATATGCATAATTTAAGATTCCTGTATAAGGCAAGTCATTAAAATTAATTTGGAAAGTGTTTCTAGAATGAAAATTTCTGAATAGATTTTGAAGCGAAAACATAGTTACAGACATGCAGACTATTCCGAGTTGGACAAATAATGGAGGAAGGAAGCTCTTCCTTCTCCATGGACAAATCACACAGTTCCTCATATCTGAACACTATTAAACAATTATTATATATTTTACATTGCCCCAAATTTAATAATTTGGGTAAATTTCTCATAAACAGCATAGTTGTGTAAAATACTTGAGTTAGTGGGTTCGGATGTGTGAGCATGAGGATTTGTCAGGTGTTTATAATTAAGTCAAATGTGCAATGTGTAAGACCATGGAGAAGAAAACTGTTTCCTTCCTCCATGAGTAAACAACATACCAGTGCCACATAACAAGCGTTTGATACTGGGTCATTTCAGTATAAGGTTGCTGTGTTTTCATGCTTGTGTTGACCCTCATGCGGTGAAAGTACTTATATTATGCAGAATTACTGAAAGTTTGACTGAGATATTGGTGTTGTCTGTTAGATGTTTAGATATAAGTTTTGAGGCTTGCGTGGTGGAATATCATTCGTTTCAGTTTTGCGGTAATAGTGTTAATCTCAACTAATGCAGAGCTGGTACAGGTGAATCCCCATGGTTCTCCCTGAACCATATTTCTCCTGCAACAATAGAGAAAACAGGTTGCCGAAATTCTCCTTGAACCTAATTTCTCACTACGAAGGTTGAGATTGCAGTTTGTCGATAAGGTTCTTTTCAGAACCTGTACCTCAGCTTTGCGATGAGTTGAGATATCACCGCAAACCGAAGCGATATAGATGTTTACATGTAGATGTTACAAAGGTTTTCAAATAATTTGGTGGATTGTAGTGTGCAGACAGGATAGACCTATAAACATACTACTTTGACAGGCCTGTGATTTCTCAAGATATTTCCTGATTTCGGATTTTTACAAAATGTTCTTGAAGAAAAGTAGCCTGTATTGTGTCAAACCTCTAGTTTTTGTTTGTGGGGATGTTGAGGTCTGTCAATCCTGCAAAATTAAACATCCAGGAGGTTCAGGGGACTTTAAAGGGAGACCCTGAGGCCTGATGCCATTTACTTCAAATCACAGCCCTCTTTAAGCGCATGAAAACTCCTTACAAATGTGTAAATGGACTGAAGAAATAAAGATATGACTCAGAATGACAGGGTGCTTGCTGAACTGGTATTAATGATTTTGTTTCATTATAGCCCTTCATTTAATGAAATCTGTATTCTCTTGAAGTTAAGTAACTTCACAGATGTCAAATTCTATGACCATTCATGAAATGTCATATATTGTCAATGTTACAATCAATTATTTGCAGGGATGGTAAATAATGTCTGTACTATTCTCTGTATGAAGTATGTGATGATTTTGGACTGATGCTAATATTTAGATGAAATGTTTTATATAAATCACAATCCAGTTATCTTAAACCCTCCTACTATAGCTGAACTGTAGTGCAAGTAGCTACAGTGGTCAAAATCAGTCAACTGACTGTTTTGACTATTTTATATGACCCAAATATTGCACATGGGCATTTTGACTGGTTTTTACTGTCATTTTGACCACCTGAACAATACAAGACAAAGCTTTTACCAGTTAAAAATGGTCGACTCATTTTGACCTGTAAATGTACTTACTCGTAAGGTTTGACAGTGTTTGACTTTTAAGTACTAGATATGCCTTGGCAAGTATATCAACATTTTGCAGTCATAGAAGGGTTTTAAAAGTCGGATATAACATATTATGTTCCACTGTTTGTAGCCTGTACGGCCCAATCATTTTGAAATAAATTGTGTTTCACGGTGAGTAATCTAGAAAGAATCGGTCGAAATTTCACTCATTGTACATGTATGTGGACTATCAGCTCAGGGCAAGTTCAACTGTGAACTATTGCAGGGAATGGTTTTCGTTTAACATTTTTCCTGGCAACATTTTAAGGCAGATGTATTTGTGTGCATATATGATGCTAAATTTGAGCAGCAATTCTTGAAATTGTGATTTTTTTTTTTTTTTTGTAGCATTCTGCTGTGCAATCAACGCATCGGTTACTACTGCAAGGCCAAGAAAAAAGTCTCCGTTTCTGGTCATAGGGCTTCAAAATCAGTGCAGTGACAGCTTTTACACTGGGAAAATTCCCATATACAAAGTATGGTGGCTAAGGCCCTCACAAATCAGGCAAATGTTTATACCCCTATGTGAAAAAGTCATTTAAAACACAGCAAGAATTCAATCAATCCACAATTTTGGCTGCAATTGGACATTGTTCATAGTATGAAAAAAAAAAAAATTAAATCTGGCATGGTCTGAGGCAACATGCAGAGACCAGAAACCAGAACTTTTTTAAAGCCTAAACTAAAGTTGCACTATAACTCAAACTGAGTGTTGACTAGTCTGCAAGGTGTTGATTTTTTCAATGTTTTTTGCAAACTATATCATTGCACTGCAGAGAACCATTGATGATTTATTGGTTTTTTAACCAGGGTACGTTCAAGCATTCATCATCTACTGAGCGTGTACATTAGTGTCTTAATATGGATTGACCATTTGTCAACCACTAGTCATGCAACACTCGATCTTACCTAGGGTTTGGCTTCAGTTGAAGGCATATGATTATCTGCAATCTACCTTGGTGTGAAGTTAGTGACAATATAAACACCCAGAATTATTTTAACACTATACAGAAATGTTCTAATTTCAGCATTCTATCTTGCTTAAAAGATTATTAAAGGCAGTTTACCTCGTACCAAACATCCTGAAAATTACTCCATCTGACATTGAAAATGTTTTTTTTTTAAGTAAGCTATAGGATTTGGACATTAAAATATAAGCAAAAACTTACTAAGTGTAATAATAATAATAATATATAGATTTATATAGCGACGTATCCACCAACTAAGTGGCGCTCAAGGCGCATATATTATTATCCCTGCTCATAAGGCTCATAAACTCTCATTCCTGAAACCATCTCAGCTCCTGAGTATACAGCTCAATTGCTGCCATTTCTAGCTATATAGAGCAAACCATCTCTGCCTTCACAGGTACCCATTTAACCCTGGTGGAGAGAAGCAATTATGGTTAAGTGTCTTGCTCAGGACACGGTGTCATGCCGGGCTCGAACCCACACTCTGCTGCTGGCAACACCAGAACTTGAGTTCAGTGCCTGAGACATGCGACAATCCACTTACGTGCATTATACAACACGGGACCTACGACTTTCGTCCATCGAGGCGAAGCAATTATGGTTAAGTACCTTGCTCAGAGACACAAGTATCCGCGGGCTCGAACCCACACCTGCTGCTGGCAGCACAGAACTTGAGTTGGTCGCTGGACCGCTCGCCCGACACTGATGATGGTATTAATCTTCCTAGAAAGTGTTTGTATCACTTGCAAGAAAAGTCAAATAATTTCTAGTTCCAATTTAAGGAGCAATACTAATATTTTAAATGCATTTTCACTATTTTCTCATAAACACAACGTTTCACAGGATGGTTTATTTATTTAGTCCTTAATGTATATCTCAATTCGAGGACAAAACATACTCTTTGAAACAGTTTGGCCAACATGAACAATCCTGTACCTTCCCTTTCATGTATTGTATATCTTGATTCAAAGAGAAAGCATACTCATTATAGAGGTAGTTTTCGAACATTACCCATCCAGTACCTTCCTTTAAAGGATAGTATCGTCATGATCAGAGTTTGTAACGTCATTGTGAAACTGTACTAATAATGGGACAATATCGTCACGATCAGGTTTTACGTCATTGGAAACTGCTTGGACTATTCCGATCAGCGCGTTCATGGAATTTGTGTCCTGTTTAAGATGAACACAGTGACTGAAAATTACTGGCTCATTTATGCAGCAATGCGGTAACATGACCTTATCATGTGGTGTTATTTAACCTAAAACTAGCAATCTGATTCCATTCCTTTGTCCCTTATAGTAAACAAGTGGACAAAATAAGTGACTCAAGTAAACTTGCATTCGATTGGAAAAACTAAGTTTTATTTTTATTGAAACAATCATGAAAATATTATCAAGTCCATCATAAAGCATTATTTTCTACTATTCCAGTGATATAAATTTTGTTTCATAATTTATATAGAAGAAAGTTAACAAACTTTTAATTATATTAATTAATATCAGAAATATTCCAGAATGGTATTACATCATTTCAAAGCTTACATTTTCAAATATACTTTATTTTCACCTAAGTTTAAGCACATTTCTTAATATCTTTTAAAGGAAGCTACAACATTGATCTGAAAGCAAAAAGTTGGTAAGGTATCCTGAATAAAAATATTCTGTCCAAAAGAGCTCTCATATCATTTGAGAGAAACACAATGCGGATGTGCAAATGTTTTGTGTATTCTGTAAAATTCTGAATGCTTCACATTTCACAAACTAAGAATGTGAATATACACATAAAGGAGTTTTGTAATCACTACCATACTTAGATTACACCTTCCCTTTAAGCAAAAGACTCCTATGATTATGAGCCTTTGGCATAACAGATATCTACAATTAAGAATACATGTAATCCAACGAAACAAGATACATGTATGTCCAAGTGAGACTAGACAGTGCATGATGGGAAGTTATGATGACTCTGGCTGCAACTCCAAATGATACCAGGCAACTTCAATCCTGTAAGTTAGGACTTTTATGATTGCCCTGGGCCCATGAAGGTGACAATTCAACCTTCAACCCTCAAAACCCCCATTCGTCTGTGTAAAGTTTAAACTTCACACCGTTTTTG
>JAQQFT010000180.1:0-38629 GCA_029582265.1 Zoroaster sp. YZ-2022
TTAAATTGCGCTAGACCACTCGGCCACGACAATCCACTTTTCGTGCATTATACAACACACACAGGACCTACGGCTTTACGTCCCATCCGAAGGACAAACAATTATGGTTAAGTACCTTGCTCCAAGGATACCCAAGTGTCACGACGGGAGCTCGAACCCCACACCCTGCTGCACAGCACCACAGAACTTGAGTTCCGGTGCAGCTAGACGCTCTGTTGTACGACACTCATACCAGCATTATGGTGAAGTAATTTTCATACGCTGGCACAACGCTACGCTGGTACGATACGCAACAGTGTGACGGGGCCATTGGGAAGGCAGTGGGGGCTATATACTTTTTCCTGTGGTGTTATGTATGTTATAATATGATATGGGTGTTTTGTTTGTTCAAAGGGATTGTCGCTTTGTAAAACCTGGTCGTGGATGATAATCAACATACCATGTACGATTACCAATTATTCAGTCTCCTTATAAAGCCTCACTTCCTTGTGCCATCGTTGAGGCAATGGGTTTCGAATCTGGCCGCGACCATGGTAATTGTGTCGGCTAAGGCAAGGAACCTTCACTTCTTACAGTGCTCCTCTTCACCCCAGGGTATAAATGGGTGCCTGTGTGAGGTTGTGGATTTGAAAAAGCTTCCCGTGCGCTGCAGTTGGTAGCTCCCAGGGGGGCCACGCGTATCTTTTTCAGCAATTTCGGCTCCTATAAATCCAGTTATATTTATTATTATTATTAGTAGTAGCTTTGCATAAAATGCATTGATACCTTGCTTGAAGGTGTAAAATGCAAGTTTTTCTAATACTTTGAGACAAAGCATTCCACATGGGCACTTTAATAAGTTGAAAAGTGAATAGTTTTGTGGGACTCATGTTTCACTTTTCAATAGTAGATCAGTCCTTCTTCTAAACTGACCTGGTAAAGCTGCTCAAATTTTCATTAAATCTAATAGAACTTTTTAACACCAAGGTCAATGTCACCTTTAAAACATTTATGAAAAAAATAGATCTAAATACTCTCTTCTATAAAGATAAAAGGCATACGATTGAGTAGTGCAAGCTTTGATTGTAATCACAATCTGTGTGTAATGTAATATTATTAATTTTGTACGGGTTGTCGTTGAACACATTCCAAACGTTACATATTGCATTCGGAGAATTGCCACTCCATAAAAGGACTGGCATAATCTAAGTCAGGGGGGAATCAAGGCTGATGTGTACAATGTTTTAGTAACATTAGTAGAGGCACCTGTATATGTCCACACACGTTTTAAAAGTCATACCCAGTTTACGTTACATTTTAGAAACAATATTGGAAATATAGATCGTGCATTTTTAAAACACTATTGATCTCAACACCAAGATTTTATACTATTGGTTCTACAGGGCGTGATACCGTTCATATTATAATCATAAAGCACAGGATTGCGTTTTTGTGTTGATAGAAATAATTTGACACTTGGATGAAAGGATGAAAACAAATATCACAGGTTTTGCTCCATTTAAATAGAACATCAATGTCATCCTGGAGAAGCTTACAATCATTAACATTGTTAATAACTTTCATGCTTTTTAGAGTCATCAGCAAACAGAGCAACAGTGGAGTTGTGGGCAACTTTAATTTATGTAAGAGTAATTGGTGGGAAACACTGTCATAAGCTTTGGAGAAATCTAGATAAATGAGGTCAACTTGCCCAGCCTTGTCCAGAACTCCGCTGACTCTGTTGTTAAACACAGTAAAGGGCTGAAACTATGGAATCGTCCTCCTAGCAAATCCATGCTGTAATTAAAAATATCACATTACATTTTAACCTCTCAAAGAACTTTGCTAGGGATACAAAATGAAAAGGGGTTGGTCGGTGATTTGCCACATTGTGTTTGTCTCCTTTTTTAAAAAAGGGAACGACATTGGCCTTTAACATAGCCAATCAACAGGAAACAATAACCGATGGTCGAAATATTATAAATAAAGGGTACACTAAGTTGTTCAGCGGCGCAATTCTTGAGAACAGGTGGCATTCTCCTGACGACGGACAGGTACACTGTCCGAAACGTTGGAATCAACCGGGTTTCCGCTTCGAGACCACACAACCACTCAAAGAAGTTTACTCATCATGGGTGTCACCGCAAAACCTTCGGTTGTGTTCTTCAACCACCATTAAACACTTGCTTTAGCCATGTAGTAAACAATAGATGTTGCTAGTCGAGTCGGACGAAATCGAACTTGCAGTGTCTCTTCTAATCCAGCCGTAATGAAATCTCGAAAAACAAATTATCACAGTTCTATATACAACTTACTTGGTGGTCAAAGTTGATCATCACATCATGAAATGGGTCTGTTTTGTACGGTAACGCTTGGCGGGGAGTGGGTCAGGGGGCGGCCGCCTCAACTTATTGGTGAAATAGTGTTGGCCTATGTCGGTTCTGAGGGTCGGCTTATTGAAATTTTGTGTCGATAAATTTGTCCCTAATTTTGCTAGTGACCAATCCCGGAGGTAAGTTGGCATAGCTGACCAATGCGGTATTGGTCACTTTTCAATTAGCCATTTAGAGCGATTCGTCGTTTGAATGCATGCTCTATCTCCCAAAACTATAAAGGAATACCATGCATGTGGATTAGATACAATGGTGAGTCTCTTCCTGCATGTACTAATAGGGCGGGAAAACTATTTGGTCACTATGGCAAATTAGAGACAAAATTTTACCCCCAATAAAATGTTTTGCCCTCCACTCTGCTTCTACTCGTCTCAAATTCCACCATTGTTTTGAAACAAAAATTACTGAAATAATTTCCAAAAATAAATTCCAGTTAATCGAAGACAAGAAATTTCACGTTGGAATGAATACGAACAGTCTGGAATGCGTTTTCATTATTTTTTCTTGTTAATGACACAATGAAAACAAAAATCTGGCTGGTGGTTTACAATAGGTTTGTGTTCTTGATGGCTGAGTCTCGTCAGAATGTGAGTTCGAATCCGTAGTGGCATTGTCCTTGAAACATACTTTACAATAATTGCTTCTCTCACCCAGTAAGAGTGGGTACCTGTGAGGACAGATTGGTTGTTGTTGGGCTACATACCTCTCCGAGGGAACTGGGATGAATTGGAGTGTCATTGGCCACGAGCGGTCTGGCGCACCGAACTCAAGATTCCTGGTGTTGCCAGCAGCAGTGTGTGGGTTCGAGCCCCGGTCGTGACCTTGTGTCCCTTGAGCAAAAGGTAGCAACCATAATTGTAGCCCCGTCCTTCCCGGAGTGGGACGTAAAAGCCACGTAGGTCCTGTGTGTTTTAATGCTGGCCACGTAAAGACCCAGGATGCTTATCGTGAAGTGTTTTCTGGTTTGGACGCCTCGGGGCCATGAGCAACTAGATTGATGGCGCTTTACAAATACAGATTGGATTGGATTGGATTGGATATTAGAGAATATATATGCGCCTGTCTTGAACCGTGCCAGTTTTGAATTGGATACGTGGCTACATTAATTACACAATTTTTATTGGAGGTCGGTCCAATCCAAGCCATCATCCCCTCCTAATCATTTTAAAGCATTGTTTTATATATAAATAATTAAAATAAATATAAATTCTAAGATTCGCATTAACAAGGTAAAACTTGTTCATAGAGGTTTTTTTAGACTCAATGTGCTGGATTTACGAGCTTAGCGGTTATGAGCAGTTTTAGCTAATAATAATAATAATAATTTAAAAAAATTATATTGCGCTCTTTACACATGGAAGTCCAGATCAAAAGCGCATAACAATGACTTGAAACAGAGTAAAAAACATACATAGAAAGAAACACAAATGGGTTGTGAAAACGTTTGAGATAAAGTCAGGTCACCGGGCCCAGAGCCCAAACCACGCAGTATGGGGTAAGTTCCATCATGCCCGCCGACAGGGGATTAACGTGAACTGTGCCAAGGCACCTACCCTGCCGACCATCGATAATGTCTCCGACCTTTTTGGAGACAACCGAACGCACTCTAACTCTACCTAGGTAATTTATGCATGTCTAACTTATGACTCAGCGACCCTAGAAGTGAAGTAGCAGAGAAGGAAAGCAGCAAAACCAACAATACATTTAATCTTACAATCACACATTAATTCACACCAAAGTACCCACATATTAATTTACGAATGCTACATTAAAAAAAAAAGTTTTTAATCTTGTTTAAACGTGGCAAGTCTAATGTGTTCTACTGCATATATGTGCCATGTGCATGCGTTCCATAGCTTGAGGCTGCCACAGGGAAACACCCTATCACCAGAGATGTAGACAACATTTCTGTTACCGCTTAGGATATTCAAAAGGGTCCATTTTCCCTGATGACCTTAAATGATATCTGGATTCTTTCCAAACGGTAGAAAGATCCTGTAGTACCCTTGGAGAAAAGGCCATGAAGGGTTTTTGAATATTAATAATGTGCGAAACAGGCAGCTAGTGTAATTGACGTAATATTAATTGTTATGTGTTCAAACTAAGTGTATTTGTAACAAGTCAATACCCAGCATTCTGGACCCTTTGTAATTTAGTTATTTTGTGTCATTGGCGGGCCGTACATTTAAACTATTACAATAGTCGAGCGACTGGTCACCAAACGCATGAATTAAGTGTTAAAAGGGTCTTGCGACGGGGAAATTTACTGATCCGTTTAATATTGTGAAGATGGAAAAAAAAGCCGCGGAACAAAGCCCGCGCAATGTGCATGTTCATTGTCAGTTGCAGGTCAAACCATGACCAATACAAATTTCTAACGCAGGTGGTTGGAAGTTTCAACATCCACCTACAATGATGTTGGCAGTATGAGTGTTACCCCTTTTTGTCCAACTGCTGTCTACAGTTGGCATGTAGTTCCCATGATCAGAACTCACTCTTAGTATCATTTGATCATGAGCTATCGCAATAATACAACATCCCACCCGATCGGTATCAGGTGAACATCCACTGCCTGATGTCCCTTTCCATTGCAGCTACGGGCAGCCGACACCAGAGGTGTCATCGGGTCATAAAGATGAATACCTAACCTTATTAATCATCAACATAACAGTGAACTTCGGGGCAAATGATGCTCATTGATATCAGAACAATCTAGAAGCATAAACAATAGAATAGAAAGTGGTCCGAAGGAACCCAGATCCTTGAGAACACCACAGTTGAATCAAACCTTTCCTGACAGGAATTGTACCTTGGATGGATCACGTTGGCTCCTATCTGACAAACAAAGATGAAAAACTCAATCAGGGCCCTGCAGAGACCCAAATTTTTTTAGACTGCAGACGTTTTCAATAAAATACCATGGTCGACAGTATCAGAAAGCTGCACTGCGGGGGTCTAATAGAACAAGCAAAGTATTGTGCTGAAATTCATCTTTATTCGAGAAGGGCGGTACCTCTCCCTCTTTTCAGTAGCATCCCTAATTTAATGATATTAAAATTATTATCTATGCATTCCAATTAATGTTTTACATCCAAATAACTTTCACGCACATGCGCCCTACTATGGTCTAGTATTTATTTCATTTAGATGACACACGACAGACATTTTGGGTAGCTCTCCTGTATGACCTGGCAAACAGTAAACGGCAGCCATATGCTCTTATTAAGCATATCTCTCAGCCAACCATCTCTGGCACTGGCATATCGCAAAGACATCCTGAAAGAGCTTTGTCGATCTATGAACAGATGGTTTTCCGCATCAGAGGTTAGATCTGGATAGGTCTTTATGTTTACACAATGGACGTTTGATTTGTTATTGCACCACAGATGTAGAAACCTTAATTTCTTTTCCAGCCAGAAAAAACACTACACAGCTCTAGGAACTGACACCCCCTTCTAAGATATGTGTTAGAATGGTCCACTTTAGGATATCAATGACTCCCAGGCATCTGTGGCTTTTTTCCTGGGGAAAAACAATAAATAAACAACTTCACCAGATAGGGGTGGAAGGCTATCATCAACGAAGCAAGCCGTCTCCGTACTGTGATGCTTCCCGGTGAACAATTGGAAAAAAGGGAAACAGAATGTTTGGACATGTGACAGTAAAGTTGGTCCACACTGCTCTCATTTAATTTAGATATGGTGTAATTTACTGATAGGTCGATGGTTTTCTAGGGAATCAAAGTCAGAGTTATCCTTCTTACCCTACTAGGAGGGGAGTGGATGTACTCAGTTCTCAAAGAGGGTGGGTTTGTTGGCACTGCTGCCAACACTCGACCAAAAAAACCAGACACACTGCACCGGCTTTTGTGTCTGCTTTGACCCACTCTACATGTAAGTGTGCTGGAGTTGTGAAGGTGTATCCAGGTTATTGTGAAATCTCTTTTAATGTTCTGTTTGCATATACATGTGTGTGTGTGTGTGCGTCAATGTGTGTGTGCGTGTATTGCGAGTGTACATAAAAGAAATAGCTTCGCGAGTGGGTGTATTGAAATATACACACGAGTTTTACACACACACTGTTGATGATTGCTGCCCATACTGAAGTTTGGTTTCATAGGGAGCAACTTTTATGTATCCTGGTTTGTGGATTTTATTGATGGTAAGTGAGGCTGTCTAATAAATATATGTAAATGGTGTAAATAAAGCATCTGTTACTAGAATAACTTGTACCCAGTATGTGTGTTTCCTTCCCCATCGATCCACCCCCACCCACAAACATTTAAAAAAAAAATCTTAGGGCCCCAAATATACTTGTAAATAATTAAACAAACATAAAAACATCATGGACAAACCCTGTATTATTTTTCGTCATTCTATGACACTGTTACTTTATGTGTGCTGTATTTTGTCCACTTACGCGTTAGTGTAAGTTAAAGTGATTGTATTAGCTAGGGGCAAAAAAAGGACAGATCAGAGCTTCTTTCGTTCTCCCGGGAAACATACCAGATTCTAAGATGAATTAAGTAATTTTGGTGAGTGATATCGGAGGCTTGAACATCCAAGACAATCACTCACCAGCGTGTTAGCATTGGATCCAGGACACATGATTTCTTTGCAATTTTCACAACAAAACAACCCTTTACCTGTGACTCAGTTAATGGTATACAGTGGTCAAACAAAGATGTTACTGGACAAGGCTTCCCGGTATAGGTGGGGAATGTTCCATCAACTGTGGTTGTTGTAGAATAAAGTCATCAAATTCTGGCATGAATATTGGATATTTTTTCACAAAGAAGCTACCATGTCATTTGCAAAAGTCAATTTATCAGTAAATGAGCAGGAAAGGGGACATCATCAATTTGCCAGAAAGCAGCACGATGCTCTAATGGTTTTCCCTGATCAGGAACTGTTACTATCGATAAAAGGTCTTTATAGAAATCGTTTTACGGTTTTGTTCGGAAGAAGTAGTTGTATTTCTATGGAAACTTGTAATCCTAAACATCTAAACTTATAATCTAAACAAACTTACTTTTATTGTAAATCGTTAACATGAAAATACCCGGGGAAAATTCTATTGAAACTTTCGTTTCATGCGAAATCGAACTTTTATTTAAAATACCAGAAGAAAAGATTTCCCAAAGGGATGTTGTTGTACTATCATCAACTTTACACCAAATAAGTTTGTATTTTTTTCGGTAATCTGTTAACCAGGTTGAAAGCCATGGTGCCTACTAAAGGACACTACTCCTCGATGTAACTATGACATGATCTGTTCTTAGATCCGGTATCAGAAAACGGACTGAACTATTTCGTTGTAATTAAACCTCGTGCTGAAGAATGATATTAACACATGTTGTATTCCTGGTGTATGTCATATTTCATTATTGTATCGCCAAAATCTCCTCACTATATACGTGTGGGTTCAATAGATACACGAACACAGGCAGAGAAAACGGTTCATCCGTTTCCTTCTTTGGACCTAAACTCAAATCCTGGATTCAGAGCTATGAGAGCCGGTAGGTAAGTTTTCAAAACCTTTCACTTAAAAATTTTCCCCCAAACTACACAAAATATTCCCCAAACTTTTTAACATTTACTGAAAATGTATATTTATTTTTTAAATCAATGTTTTTTTAAAAACCACAACAAATTATTACTCGAGAGGGGATGGATAACAACTTGAGGTTTAGTTTCAGTCGTTAGAAATGGATATTTTTCTCATATTTGACATTATATATTTACATGATTGGCGGTAGACCCATTGTCTTGTAGTTGCTAATCTACTGAGAGTATTGTTTGTTTTGTTTAATAATAAAGAAGGTCGCTTTGTGATTTCAAACCTCATTTAAAAATTCCAATTCAGCTTGGATGATAATATACCACAAATATTCCACTACCAAGTGGTCTCCATATAAACCATTAATGCGTTTTGACATTTTAATAACCAATTTCCCAAAATTATTATTATTTTTATCGGAACATCCCTTTTATTTACGTAAGAATGGAAAACAGAGTACTTTAAAATAACATATTTCTACAAAATCTTGGTTTTTACAGTACATTTTATCTAAATTAATTAACAGCGGGTCCCTAATTATCTAAATTCTCATTTCAAAGTATTTCTTTTATTTTCTCCAAAAAATTATCAATATTCAATGAGTCAACAAAATGTTGTATCAATCACAATTGGTATTTTATGTTGAGAAGCAGAGATGTATTGATTTATTTTGCCCTATGGCGTGTGTGTATGTCACTGCATACTCGAAATTGCTTTCAGATGATATCTATGAAAAAACGTCACATGTGACTTGGGCGTGTTCGAGACCCACGCCCTCCTTCTCTTCTAGTGCAAACGTCTTAACACTCCTAGACCACCGGAAAGCTTGACCGATGACAGTTGGCTGGCGGCTGTTAGATCATCTGCTGGCTGTTGGTTTTAATAATAATGTGGCCAGCAATAATATTAAGGTTACCCCATGACGCACATATCTGTCACCTGCTGGGCGCTCAAGGCGCGGAAACAAGAAAAACAGGACTGGAAACAGCATATACATTGACACAAGGATTTCAATGAAAGTGAACCTAGAAGCAGAGATACAGTTGAGTATTTTTCATGAGTGCGAGTACGCCCGAACAACTGAAGCAAGTGTTTGTTAGAACAAACGCACGGTGTTCAAGAATCTACTTCCGGTTCAATCGTTATGGTAATGAATAATGTCATATTTTCGAGGGTTTGGCATCTTTTTATTAACAAATAATTTCATATTCAAAGACATATCAATTTTGCGTTAGAATGTGTTGAATTTAGTTTCCTGTTTTGGACAGGGAAGTAAAAGGAATTCACGATGGGTGGTTTGAAGGTTATATGACACTCCTCATTGGTTATGAAAAAAAATAACATATAAAGTCGCTGCTACATTAAGTGGAATTGAGAGCTATGAGAGTAATGCCCTTTAAAATTAATAAAATCGTTACTTTGTGTGCCACTAATTAGACCATTCAACTGACATTTTGTGGTAACTCAAGAATCACCAAATTACAAACTATTAATGTAAGTAAGAATTCAATTATGTTTTTGTTTTCAATGTCTGGAATCATTTTAGTTCTTGAGATATTGGCTGCTGTTGAACTTGGAAATGTTGTGTAATTTAATGATAAATTAGAAATTAACAAATTGACTTGGAACACAATGTTTTTTTATTTTTAAATATTGACTATTTTAGCCAACATGCTTTCCAAAACCATGCTACTGAATGATAAATCAACATTAAAAAGTCACTCATATGAAAATAGTTTGCCATGAGGTTGTGGTAGCCAGATCCAAGCCTATTCAACGTTGTTATAGGCATAAGTCCACAAGTTGGTTACTGGGATAGAAGGGGACTACATGTATAGTAACTGGATTATAAACTTGGCTGCAAAATTCAGAGCAGGAAGTGTGGTTAGAAATTATTTGGGGGCAGTCAGGGGTTACTGAAGACACTAAACAGGGAAGAGCCATAAATCTTTCCCCTTTTCTTTCCTTCAGCTAATTGACTATGGGTGAAAACAAGCTATCACTTACTACATGATAAGTTTGGGAAAGCTTGCATCCATTAACTCTGTCGTTCTATCTTCCATTGCCCCACCATGAAAGAATTTTTGTCAAAAAAGTAAATAATTCCCAATTTAAATAAAAATTAATTGATAATGCTATATCCACTGGATTCAATCTGATGAATTGGTTGCCCTTTTCCTTTGTTTATGGAAAAAACTTTGCAATTTTTTAGATTTAAATAAAGCCACCAGCATTGGTATTTTATCTCTTGGTAATTAAGTCTTATAAAAATAAATTTATGCTTTATTTGCTTTCAGGGTAAGTTTTATAAAAAAATATGACATGATCAATTGACGACGATGGTGACACTAATCAACATCTTCCTTATGTTGGCGACGTACTTATAAACTGTCTTTGTTTACACCTGTGCAAAATATTTAAAAATAATGTACATAAAATTTAAAACAAATTCTGCATTTTACATTTTCAGGTTCTACATGATTGGCAAAATGTCTGTACATCAATACTACAGAATTACACAACCTAAAGATCAGATGTATTTGTTGCATAGTTGTTGAGACATTGAAATAATGAAATAGTTGTGTAGTGCTTGTAAGTGCTAATGCAGCAATGAAATGCATATTTATTTTAACTCTCTGTTTGGATTTCTGACTTGGCTTTTGTGTTGCACTTCCTCTCCCACAATCAATTACAACCACTTTGTTATTGACCTGTTTGAACCATAACGCTTGTAACCAATCTGAAATAATGAGTGTAGCCGTATTACACATGTAAACAGTAAAATAACTTCAGTGTATAAATGGAGCATCGCCATGATCCTTTATTTGACAAAGAAAACGGAATATATATCCACCCGTCAATCGATAATTATGGTTTGGCGCCTTCGCTTTGTTTATGGAAAAAACTTTTCAATTTTAAATTTAAAATGAAACCAACATTAGTATTTATCTCTTGGTATTAATTCTTGCTTCTAGAAACCCAAATTTTGATGTTTTGTATGTAACTTTCAGGTTAAGTTTATAACAAAAATCCTATGATTGTTGCCAATGATATTTTACACTGTAATCAAGCATATCTCCCTTATTATGGACCTGTGTGAGACAATCTCTAACTTGTTGTTAACACATATTAACTTTTCTTCCACCTATACTGCCAAATAACAAAAAAAGTTGTAATAATTTGAAAAACAATTTCCCCATTACAATTTTACATTTTTCAAGGTTTACACATGATTAGTGAAGTAATGTCTGCTGCATCCATACTACACTACGAATTAGCCCAAAAGATCAGATGCTCATTACATGCCACATAAATTGTTGAACATGAAATATACCAAAGAGATTAATATGGGTGCTTATATTTATAATAAAACAATGAAATACATATATTTTTAACTTGTCTGTTGGGGTTTCACTGATTTGACTTTTGTGGTTACATTTGTATCCTTCCCCACTTTATTGACCTTTTAACCTACTTCCTTAACAATCTAAAATAGTGTACATGGTCCTGACACATGTAACAAGTAAAATTTACTTCAAGTGTATTAATGAACCCCATCCTTTTATTAACAAAAGTAAGAAATCAATCTACATTTATAATAAATGTACTCTCTGTATGTCATTGGAATTAGTAATTTTAGAATGAAATATCTGCCCCCCTCTCCCAAGTTCTTGGTGATGGCATATCCTGCTACTGGTGATGAACCAACACATTTGCGGTTTTTTTATTCTTTTTTACATTCTTTGGTTTAATATTGCGCAAGCTGATTTCAGAAGTTCTAATTTATGTGAATAATAAAATAATATGTCTGATGAACATGCTGCTATAAACAAAATAATGAAAAGGTGTTATAAAGTACATGGACCAAGAATAAAATGTTTGAAAATTCAGATAAGTTCTAATTTATGTGGATGGGGGAAAATGGTGTATCATTTTGAGTAGCTGGACCGTAATTCGTTAAAAATGGCATTGCGTTTGTGTTTCCGTTACACAATTAGTGTCTTGACAATGTGTAATAAATTAAAAGAAATGTTTACTCGCATGAAAATGTCTGCCCCCCCCTTCCCAAGTTCTTGGTGATGGCATATCCTGCCACTGGTGATGAACCTAACTTTCTATTTGTGTTTTTTTTAATTCTTTTTTTACATTTCTTGATTTTATCATTATGAAAATTGTAGAAATTTCAGTTCTAATTTGTGAATGAGGAAAATAATATGTCACAATGAACATATGTAAAAATAATAGGAAGGTGTTATGAGTGCATGGACCAAAGAATAAAGTATTTGATTCAGATTAAGTTCTAATTTATGTGAATAGGAAAATAATTAGTGTATAATTTTTGGGAGTAGCTGGACCATTAAAATTTAAAATATGGCATTGATTTGTATTTCCAAAATTGCACAATTATTCTTGACAATGTGTAATAAATTAAGAAAATGTTCTCATGAAACTCACATCAAAAAAAAGTATTTAAGGGAAATTCCGAGTCACCTATACTCCCTTTATACTTATAATTCCATCTATGATAGTGAGAGAGATGTCTAATTGAAGAGGCCTCAGGGGAGCAAGTGTCTACAAGTACATGTATTGTGTCCTTGAATATTGTGCATTTTCTGAAATAATTGTCTATGTATGATTTTGTGTCTGAGAAGAATTTTAAATTAAGGAAAAGTGCACTAAACAATCACTAGAGCTGCCTGTTTAATTTGTGCTTTCGACAAACTGAAGTTTTGGAGAAAACAAAAAATTTACAAATATATGGCATAAAATTTCTTGACTCAAAAATACCATAACAACAACTGAATTTTCCTATCCTTATTTATATTCTAATGACATTTTGGTGACATCTATTTCATATTTTTGGAAGTGGTGTTTACCTTGTCCAAAGTATGTTCATGTGAGGCTAACTAACGTTAGCCATGTTGTTATTGGTTAAACAACCATTTAATGCAACGACGAATGGACAAGCTTAAAAAATGTTTTTCTTGTATAAACACGAAATACAATCATGCAAGTACTCTCAAAAAGCCAGCTTAGTAACCGTGGCCTGTAAAATGCCTATCAAAAGATACTTCCTCTTTTATGACCCGTATTGGCGTCCACGGGCACGCCCTACTGCGGAAACGGCGTCGATCTCGATTACGTACAGCTCCATGACCCATTGTGACAATATATCATTGTGGTACGATGTTTGGTTCATCACAATGAATCATACAATCAGGAGATCGACGCTAACTATTATAAACTAACGCCTCGTATTGCACGCTTGCGGCGCAAACGATCTTTAATTTATTCAATAGTTTAATTTATTCGTAACATTATGAAATGGTTTTAAATGTTTTACTTTTAGCGTAATTCAAACACTGATGACGTATCATGACGTCACAGAAAACGGTTTCGTCAGCTTGTTATGTTCTGTTCATGTGTTGTAAGTTTTGAAAAGGCATGTAAATGCTTTGCAAGGATGCCTTTGTTTGCCGGACGATCCGCCACACAAATTAAAGTAAGTAAAACAAAAAAAAACTAGAGCTTAAGTGTTTGTTAGAACAAAACACACACGGTGTTCAGTCTACTTCGGTTCCAATCAAATTATCATCGATGATATCAATATCATACTACAAAGGGGTTTGTCGTCTTTCTGTAACAATATCAATTTTGCGTTAGAATGTGTTTGAATTTGAACTTCCCTGTTTGGACAGAATGTGAGAATCCCACAAGGTCTGCAGAGTGGTTTTTTGAAAGGGTCCTCATCTTGACCTCTCATGATTATAAGAAAAATAAACAATTTGTCAACTTATACATTAAAATTAAACTATGAGATGTGACCTTTTTAAAATTTGTAAAAATCGTTGCTTCATGCTATATAATTGGTTACGGTGGCAAGCATTTATGGTAACTCATTTCACAGAATTACAAGCTATTAATATAAGAAATTCAATTGTGTTTTTGTTTTCTATAGGTCATTTTAGTTCTTGAGATATTGGACTTATTTGAGAACTTGGAAATGTTGTTTGACGAAGTTTAAGCCTTAAAAAATTAGAAATTAACAGAGTGTGACTTGGAACCTATGTTTTATTTTCTTAAATATTGTTACTATTACACATGCTTTTCAAAAACCATGCTAGATGATAAATCAACATTAAAAAATCACTCATGTGAAAATGGTTTGCCAGGGTTTGTGGGTAGCAGATCAACCCTATTCAACGTTATTATGGGCATAAGTCACTGAAAGTTGATTTAGGATAGAGGGGACTACATATGTGCTGGGTTAAACGAAAGCAACAAATTCAAAAAAAGGCAGGAAGTTAATAAGGTTGAAATTGTTGGGGGTAGTTTGAACACAGGGTTACTGAGAGGGCACTGAGCATGGAAGACCATATAAATATTTCACTTTTTTCTTCAGCTAATTAGCCTTCTCATTAAGAAAACAAGAGAAAGCTTATAACTACTACATGAATAAGTTGGAAGAAAACTTGCATCCGTCTTAACTCCATCTTCCCCTGCCCCCAGAAGAGTTTTTGTCAAAAAGTAAATAATTTCCCCAATTCAAACAAAGTGGGTAACAACTGGAGCTTGGGGTGTTTGTTAAGAACAAACACACGGTGTTCAAGTCCACTTCGGTTCAATCAAAATTTTCAACGATGATGTAAAATATATTATATTGTGCGAAGGTTTTGTCATCTTTTATAATAATAACTATCAATTTCATATTTCAAAAGACATATCAATTTTGCGTTAGAATGTGTTAATTTGAACTTGCTGTTTGGACAGGGAAGTAAACCAAGATTGGAGTGGTTTTGAAGGTCATATGTGACCTCCTCTTGATTATGAAAAAATAACAAATTTGTCCTTATACCCATCAAATTAAAGCTGTGATATGATATTTTTAAAAATTTGTGGAAATCATTGTGCCACTAATTGGACCATTGGCAAAGCATTGTATGATAAGTCCATTAAAAATGGGGTGGCGCTATTAATGTAAAGGAATTCAATTGTGTTTTTGTTTTCTAACTATGTCATTTGGTTCAACTTGAGAATATTAATGGCTGTTAGACTTGAAAAAATTGTGAAGATTTAAAGCAATAAATTAGAAAGTGTAACAAGTGTGACTTGGAACACTGTTTTTTATTTAAATATTGACACTAGCCCAACACTTACTATTAACATATAAAAGCCATGCACAGATGATAAATCAACATTAAAAGATCACTCATGAAAATAGTTTGCGCCGAGTTACATTGGCAGGCAGCCAGATCAACCTATTCAGCATTAATGTGGGCATAAAGTCACAGTCTAAAGTTTTATTTAGCGTAGAAGGGGACTACATGTATAGTAACTGGATTAAAATTGGCACCAGGGGGTTGCTTGTATGGATGTCAGCTAATTAGCCTTTCATTAGAAACAAGCTTTATAACTTTACTACATGATGAGTTGGAAGCATCCATTTTTTCCATCTTCCCTACCCCCAAAAAAAAGTAGCCATTCCCAATTCAAACAAAATTAAATGTGAATTACCTCCACTGGATCAAAATTTGATAATTGCTTGCCCTTTTCGTTTTGTGGAAAAACCCTTTCAATTCTGAATTTTAAATGAAGGCCAACATTGGTAGTAGGTCTTATAAAAAATGTATTTAATTGATGGACTGCATGTTTTTATACTAGAGTGATCTACTTATTTATAATATACTTCACTTTCAGGTCAAGTTTATAAAAAATATAATGATAAATTGACAATGATGGTGACTTCAATCAAGCGTCTCGCTTGTTGTGACATGCTTATAAATTGTCTTTGTTTTCGCACATATCTTGGAAAATAATATTCTAAAATAATTTATAAAATTTGAAAACAAATTCTACATTGATTTTTACATTTCAAGGTTGTACACATGATTGGCGAAAATGTCTGTCCACAGCCTACTACTGTAGATTTACTAACATAAAAATCAGATGTTGCCATTTGCTGGCATAAATTAATTAAGACACAAATAATCAAAGGTTTGTGGGTTGGCAATAAAATTACACAATAAATAATGAAATACATATTTATTTTAACTTTGTCTGTTGGGTTTCATGACTTGACTTTGACCCCAGTGGACTACATTTCCCTCCCCACAATCAATTGGAAACCACTTTGTTGACCTGTTTAACCTGCTCGCATAACCAATCTAGAAATGAGTGTGCATGCGATGCTTACGTGCAACAAGTGAATGACTTCAGTGTAAATAGACCCAACGCATGATCCCTTTGTTCAGACAAAGCTGAAACAATCTGCATTTAAAATAAATGTACACTTTCTGTATGTACGATTTAGTGAGTTCAGAATCGGTTGACGTTCAGGGGTTTCACTGAGATCGACGTTTTGGAATAAATGCCTTCCCCCCTCCCCTGAAGTTCTTAGTGATGGCATGTACTGCGCCTGGTGATGAACCAAACACATTTGTTTTCTAAAATTCTTTGGTCATCATTACAACACTATAGAATCCAAGAACTAGGGAAGGGGAGGAACAAACTAACCTAATACCAAAGTATAAGGGCCTATACTAGTGTTTAATTGGGTGATCTGGCAAGTATTCAAGGCTGGCCCAAACCTATGAAGATTGGGAGATTCCTGTTTGCTATGTTTGTATTGTGCCCAACACCAAAGGGATTCACTGTCGGCAATATACATGTTACTTAGGTCACCAACAAGATGTTGTTAAATATTCACATTTATGTGAGGATCAGTTTGGGTCGTCAAAATGTATTAAAATAAGGAATTCCTCAATACTAATTTTGTTCCTATTTTATACATGTTAAAGAATTCCTAGAAGACCTAGATATGTCTCTTGGGGTCCCTGAAAAATCAATGATTCTCTTGAGGGTAAGACTACACTTTTGAATAGGACCAAGTCCATATAAAATAATTTGATCATCATAGATTAACTCACTTTGATGAATGGATGAAACTTCAAATGCTGACCCATTTATTGGATCTACAAAAAGTTACACAGAACTCCTAAAGCACATGGCAACTTTTCTTATAGCAGTACAAATGTGGATACTTGATGAGTCTGAAATATAAACTAATCATGGCAAAACAGTATTGAAATATTAAATGTTTTCAAGAGGACGAAGAATAATAGGTCCATGCTAACAAAACGCCAACCACACTTAGAATGCCTCTTATGTAATATTATCAGGATGATGGTTCGATGTGACTTCAAAAAATGCAACTTTACAACAAAAATGCCCCTTCGAGACAGTACCTTTAAAGTTGGGTTTTTACAATGGAATAGAAAGTTACATATGAACCGTCTTCCTTCACTCCATGATGTGATGACTTTGTTTCATTATCATCAATAAATATGTACTGATGTTTGTTTCTGGACTACTTTAGTAGGGGAAAAAAATTTAAAGTGCCTAGTAATCGATAAACTGCTGATAAATGCATCCATCTACCCCCAGATTATAAAACACCTGTTATGTGGGAACTATAGACGCTGTAAGTGTAGCTAAATTATTGACCGGATGTCAACCCGGCCATGCCAGTGGTATTCGGTAATAAATATTTTTACAGGTCAGAGTTGACAAAAATGAGTATGAAGTTGGTAATAGTACAGGTTGGCACATGCAGTTGACCTGTTTTCACTGGAAAAGAATGCAACATTGTGTGGATAAGTTTAAAAGGGTATACCTTTTAGAAAATAAAAATCACAAATCTTCAGTAGCCAGGTTGGTGGGGTCATATGTGGAGTGGATCATAAGGGCAATCAGGGAGATACAATGCAATCCACACACACACACACATTTTACAATAATTGTACCACAGATTTGTTAGTTTACTTGGGGCTTGTGTTGTTAGATGGTGCTTTCTAAACTGTGAACAGTGATTCTCACTGATGCCAGCCGTTGCATCTAATTCATTACTAGAACTGCCACTGAAACTAAAATACAAAATATAAATAAATATTCCCAAATGATTCTGCAATGAAAAATTAATTCTGAATGGGAAAGAGGCCAAGCATGTGTTACTCCAGTGAAGAATACCCTCTATAATTGGTGTACACATTGTGTCCTGGCTGCTACCATGTTTATTTTCAATTAAAACTCATGTTAAACTCATCCTCTGCATCTTTTTCTTCATTTATTAGTTTCTTCTTTTTTATACGAGCTCTTCGTCTTTTTATGTTGTAAAGACCACGGCCTTTCTTTAAAGCATAGAGGGACAGACTTTTTTGTGTAATAATAATAACACAAACAACAAATAGCAACCTGGCTCAGAAAAACCAGGTGCCCCTATGACGAATTTGATGGCTACAACTAACCGGACCTAATCAAGTAAAGCATCTCTTTGGGTTGGGTTGGGGATATGTTTCAGCTGACGAGAAGAACATACAGGAATTGCAGAAGAGAGACCAACAACACACGAACATGTGTGTTGTGTGTTTGCATGCATGTGCATGTATGTGCTGTAACATGGACGGTGCGACCTCTTTTCGACTTTGACTTTGCATGGCAGTTTTAAACTTTTTTCTGGACAATTTGAAAAATCTATCCATGCTCAGTCATTATCCTTGGATTTTAAATGCCAAACTTAAAAATCATAGTACACTGTAAACAACGAAAGAGTAGACTCAGTATAGTTTTACAATCATGAAATAGATGCGGTACTATGTTTCGTCAAATACAGACACTCCATTGGTTATTGGGCCGTACAATAATTATGTTTACGATGAGCCTGCTTTGCAAACGCATTCTAGGAATATTAAACCTCTAAATAATATTCTGCTACCTCTTAATAATACAATTATATTTTTCTCTTTCTCAAATACAACCATTTTATTTTCTTGTGTTTGGTGGGTTAAAGAACATGAATTCTCAGTGTCCTATGTAAACGAAAATTGAAATAGCATACGCTGATGTTTGTGTGATAAATACGTGATCATTTTGCATCTGGAGCAGGGAAATGTGACATGGTTCTGGGTCTTTGGGATAATAAAGGTGTGGCTATTTATGGTTTCGCAGGATATGATTTTTGAAATTTTGAAATGTTCAACTTCGGTTTCGACCCGGAGGAAGAGGTCAGGTGGGATTACGTCTAAAACAAAAAGTCACATAATTCAGCATCTTTCGGATGGTTGCAAAGATTGATGATATCTTTTGTGGTTCAGCGGATATGATTTTTCAATATTAAACTTTGATTTGGCGTAATTCGACACCTGATGACGTAATCTGACGTGCAGAAAACGGTTTCTGGTCTGCTTGATATATTCTGTTTATGTGTTGATTTGAAGGCTGTATATGCTTTGCTTAAGGATGCCTTTGTTACCGGACGAATCCGCCACTTCTGAAAGAAGATAAAAACAGTACAAAAAGCGTGTGGGTGTTCGCCTTTTGCGCTCATTCTAAAAACAGTAAAAACAATGGGTGTTCGCGCTGCCTTTTCAGACACCTAATTCGCCTGTCATAAGGTATTGTGGTATGTTGTCACGTGTTGAAGTACAATTCTTAAAATGTATAAGTCGATTCAAAATACATTATGTGTGCAATATGATCGTGAAAGCTGGGAATATGTGTATTCGATTACTATACCAAGATCATTACTAAATTACATAGCCTGATGCTCTATACATACATGCCAGCCATTTCCTTCCAGCCTCGGTTTGGACTTATTATTGCTCGTAGTAGTAAATGGTCCATGGAGAATCAACATCTTGTAAAATTTATTACACTTTGTGGCAAAGCATTAAACGATAAGACGTTGTAGTTAGCGCAGGCCATGTGTGTAGTTGTGATAACTATCTCTGATTTTTTGACGCAACAACAGTGACGTGGCCTTTTTCACTGAAAAATATAGCCGTGGATGCGCTGGCTATGGACGATTTTCTAAATGATGTAAACAACAGCCAACCAGAACACCCATTTTTCAATGGGGGCACCGAGGGAGCATTAACTTTTCCGGTGGAGACGGGTTGGGTTTTCCTTTATTTCTTTTCTCTTTTGGGGCACTATGAGGGATTTTTCGTGGGGCACCTGGGGACACTGCAATTTGTGGGGAGGGGCACGTGCCCCCCCCACAGGCCCCCGTGGCTACGCCACTGAGAGTGTAAATGAGGCTAGAATGGAATGATGTGAAAAACTTTACACCAACACGGTGATTATGACCTTCTCCAACATCTGACCGTATTAAGGTGTGACTTTTTTATGTATAAATGGTTTGGAAACTGAAACGACCCTATATTACATCAACATAGTATTATAGTCAAGCAACGTTACGCTGTTGAACTTTTATTATCGTGAATATGTATATACGTCATCACGCCAACCATTGTGTTTTAATTGGCTGAAATAATGACTGGAGGGATGTCAATGACTCGTTCAAAGTGCAAAGTAAGTGTCAGGTTTCCTTTGACAGAGCATAAGCTCACGTGAGCCTTTCATACAATAAATTCCCTTGCAAACCCCTTTCTATACAGTAAAATTGCAAAATAATCAGGATCAACATTAGCCCATGGTATACATAAGTTTGAACATAGGTAGTGTTGATTTTGGAATGCCGACCCCTACGATTTGATGACGGCAATTTGGGTAGTATTAAATGATAAGTTGTACAAATCGAAGATACAAAATGACAACCACGGATACTGCATACTCATACCTTCACTTTCCTTTTAGAAAGATCAATCAAATGACTACAGAACATGTGACTGATGTCTTTCTAATATGTGTTATTTAAGTTGTTACATGCAATACACAGAGTCGGTATGCGAAAATACTTCTGTCTGTTCTGTGGTCTTCGGATCTGTGTTAGAACGACTTTTGCAATTTAAAAAACGCCAAAAAAATATCAAAAAAGAACCATAAGAAGGGCGCTATTGATTTTTTAAAAATAAGGAAAAGATGAATATTCAAATTAGTAAATATAAGTCAAAAAAGGGAATATACAAACATTGAAGTAGGTTGACAAATTATATGCGCACCGTAACCGTGACTTCTATATATTGTTGACAGACACCCTTGTATCCCGTCCACATTTTGGTGGTGCGATACCTAACTAAACTCATTATTACACCCTGGCTCAATATTGGCTTTCAAACACCAGCTCCTGGTGGTATACCTTCCAGCTACCATGGCGCGTTCAGAGCTTTTTCGATACAATATCAACCTCTACCCTCCCAGGTGTATGCTCCATGGGTGACTAAATAAACATCGCGCTCAGTGCAAAATTCAGGCGCACACAGTAAATTGTTTAATGGGGCTTGCCCAAATGTGTTTTCAATTTAATAAAAGAAATTACATGTGATCTTAATTTGTACGCGTGGTGGCCTGGGTCTTTCTGAATTTAAAAATATTCCTTTTCCTATTACTGTCTAGGCTCTGTGTAATCCCTCTGGTATCATTTCCAAAATGTTGTTGTTCTCAAAATGAGTAAATTACTTTCATCCAACAAAATGTTGAAAGGAACCATGCTGTTTCAGGATTTTTCAAATGGTTGGTTTTGTACAATTTTGAAAGTACGTTTTCAGTCATTGTGGGTGATTGTAACAATGTTGGTGTCTAATGGTTTAAATGTAAATTTTAATAGTTACCCTAGTAACATTTTAGGTCATTCCATGCCAAATCATGACCTAACTTTTTTTAACATTTTAGTGACCAAACTCAGATTTTTTCTGAGTTTCTTTTCAACATACTCATATTTGGGAGATAATAGACACTGCAAACCTATGGTCCTGACTCAGGTCATTTCCGAGATATGCGCCCCTGAAAGTATAGCCATCCCCTTTTTTCCCTCCAAGTTGTGGTCCCGGTACAGTTTTGGGGAGTTTTCGAGCTTCTACATTTCAAAGCCAGAGATATTCAGTTTTAGATATTTCGAAAAGATTTATTTAACATAAACTGGCCACGGTGAATGACACCTATCTACTGCCATATAGAAAATTGCTGTCAAAATTAGTACATAACATATCAACATAAATTGGGGTCTTCAAAACAATTGAGTCGATGTGGTGCTTTTGCCATATTTGGAGCCTATTGACAAGTGGTGACAGAAAGTAATTCGAATTGTTTTATATTTTATATGCGTACACACTAGGTGCAATGTCTGCCCCAAACAAGGATGGACCATTCACTTGCAACTTCATTGGAGGTTTGCTTGAGGTTTGAAATAGATTCACCGAGCAAGAATATCATAAAAACACCTCCGTCTAATGATTGGATATAGTTGACCAATAGACCTATCATATATTAAGCGCGATGATTTTCTTAATTTCTTTTCTCTTTTATGATTGAAGTATTTTCCAAATGATTGGTGTTTTGTTCAATATGCGTAAACAATGTACACTCTTATCTACAGTATAGATTTGTAATATTTTTGTATGCATCTTATTATGATTTTTTAAGTACCGTATTACATAGTAAATCATCTTCATCAGATAATGTGTCCCAAAGGGAAGGAGTGGGGGTCCGTGGCCACTGAAGTGTGTGCTTTCCCAAAAATAATAGCTGGCTGACTGACTGACGGCTCACACACTCTATAAAGTCAGTCAGTCCTCCTTCCTCACTCAGTAGTCATTGCCTGTGTGAAATTAAAAATGTTACTCTGGCTGAGCTACATACAATGTTGCAACCCAGCCAGAAATGTTGATGTTAGTAGGGATGCATAAAATCAAAGCATTTCCGAAGACCATACGCTTCAGGCCTGGACCCTTGCGAAATTTTGGTCTTTTGATATGGTCCCTTCCCTCCCCAGATCGGTTGTTCGAGATATCTACCCTTGATGGTACGATGTTTTGGGGTATGCATGGCACAGTACATGGTACTGCATGTTAAAGCAAATTTACCATTATATAGAAAATATCGTTTGACCATGAACGAGAAAAGATACCAAACTGAATGTTCTTAATATATGCATAGATATGATCTAATATTTTAAGATGTGAAGTTTCAATTACATTTTCATCTCAAACTGCCATTGTACCAATCCAGGTGGATTGGCATAGTGACCAATACGGTATTGGTCACTTTTATGAAATACAAAAATAACCAGTTAGAGCATTCGTCATTTTGAATGTATATATCCTCCAAAAACTATAAGGAATACACTTGGATTAGATGCCTGTGGTAGGTCTTCAGCTGTACTGTGGGCGGGGCTTAAAAACTGAGACTAACGTCTGATTGGTCGCATGGCAAGTGGGGACGAATTGAGTACGCTGTAAACATAAGTTGGTCGTTTTGACTTATAAGAATTAGTCCAGCACGATAATCCAAAGGACCGGTGGAATTTAGTCAATTGATCGACTATGATATAAGTGTTAAAACACGACTAATAAATATTGATGTTTCTGACTAATAAATTTTACCTCCATAGGACTAGTCTTTTAGTCCACCGACTTTCAGTTTAGTAATTCAAAGTGATGACTACATGGATTTAGTCAAATGACTGAACTGTTCCTGTAAAATAAAAAGGAACACTGGAAACCATTCAAATGATGTTGCCAATCCGTGAGATTTGTTTCCTATAGCTTCGGATAAAATCTGATTGCGCACCTTTAACAACACATGTAAAGCCCTGTATATGATAAATGAAATAATGCTGTTACACAGGCATACGAGCAACGAGTTCTATATTGAACCCAATAATATAAATCAGTTATTAACATCCGCAATCTTGTTTTCGTTTTGTGTTTGTCCGTTTGAAATTATGAAATTACACAGAAAAAGTTTAGCCAGAAATACACGTATCATAATCAGACCACCAAAGTATACTTTTAAACAGGTGACGTCTTGGTCTCATAGGCCTAAACTAGTCATGATACAAATCAGATTAAGTTGAAAGACTGTTTCTTACTTTGCTTTATAATGTATGGTTAAAAAATACACCAACAACATTTGACATAAAAAAGCATAATCAGAGCACCAAATAATTTTTGAAAAAGGTGGATACGTGTATATCTCCACTTAGTGTTCAGCTGCAACTCAAATACACAATCCATCAGAAAGATAATTAACCCTGTCTAACGAGACACAACAACCAACAATGATCGTCATGCTTTTGATTTGTTAAAGGGGAAATCTACCCTCTTGCGAGCAGGATGAACAATTTTTTATGGAATTTCATGGAATACGTAGCAAATAACCCATCGCGTTGATGGACCGGGGAGTCCGTTTCCCAAAGGTTCATAGTTGTATATCTATTGCAATTAAGGTAAGCTTTTGTCTGATCCGACTGAGAAAAATCAGTCTTTCCATTTCGGTCGTGGTTTGACTGTTGAATCTTTGACTCATTCTCTATAGGTTCGAAACGGCACGACTCGGAATATCGCAGTTAGGCGCCGCAAACCTTGTGATCCGACCGAAAATCAGTTGGATCAACAAGTCGATCGTGTAGTGTTGGCGGAGCATAACAATATGCAGATGTGTGTCGAAAAAATTAAAGAAAACAAATAAATGTGAGGTGAAACGTGCCGGATCAGACACAGGATGCCCAGCAGAGGAATCTAATTCTTTTAGATGCTGTTTAATTTTCGAGAAGGTTTACTACTCCCCGTTCAATTTGACGTTATCTTAGACATTCGCCGTCGTCTTCTGAAAGAAAGTTAAGGTTTTCTTCAGGAAGCTTGGGTATGCTAGATAAGAAAATATAAAGAAACATGCAAGTAGACAGCTACGGCTGACGGGGCTTGGTGGTATCTCTTGTTCGTCATGTACAGCAAACGCTTTTGCAATCTCAGGTATTATGTCCCTCTGATGCGTGCACTAACCTGTTACATCAGCAAAAGAAATGAAGGAAAAAGTGTTCAACATTTATTCGACCCCAACAAAGGTTGCCATCATGCACAAATTCATGTTTAAGCAAATTGTTTCTATTCACTGGAGCCAAAATCTGGTCCAAGGTTTTGTCTGGCAACTAACATCAGTGTGGGAAGGGATTTTGACAATACTGGCTATGTCTATATTTCTATCTTTGTGGCGTGCATGGAGACAAAGCCAGAACTTTGTTGTTGGCCGATAATATTGGTAAAAAATATCAAAATTATGCCAGTGTTGGCATGGGGTGAAACTATGATGTTATAACACAATGTTACCCTTATTTTGTCCAGTTCAACAAATTTTATTTGTTAATGACTATTTTACCCGCTACATGTACGTGTTGGGAACAACAAGCCTCGACCACTATCTCACAAGTGCGTAGTTGAGCTGGTGGAAAAGGGTTTTGGACTGTCTGACATACAACATAATGAAGGAAACGCTATTTTATAATTTTTGACAAACTCGGCTGAACGTAAAACAAAATGCTTGACAGGAACAGGCCAAAGTAGCAAGCATGTGAAATTACTATCGACCCGGTGTTGCGGTAAATGGGGCACCTAGTAACCATCAAAATAGTTTGGCTGACAAACTGGCTCCATTCAGGTTTCCCGGGTTGGAAGTCTCAAAATAAACATACTATGTACTTACCACCTCTTCTGCAAGTAATGATGGCTTCTTTCTCCTTCTATATGACTGGGAAATTCCCAACAACTGCTGCAGCTGCGATTTCATCTAAAAGTAATGTTAAAGTATGATATTACATATTTGGTAAACAAAAACAGTAGCCAAGCGCAGTGGGGTGAATTCAAGGCAAAAGGATTTTAAATCAGTCAGTAACATGTTCAACAATATAACCTAAATTTGGAAAAATGGAATGTTGAGGAAAAGACACATGAACAAATTTAATAAAACGTTAAATTAAAAATAATTACATTATTTTACATATTATGTTAAATCATGATCACCTCAAAAATCAGACCCTTGCTATTTATTAACCACACAATGTACACTTTCAAAAGTTTGTTTAAAAACCGAAAACTTTGGCTGAAGAAAAGTGCTCGTTCTGCTGGATAACTTGGGCCTATATATTTCTTTGAGGCCCATGTGAAACCTGGGCAGAAAATTACCAGAATGTTGGTTTGCGGTTTGCGCAATAAACTCCAACGTCACTGCACTAACGTTACCCCCAGGCTTCTGATACTTTTTGTTGCTTAAATTTATTGTAACTTCAGTAACTAGACGGTGAACCGTTAACGGTGGTTGGCCTTTGGACACGTCCATGAAAGCTTCCCCTACTGCAATTGTGCAGTGAATTGTTGACATTTTTCCCAAAATGTTTTTTTATTCGTCATGTTCTGCAACTTCCTTTCCCTAATATTCTGTAAGACTTTCCTTGCCCAAGTCGAAAATATACTCCGAAGAGCATCGTCCGATGGTTGGTTTGGTGAAATGTCATCAACAATTTGGTTAATTTTATACTAAAATGTTTGGGGAAAAAATCTCTGGGTGCATGCATCACCCAACAGGGCAGTGAGGTGGTTACGGAAGAGATGTCGGAAATGCCTGGCAGTAAGCTACAACTTATTCCGCAGGTAATGCTTACAACGTTGTATTCATTATGAATGTGTAAAATTTAATCACAATGCAGTTCCCAGATCATACAATTCGGTGGGTGCTGTTTGCAAAAGGGCTTTTTATGTCCATTATTCTCTTATCAGGGTACAATTGCTTACCTCGCTTTAGAGGCCATTTCTTCAATATTGTGCGGCATGCGGTACCCGATGTGCGTATTACCAAGAACAATGGGCTGCCACTGAAGGTCGAGTGCAAGTCTGTTAACGTTGCGTTTTCGATGGTTCTGGCTCTCCCATATTCAAATAGCATAATTCGAAGCACCGCAATGAATTTTTAACCCAATAGAAAAGGCGCAGCATCGCGGTTTTAACTAAACCACGGTCAGTGGACTAACAATAAAATGTGGATAATACAAAAGGTGGTAAGCCGTGATAAAATCGATTTTTGCTATTCAGAACAGTTAAAATGTATATAGCCTATCTCATGCAGCACAAAGAACGATGAATTATATTTTCACCACATCTTCGTATAATAAAGTGCATCAAAAATTTGTGCATTTTGATTTTGTGATGCTGTATTATTATAACTAATAATTTGATCAAAAGCCAACATACAAAAAAAAAACATTTAAATCCAACATTTATATGAAACAAGACGTTTTGTTAATGAAACGAACATTTAAATTGGTCACCAGTGTCCTTATGGACTGAAATAAAATTGGTCATTGTCGACCTCATTAATTACTGCACTGATTTGGTGGTCATGGAGACGATCGCCTAATCAGTCATTTTGACAAATTAAAAAGAGCTGATGACTAACATGTATTTTACAGTGTATGATATGATGGTATACATATATAAAATAATCAAGGGGGTTTTGGGGAGAGGCAGGATTTTTGTTTGGCCTTATATTAATAAACAAAATAAATAATAAAATCATTGGTTTAACATACTAGCCCGGACGATATACTATATAAATTAACCATAAATCAGGTAAAGATATTCCAGTGAAAATATCATTGTTTCAGGGAGTATTTTATGTGAATAAAAATAAGGCCTTCTATAAAAGCTGACTAGACGACTAACATTGGTAATATTGTTGAGACCTTCTAAGTATGCTTACTCCTTTTAATAATGGCTCAAAAAAAAACTACGAACCCGGTTTCCAGCCTGTGCACTGTGTGGTAAGCAGAAAAAAAATGCAAATAAATACAATTTGCTTTTTTCCCCAAAACAAGCAGGCAAAAACTTCTTCCGCCTTCCTGATCTCTTGTATTTTATCATCTTTTGGGTCTGAGATACGGACATTTATTAACGTTGTTTGTTCAACACTTTTGGTTGTTCAATCTACTGATGGCGCAGTTAAATACCAGGTGATTTAAAACGGTGATATTCATTATACAAATATTGAGTGCCTTACAGTAAAATGGAAGTATACTATCTGGGCCGGGCAATTGTTTTCTTCTTTTTAACAAAATTAATTTTATTTGGCATCGTTGCTTTGAATAGTTAAAAAGTCCTAAAAGACTTATTTTAAATGTGATCCAAAATATTAATGGTCGGCTGCACTGACCTCTGGTGACCTCCTTCCAAATATTGAACCAATCCAGATGTTTGTAAGCAACTTACTAGACTTGTCAAGTAAATATGAGAGATTTTTATCCTAACTCAAAATATGCTCGTTTTGTGACTGCCATTTTGCTGACAAGATTTGTGAATGGATGCAACTTTGTCACCTTTTTCATCACTTTTGGGGTCGATACTGCTCAAAAGCCTTGGGGAAAAGGTTGATTCTGACGATCTAAATTACAAGTTCTTTGGAATGCTGTGGATACCTGTCGTGCCTCTCGCGCACACCTTTAGAGGAAGGCGCAAATGGTAATATTGGTTGATGACATGTGATATGTTTCACCAATCAAATTACAATAATCTGTGTACAAGGGTTACTAATGAACACCACTGGATAAACTTTGTTAAGAGAAAATGGTACATGTCTTACTATCTACTAATCTTTGACCAAATTAATTCCCTCACAGCACACCTTTCTTATGTCGTTGTGACCCTTCTTTATGGTTGTTAAAACTGATTAAAAATATTCCATAATTTGATTCCATGTTTTCAAGCGGTGATTGTCAGCATGTCAATATCGTCTAGTGATGATGAATCGCTGATGTCTCTGCGTCAGTGGTATGATGACAGTGGAGACAACAAGGGTTGACTACGACCAAATTTCTCAGGCAAGACCAATCACTGGGAAGAACAAAATCAAGAAAGAGAAACAGACAGGCAGCTTTCGTGTAACTTTGACGACATGAGAAACAACCGTCTGGACTGCATCATCGTGCCGAGACAACAACGTCCGGATTCGTGGACCAAGAACAATATCAAAGCACAATCAGAAAATTAACTTCAATAATGAATGCACTGTTTGACTATTTCTATTAGTCAGCCTGCTCAAGTCAGCTAATAATGAACACTCTTCGCCAATGGGGTGTTTGATTAGCCCCACATATGCGCCGAAATAGCAACAGTTATTTTGTATGCTCCCCAGGAAGCTGCAATGGTTTCTGGAATGATTTATGCGCTTGATGAGCAGGGGTAATGACAATGTACAGTGCTTTTCCTTTGGGACATCTAACTCATAAACCATTTAGTGTGTTTGTAAGCAATTATTTGTTTGCGATGTCTTGGAAAACTCAGAAATTCAGCCGCTTTGCCAGGGTTGTCTGTTGATGCAGCGCCAGATAACATGGTAAAAAACCTGGGGTGAACCTTGGTGACCTGGTGTGCAGCTTTCAAAGTAAGCCCCCATGGCAGCGGACAACCCCATTGAAGCTGTACAGATGTCATCCGACGATGTTACCACACTAATCGTGTAATCACTCATCCTGTCACTTGCTGTCTTTGCTCGAACATTTCGGCAACCTGAGATGTTTGTTTTGAGGTCTAGCCAGACAAATAGAATCTTTTAGTTTCTCCTGTAGAATATCAGCAGATGCAATACATGGGCTCAAATTGATTTTGGTGACAGATTTTTCGAAGGTTATTGGGCTGGCACCATATATATTTTATTTGTTGTTTTATTTGAACATACACTTTTACAAAACAATTGTGGCACCCTACCGACGGTCCATTCAAAATCCCATCAAAAGAACTGCTGAAGGCAATATGTACCAGCAATATTATGTATTAATAGTATTATTGTGTGAAAGGAAAAATATACGGGATTCTACATGGTTCCGCCGACTCCTCCCACCCTGCAAACACGTTCCAATTCTAAACATTTCGAGAAAAACACTAAAGAAATCACCGTAGCTAAAGAATTTCTGAGACAAAACCAGAAAACCCCTACAAGGTAGGTGCAGAAAAGTAAAACATAAACATTATGGGCCGTAGAAAAATGCACTAGTCCCAAACAACTTACAAGCACTAATTTAATAGCAACAATAAGATTGCGATGTTGTAGGCTGGCTCGCGTACGACAAACGGCGAAGTCCATTTCAAATCACTCTGCCGTAAACGTGTTTGGTCAGCTGCATTCTCCCGCCGCACACCACGAACCAAGCCGCGTTGAATATGATCTAAACTTAAAACATAGCATACACATACTTAGACCTACACGAGGAAGCCTCTACATATGCACGAACATTTGCACTCTTACCCATATAAAAATATGAGATGAAACAAAATATAAAATGAATGTTTACATATAATATACAAATAATAACCCGGCATCGTAGATTCTGGTACATATGTGGTCACTATTCGTTTCAAGCCATTTCTTATTAAGCTGCAAGCGCGCACATAAAGATTTACAGAACTTGTCAAAAAATATAATCTATATTTACTGCATTATTTACACAGGATAAAAGGCATGCTATAAGCGTAAGACATATTTAATATCCTGGAGTACCAGAAATAAATAGTTCCCAAACATCAACACAATCGTTTCTGAAAGGGTTATCTTGAAACTAGTAATATACTCATCGGATCTAAATGAATGAAGCGCATGACAAATAATGTACTTCACATCTTCATCTCCATTATTGCACAGAGAACATGTCCCATCAATGTCCGATGTCCACCTACAGATTTTGCAGTCCATAGTGGAAGGGAATTAGGAAACGTTACATTTCAAACACGCGCCATAATCGGTTTTATCAAAAGATGGCCTCTAATCCCCGGTTGTCTTTGTGGTCATATAGTCTGGGGACGTTTTACTCAGACCTCCTCCCTCAATGTTTTGCAGAATATCAAAAATAATAGTCTTTAAGAATTAATCCAGTATGGATTCTGAGGTGAGCCCTGCAACATATCAATGGCATCAACCACCATTTGCCTAATACTTCCAGTTGTGGCTCAGCTGATGTGTATTTAACGGTTTCGATACCGATGCATATCCAAGTTGTGACTCTAACAGAAATTTCATCCTAATGATATTTTGCATGGTGATGAAGATAGGGATAACTTTAAGTCGCCATATAGAGCTGCTGACGTATTGCGGGAGGCTTTCAGAATATGGCGCGCCATTTCAACTAGAAGGCAGGTTCGTCAACGCTCGACTGACTACTAGGGATTACTTGCTGTGTGGTGGATTGATGGGAGAACGATCGTTTCGCCAGCAAAACATCACCGGTGGCGTGGCCAAGCTGTGTTCGCCAGGGGGGCGAGTCGGATCCCAGGGGCCCGCAATCAATGGTACCGACTTTTGCCCTTATGTAAAAGCAGCCCTGTATACCAGACCCGGATTTATAAAGAGGCAAGGGGCAATGCCCAGGCCCCCCTGCCAGAGGTCCCAGACTAAGGACTTCCTTTATAACAAAATGTAATAATTATAAAATTAGTTTTATATTTTTCGAAGAAATGCGGTTTATCATTCATTTTAGTTCATTTTTTATTTGTCATGTAATTGAATTTCTATGTCGAGGGCCCCAGACACCAGAGTGCCCAGGCCCTCAAGGTCTAAATCGGCCCTGCCTGTATGTCCTGCCTGCTGGTGGGCCCGTCAGTCAGTCCATAAGCATGTGAAAAAATTCGCATGTGTTGGGGACCTATTCTGGAACTGGAGCCAGGGGGCCCCCCCCCCTGCCCCGCTAGCTACGCCACTGGAACATCACCATAGTAAACGCGATTAATGTCATCAAAATTATCAATTACAGATTTGATATACGCAATTAGTCTGTTACCTTTCTTGACAACTTCCCAATATGTTGGTGGTCAGTAAGGTTGCGAGAAATATCACTCCAACATATTTATATTCCTGGTTACTGAAATATATTTATCACCTAACTTCACAATTTATCATTATTAACACGCTGACCTGAAACTATACATTACATTTATCATGGTTAACTCATTTTCCAATCATTCTGAAATTCAGCTGCTACCTCCAACATTCTATTCAATTCCTTTTCATCATTTGCCAATAAGACCGTCGTCTGCCCAAAATAAACCAACCCAAACATCGTGAATTCTTTAAATCATGCTTCTTAAGTAACTTAGAAAATTCAGAGATAAAAATACAAAACAAAACCGGCGATAAAAACAACCTTGTTTAACTCCTTCATCAACATCAAAGAAATCAGTTTCAATATTTCCAAATTTACTTGTGCCTGAACATTATCATAAAGAGTGTCAATCAACCTCAGATACGACCCTTAGACCTGAATTCCATGCTGCCATCAAAAGACCATCCCTCCACACTGTATCGAACTATACGGAGTCTAAGATGCCATATATGTTTCTTACCTTCCGCTAAACATAGCATTAATACTCTTCAGTGTAAAGATGTGGTCTTCGCAGCGATATGATGAACGAAAACCTACTTGAACCTCTGACAATACATTTGAACTTTCTAGGTGTTTTGAGATACTCATTGCAATAATCCTATTAAAATTTTTTGCAACACACGACGTTAATGAAATCTATAGTTATTAAGGTCCTTCGGATCACCTTTCTTGAAAATGGGGACAATAATGCCACGATTCCATTCCTGGAATCTTCTCAAGTTCTATAAATTTGGTGAACATATCCAAAAAGTGTCCTGGTTAAACAGTCCCCACCATTTTTCAATAATTCATTTGTAATACAATCTAAACCGGGCGACTTATTGTTTTAGCACAGTTCAGTGCTTCTAAAACAATATCTAAGTTAATTTCAACATCATATAAATTCCAATATCATCCATATCATAACTAAACTCCTGACTTCTAATTGAGTTAACAAAATTCCTAACTCTACATCTCTTGCTATCATCATTCACCACCCTCAATACCATTAATAGTCATGTTCATTTTTCCCCAAAAGTCGCCAATATTGAAGAATAGTCAAATTCATCTTCTCTTTGTCATAAATAATATCACCGGATTGCGGAGCTATATAATACAATGTATATCATAATTTTGTGTATTATCGTTACTTCTCAAAGCCTTCCAAAAATCGCGACACGCAGGACCCCTTGTTAGCAATATCAATCGAGCGATCGACGCGCATTTGGTAATTTTGTTCTTAATAAGATGTTTAATGAATACGTTTATCCTGGTAGTCTTTCCATAAATTTTCACCTTACGATTGTCTGACCTTTCACCCTTTCACCCATATAAAACTTTTATTTGGCTGAAATTGTTTTCTTGGGTCGAGAGGACTCTATTAGTCTGGTTACACCATTTGAGAAGGGATTGTGTGCGCCTATATGAACGTTTTACACGGTATTCATACGTACTAAATGATTTAGTGCCTTCATGTGTTTGTGTTTGTATATTGCGACCATGCAGTGCAGTGTAATGCCCGACATTATTAATAATCAAAACGGGCTTTAGTTGCATGAACACAGCCATTGAAATGAACATACAAACTATAGATGATGTGTATTTGGAATCACTTTTTAATTTTTTATAGCACCTTCTAGCGCCTTCTCTCATGATGTGGCAGGCTTTTTTTTTAAGATCTCTGCAATCACATGTTGTTTATATTTGACTATAATCCAACTTTGAATGTTTAATCACAGGCCCCAAAAAAAACCCCCCTTTTTCAATTTTTTTTTTTTTTAAAAAAAAAGGTTTAAAAAAAAAAGGGGGTTTTTTAAAATTTTTTTAAAAAAAAAAACCCCCAAACTTTTTTTTAAAAAAACCCCTTTAAAAATTTTTAAAAATTTTAAAAACCCCCCAAAACCCCAAAAAAAAATTTTTTTTTAAACCAAAAAAATTTTAATTTTTTCCCCTTTTCAAAAAAAACGGTTTTTTTTTAAAAAGGGAAAAAAAATTTTTTTTTTAAAAAAAAAATTTTTAAAACCCCCCCCCCTTTAAAACCCCCCCCAAAAAAAATTTTTTTTTAAAATTTTTTAAAAAAAAATTTTCCCCAAACCCAAAAAATTTTAACCCAAATTTTTCCCCCCTTTTTTCCCCTTTAACCCAAAAATTTTTTTTAAATTTTTTTTTGGGGGTTAAAAAATTTTCCCTTTTTTGGGGGGGGAAAAAACCCCTTTTTTTTTCAAAAACCAAAAAAAATTTTTTTTTTTTGGGGGGAAAAAAAAAAAAATTTTAAAAAAAATTTTTTTTTAAAAACCCCCCAAAAAATTTTTAAATTTTTTTTTAAAAAATTTATTTTTTTTTTAGTTTTTTTTTAAAAAACCCCTTTCCCCTTTTTTTTTTTGGCCCTTTTTCAAAGGTTTTTTTTTTTAAAAAAAATTTTTTTGAAAAAAAAAATTTAAAACCCAAATTTCCCAAAATTTTAAAAAATTTTTTTTTTGCCCCAAAAATTTTTTTTAAAATTTTTTTTTTTTCCCCGGGGGGTTTTTTAAAAAAAAAAAAAATTTTTTTTTTAAAAAAAAAGGCCCCCCTTTTTAAAATTTTAAAAAAAAAAATTTTTTTTAAAATTTTTTTGGGGGAAAAAAAAAAAGGGAATTGGGGGGGAAAAAATTAAAAAACCCCCAAAAAAGGGGGCTTTTTTTTTTTTTTGGGGGGGCCCCCTTTCCCCCTTTTAAAAAACCCCGGTTTTTTCCCCCCTTTTTTTTTTAAAAAATTTTTTTTTTTTTGGGGGTTTTTAAAAAAAAATTTTAAAAGGGGGTTTTTTTTCCTTTTTGGATTTTTGGAAAAAAAAATTTAAAACCCAAAAAAAACCCCCAAAAAGGGGGTTTTTTTGGGGTTTTTCAAAAAAAAACCCCAAAAAAAGGGGGCCCCCAAATTTTTTTAAAAAAATTTTTTTTTTTCCCCCCGGGTTTAAAATTTTTTTTTAAAATTCCTTTTGTACCCCCCCCCCAAAAAAAAAAAAACCCCTTTTTTTTGGGGTTTTTTTTCCCTTTTTTTTAATTTTTTTTTTGGGTTTTTTTTTTTGGTTTTTTTTTTTTTTTAAAAACCCCAAAATTTTTTTTTAAAAAAAGGGGAAAAAAAATTTTTTTTTTTTTTTAAATTTAAAAAATTTTTTTTTAAAAAACCCCAAAAAAAGGGTTTTGGGAAAGAAAATTTTTTTTTTTTTTTCCCCTTTTAAAAATTTAAAAAAAGGGGGCCCCAAAAAAAAAAAAATTTTTTTTTTTTAAAAAATATTTTTTTTTTCCCCTTTTTTTTTTCCATTTTTTTAAATTTTAACCGGGGGGTTTAAAAAAAAAAAAACCCCTTTTTTAAAAACTTTTTTTTTAAAATTTCTTTTTAAAATTTTTTTTAAAAATTGCCCGGAAAAATTTTTTTAAAAAAAAAAAAAAAAAACCCCCCTTTTTTTAAACCCAAAAACCCCTTTTTTTGGTTTTTTTAAAAAAAAATTTTTTTTTTTAAAAAAAACCCCCTTTTTTCCCAAAAAACCCCCCCCCCCCCTTTTTTTTTTTTTTTATTTTTTTTTTCCCCCCTTTTCCCCCTTTTGGGGGGGAAAAAATTTTTTAAAAAAAAACCCAAACCCCGGGGGGGCCCCCGGGAAATTGCCCAAAAATTTTCCCCCCCCGGGGAAAAAAAACCCTTTGAAAAAAAACCCCCAAAAGGGGGGGGGGAATTTTTTTAAAAAAAAAAAAGGGAAAGGTTAAAAAAAGGATTCGTTTGGGCCGGGGCCAAAAGGGCCCCAAAAAAAAAAAAAACCCCCCCCCCCCCCAAAAAAAAAAGGGAAATTTTTGGGGGGGTTTTTTTTAAAGGGGGAATTTTTTAAAAAAATTTTAAAAATTTTTCCCCCTTTTTTTTTTCCCTTGCTTTTGAAATTTTTAAAAAACCCTTTTAAAAAAACCCCTTTTTGTTTTTTTTTTCCCCCCAAATTTTTTTTAAAAAAAATTTAAAAAATTTTTTTAAAAAAACCCAAAAGGTTTTTTTTTTTTTAAAAAAAAACCCCCAAAAAAAAATTTTTTTTTTGGGCCCCAAAAAACCCGGGGGGAAAAAAAATTTTTCCCCCTTTTTTTTTCCCCCTTTTTTTTTTTTCCCAAAAAAAATTTTTTTTTTTTTAAAAAAATTTCCCCCGGGGAAAAACCCCGGGGGAAAAAATTTAAACCGGCCCGGGGAAAAAAAATTTTTAAATTTGGGGAAAAAAGGGGGGGTTTTTTTAAAAAAAAAAAAAATTTTTTTTTTCCCCTTTTTTTTCCCCCCCCCCTTTTTTTTTTAAAATTTTTTTTAGGGAAAAAAAATTTTTAAAAAAACCCTTTTAAAAAAATTTTTTAAGGAAAAACGGTTTTTTTTGTTAAAATGTTTTTGGGTTTTTTTTTGGGGTTTTTTTTTTTGGGGTTTTTTGGGGAAAAAAAGGGTTTTTTTCCCCCCAAAATTTTTTTAATTTTTTAACAAAAATTTTTGGGAACAAATTTTTTAAAAAAAGGGGGAAAAAAAATTTTTCCCCCCCCTTTTTTTTTGGGGGGGGGGAAAAAAAAACCCCCCCAAATTGTTTCCCCCAAACCGGGGTTTTCAAAAAAAATTTTTCCTTTATTTTTTTTTTTTCCCCCGGATTTTTAAAAAAAAAAATTTTTTCCCCAAAATTTTTAAATTTTTAAAAAATTTAAAGGAAAAACCCAAAAAAATTTTTTTTCCCCCCCCAAAAAATTCCCTTTTGAAAAAACCCAAAAAAGGGGGGGGGTTTTTTTTTGGGGGGGGGCCCCCCCCAAAAAAAAGGGGGGTTAAATTTTAATTTTTTTCCTTTTTTTTTAAATAAAATTCCGGTTTTTTTTTTGGTTTCCCTGTTTTTCCTTTTAAAATTTGAATTTTTTTTAAACCCCCCCCCTTTTTTTTTCCCTTTTGGGAAAAAAAATTTTTTTAAACCCTTCCCTTTTTTTCCCCCAAAATTTGGGTTTTTTCCCCGGGGAAAAATTTTTTTTTTGGGGGCCCTTTTCTTTTTTTTAAAAAAAAACCCCCCTTTTTAAAAAAAAAATTTTTTTTCCCCCTTTTTTTTTTCCCAACCCCCCCAAAATTTAAAATTTCAAAAATTTTTTAAAAGGGGGGGGCCCCCCGGGGGGGAAAAAAAAAAAAATTTTTTTCCCAAAAAAAAACCCCCTTGGGGTTTTTTTTTCTTTCCTTTAAAAAAAAATGAAAATTACGTGTCTGCAAAGGGGGTTTCAAAAACCCCCAACCCTTTCCTTCACTATTTATACTGTTCATCACAACATGCGTTATAACACTTAACCCCAGTGTCCGCATTCTAAGAAATTATTTACCCCTACTACGAAACGCGGAAATAATAATAATACAAAGGGGGCCAACCTTTTCCCCTTAGGTTTGGTGGTTATTAAAGAGGCCTCAAAACCGGCAAAAAATTTATAGGGTCACCTATTTGAAAAAATTTTTGGAAAAACCCTCAGGCAGAGTTCGAATCGATCCAGCACTGGCCAAACAAAAAAAAAAAATAAAAAAAAAAAATAAAATTTAAAAAAATTTGGGAAGGGGGTGAAACCGGGCGGGCCTTTTTTTAAAAAAAGGCCCCTTTTTGGGGAGGGTTTTTAACAAAAAAAAAGGGGTTTTTACAATTTTTGGGCCACCCCATAAAAAGAAAGGAAAAGGCACTTAAGATGGAGACAGGAACACATGGGTGTTTTCATGAAATATAAAATTTCCCCCCCCCAAACCCCTTTTTTGATGGCTTTTATGACTTCACAAACCCCAACACCCCACGTTACCCTTTTTAAACATTTTTGACTTGTAGAGAATACTTTTTACGTATATTTTGTTTGGACGAGGTTTTGGGGTTGTATTTGACGGTCTATTTATTTTTGCGTAATAGAATGCGAACAAGCATCATATTCATGATTGGGACCCTGATTTCATTTTCAAAATTGTGGGTATTTGTGTACTTGGTAAACATAAATGTCTTTGGAAACACGTGACTTATTGCCTATTGACTTGTGTATGTCCAGTCATCTGTGGTCAGATAGCAGATGTCTAATCATATCCACGCAAGCAGCCTCCACCAATCAGAAAGCATCAACGTTGAGGGGAAATTCAGATTGCTGTTGATTGTTTATATGTTATGTTGTTATTATTCTATTCATTTAGCTCTGAAAGTTCTACCTTAAAACCAGAAAGTGACCAGGCAACGGAATACCACATTCTCATCAGATACAACAGGGGGTAAGTTTTCAAGCATATTAACATTTGTTTATAATGAATGTTTAAAGTATGTATTGCCGTTTTAGTTGATGTTATGTTGTTATTATTATACTATTTAGCCTGGAAAGTTATAAGTCAAACCAGAATGTGCGACCAGCAACGGAAGGCCAAGAGATTCTCAAAAGCAAAACAACAGCTGGTAGGTTTCATGTTTTCATGTTGGGATAATGGATTATTTAAAGGAAGTTCCCTCAATGGTAATTAGTGCACCTTTTGGGTTTTACATGATTACAAATTTACTAAATTATAATTTTGATGTGAAGTTGGTGATTATCCCAAACATCCTGAGAAATAACTAGTTTGAGATGGTGAATGTAAATCATGTCCGGGTCAATTTCCACATTAAATTGAATGCAAAAAAATCTGACTATATTTTCAAAAATTTTAAGGATGGTTTCTGTACATATCTATGATTCTTATGGATGATTTCAAACATTTTACTGATAGGGTAGAATTCGTAAGTAAAAATTGGATGTGTAAATGTACGTTCCGAGTTCAACCTTTAGTTTATATAAACCCCCAAAAAAGTTCTGCAACCCAAATTGAGGATGATATCTTTCTTGTTACTGATGTATGAAAAAGAAACTGGTGTCATTGAAAAGCTTGATTATTCCTTTTTACAATGATGTGCCATCTGCCGTATTATGTAATCATGGAATGTGCAGTAATGAATATAGGGCAAAGTCTGAAGTGAATGTTGCAAAAGCATTGTTTTCAACACCGAAGTCTCCATTTCGAAGATGCAATGTTTTTAATAGGGCCCCGATGACAGTTTTATGTT
>JAQQFT010000181.1:0-38481 GCA_029582265.1 Zoroaster sp. YZ-2022
GCACTACAACTAAAAAAGTTCCCTTTAACCCCCTTTTGGCCCCTATCTCCAAATGTATAACAACAACCATATAACCCCTTTGGCATACCTCGCCCAAGCCCACGGACATGTCACATTCCAACAATTTTTTCTCCAAAATTAAAAAACTCCCCCACACACCCCGGAAGCCAATCATAAGTGGATGCTCGGTCCCCAAAAATCTCAATTTGTAGATCATTTCTACCCCCAATAGTGCCCCCAACCCAAACCTTTGTCCGCAACGAATACGGGAAACTCGAAAAAAATTTTTTCCCAAAATTGCTAATCACAAGTATTATTTTTCAATTACAAATAATTTAATCAACAAACCACCACCCAATACATCCGTAAACCAACTCATATTAACGAAATTTTTTCCCAAATTTTGGGGAAATAATTCTATCTCAGAAAATCGGTTTGCAATGGGCCAACACCAGTCCGGAAATCTGTGACATAACACTATACGATCTCAAAACAAACCCAAAAAAGGCTGATCATTCGAAACATGGTGCGCCGGAGACATATAGTCTTCAGTGGCAAAATGGAATTTTTCCTCTCATTCCACTATGAATCAGATGCATCCGACTCTCAAATTCATCGAGGCCTCAAAACCCAATCAATTATCGACAACCATTTAAAAAGGAAAACCCGTAAACTGTTTTGACCAAAGGTACCCAAACCCAAACAAACATATGGGTTTCCCCAAAAAACCCTCACCCACCCCCCCTTATTCAAACTTTATCTCGGAAAACTCTCGATAGGAAAATACTAAAATAGGAAGATTTCATAGAAAAGTAAAAGATTTCTCACAAAATTTTTGGCGGGGCTATCCCAAACTGAGATAAAAAATAACACAAAGTGTCACGGGAAAACCGGAAACTGTTACAAACCACCCAAGGTAAACAAACAGGAAACCCCTGGTTTCTCAACAACCTATAATCCGTTCGTTAACAAAAAATGTGAAAAAACGAAAAAAACACCCGGGTGATAAAAAACCCCCTCTCAAAAAATTTCCCAAACAACCGGGATTCGAAAAACCAAAACATTCGGGGCTAATCCCACAAATCTCACAAACCAGATCCAAAAAGGGTCCTAAAAATCGCTCCCCCCCCGACTCTGGTTTTCGAAAATCGATGAAACATTTGTTCGCTTTTTTATTAAGGGAAAAATCACATAAAAAAAAAAGAACCCCTCACTCAAACAAAAAGGACACATTACAATTGTTTTTGGAAAAAACATCAATTCAATATTTTATCCAAAAAAAACAAGAACCCCGGTCTTTAATTTGAACCTTACTCAACGATGATTCCGAGTAAGGGAAAAAAGCTTTGCTACTAAAAGGGTCTGAAAAATATCCTGTCTCTTTAAAATTTCAATTTTACCAATCGGTCAAATTGGGACGTTCTCGCCTATTCCCCAAAACTCATTGTCAAATGGAAAATTTTGAAATAGTCAAAAACGGATTCACTTTTTTCAATTTTTAACAAAAACATCTTGGGAAAAAAAAAACAAAAAGTCAACAAAGATGTTGTCACTGAATGGGTTTACCCATCATTTTTACTATTTTTTTGTTTCACCAGGACGGGGGTTGTCTTGTTTTTTCAGGTAAAACCCGGGGAAAAACTTAAAGGGACAACATGGGGTGAATAAATCTTTCTTGTATTAGTCTTTTAGCCCCAATTTTCTAAATAAATTTTGTCTGTCCTTTTACAAACATATCTAAAAAAGTTTTCCCTTTTAAATTTTTAAATTACTTGAAAATTGTTTTAAACCCCTTTTCCCCCCCATTGGCCTTGGCACAAATTGTTTCCCCGTCCCACGGTAATTTCGAACTTTTTAAACCCCTTCCCTACCATTTTGCCATTTGGAACAACCCAACCGCAAAGGTTTCTAAAAAAAATAGCCCCTCGTTGAGCACCTTTTGATTGGTAGCTCGATGGCACAGCATCCGATCATTATATTTGGTGGGGTGCCTTTTCTTTTTTCCTCCCATCCCCGGTGGTGGGTACTGGGATAAAGTCGACAAAAAATGACATCGGAAGAAAAATTATTGCTTGTGTGGATAGTGACTCGAAATGCCCGCCCAGGCGCAGTCCCGAGACAGACGACGGTAAAGACGACTTTTACCCGAGTTCTCGGAAAAATCAAAAGCCAAAAACAAACCCCGATTTCGACGTGGATGGGTGAAGCTGGACCAACGTGGCGTCAAAATGCCCCGATCCCGGTGGGCCCACATGCAAAATGATCATGAACACATTGATTCATTGGTTGGCAAATTGAAGTTGACCATTGCTCCCCCCCTTTTTTGCTTGCTCTTTTTCTAAGGCAAAAAGCAAAGAAATTTTCACACAGAATAAAATTATATATTTTTCAAATGAAACATCTGATGTTGAATTGGAAAAATAAACAAAACAATGCGGAAGAAAATAAAAAAGGTGCCCTTGACTTTTCGGTCACACTAATTCATGGGGGGGGCCCCGGGGTGATGGGGATTTTCCCCCCACTTTTGCGGGGAGGATAAAAATCACCCCCCAAGGGGGGTTTTTGGGGGGTTCACTTTTTGGTGTAATTTCGGGGGAAAATGTGATCATCGCCCCCAACTTTGGCCTCTCCGCCCTCATATACTGCCGGGAAATGGGGAAAAAAGGGGTAGGGGCAAAGTGGCGAGGGAAACTGAAATACTGTCACTGAATACGCCCTCGCATGTTTTGTTGTCATAAAGGCCCCCGGAACAACTCGTGTTCAAGAGTTTTCCCCCTGCGATCTTCCAGCTTTTTCTCCCAACAGTGTGGGGTTGATAGTAGAAAACCAATCGTTATCTGAACGGGGTCTATGGGAAAATAAACCCAAACCCCCAAAGTCGTGGACCCCAACAATTTTTCCCGGGAAATATGGCCTTCGTGCGCTGCTGATTGCATGGGTAAAAACAGGGGGCCTCGTACAATTTTTCTGGGCAAATGGGACATACCACAGTGCCATCATCCGTGTCTCCAACCGATTTGGGCTATCCCAAATTTCTTCCATCGGCCAACAACGAAGCTCAAAAAATAAGGACAGCTCTCCTGACAACTGGTCAAGTTCCAAATTCACAGATGATAGTACCTTTTTTCTTTTTTACAAACCGGGAAAACCTTTTCTCAGACGAAACTATGAAAAAATTCAAGGAAGACATTTTCAAACAGTATATAAAAAAGCCCCCCAAATGGGGCATAAATTTTTTTTTGAACGGTCCCGACACGGGTAAAGTTGCTGGAATTTACAGGGGCTTCCGAACAACAACTGCAGACTCGGAGACAAAGGGGAAACAGACCATCCCCTAAGTACCTGTCCAGCCGTTGTCTTGGAACTTTTGAACGTTGGAAAACGGGGTCATTGCATCTTTTCAGAAATTGGTAAACCCGCCCCGCTCTTGTCAACAAGTTGACCGTGGTTGGGTTTGCGGAAGGGAACCCTCAAGGGTTTCAATTTTTCTAAAAAAGTTTCCCTGGTAAAAGGCAGAATCCTGCTTTTTGAAAGTCCCGGGCAATTTGTGTTACCTGGCGGGGCAAGAAGCGGGACTCTTGTCAAACTATGGGGACTGTATTTAAAAAACAAATTCGTTTGAAGGTCCCACAGGTTCCCTGACTTAAAACCCTGGGTCTTGGTACAACAAGCATAGAACTGATCTTGCAGGACACAATTGTACTATGCACATCACAAGATCGGTCAAGGGGGGAAAAAGGGGATTTTGGCCTTCTGAACTATTTACTAAATGCCGAATCTGTTAAAAACTTCCCCAAACCCCACTGTCAAATGTGGACTTTAGGATTTTGATCAGGTCTGCTGTTGACCTGGAAACAGCCCCTTCACATGTCCCAAAAGGAATCCATGTGTTTTAGAAAGGGCCTTTTTTCCCCAAAAAATTTCTGGGGAAAAAAGGGGCACATTTTTGTACAAAAACTCAGAGGAAACCCCCACGATTTCAAACAGTGTGATAAGCCCCCTGTGTGTCTTTGGGGGTTTTTTTTCCTCCTTAATTCATTAATTTTCCTGGTCACATTAAAGCTGAAATGGAAAAAAATTTCCCTATCTCGAAATTAATGAAAACAAAACCTTGTATTATCGGAATGAGAACCAAGTACATTACTTGGGACCTGTTGTAATATCATTGACGCAGGTAAATACTTAATCTCGAGTTATTGGTCACTAAATACAACAACTTATTTAATGCAACCAAACAATCCCCCTACCCCCGGGTTCAATGTTGTGTGGAAGGTCGGGATGGTCGGGGGCCAACAAACAGGGGGGGGTTTTAAAAAATTTTTATATTTGGGGAAAGGGAGAATGTTCCAAAAATTTTTTCAACCAGTGGAAAAAAGATAATTTAAAATTTTTCCCAAATTTCATTGTTTTTTAAAGTTTTTGTACTTGTGGGAAAAATTATATCTCACCCCACCTTTGACCTTGAAAATCTTGGGCCTGACAGAAAAATTAAATTTTTTTTTAAAAAATTAAGTTCTCCTCCCGATTTGGGGTTTCTTCAATTTACACTTCGGTGTTTAAATAAATTAGGACAACAAAGTAGTGGAAGAATTCTTTTCCTATTTTAATTAGTTTTAATTTTCTTCCTTTCACAGTGGTTTCTTTTCTTCATACCTCCAAAAGGGGGGACACTAACCAATCAAACTGTGAGGGCAGTATGCAAAGGGCATTAAATTGGGGGGGTATTGGGGGTAGTGTGTCTGTTTTTACTATGGTATGAGGGGGGAAAAAGTGGGTTTGGGATGAAAGGTTGTTTTTAAAAACACAATCCTCAAGGCATTTGGGAAAGTACACAGAAAAAAGTTTTAAAAAAAGTACTTCATTTTTTAATGTAATTTCGTGGGGGTCTGGCCATTTTTGGCCTGAACTAAGTTCTGGTGTTGCCACAGCAGGGGTGGTTCAGCCCCGGGCATGACCTTTTCCGGGGTACCCGGGACTTAACCAAAATTTCTTCCCTTCGGATGGGACGTAAACCGTGGTCCCTTTTTGTGTAATACGTAAAAAGGCCTTTACACCCATTGGGGGGGATGGCGCTATTAAAATTTTTTATTATTATTATTTTATGTTCCCAAAAAGTCACACTTTTGTACATTGTGTGTAAAAAACCCAAAAACTTTTCGTAATTAAGGTTGGTGTTAAAAGGGGGGAAAAGTGTATGTCGAGCAAAGAAATTTTTGCGGGGGTGTGATTGGAACTCTTTAAAAAATTAAAATTTTTACTGGAAATAGGCTATAAGGAAAACCACTACAGGGCAAGTTGTCGTGATAAGCATAGCTCTTGAAACAGTTGATCAAAGTTGACAATTGGAGGGTTTTGGGGAAAGTAAAACTTGTGGTGGGTGAGACAAAAAATCTGAAAGTCTTTATTAAATATATAAAACTGTTTTAAGAACACAAAATAAATAAAATGTTTTTCCACACAAAGGGGTTTATCTATTGGTTGACAGGGGAGGTCAAATAAAACTATTTTGTCCTAATCTTTCCTGAACATTCCTTAGCATTTAATGATTGTGCAAACAAAAAAAAGAAAAAATTTGGTTTCAAAATACTCATCATCTTTAAGACATGATGTTTGTAACAGGGACGACATTTGTTTAAAAACCCAAACAGAAAAGTAAATAAATTAATAATTACCCCTTTTTTCATTTACACCCTAACCCTTTTGGTTTTATAAAAAAAGACATCTTCTGGGTATTTAAAAATTAAATTGGAAATATCCCATGTAACTGGACAGGCAATTTGTGAAAAATGTCTGTCCATTCCTTTTAATAGAAGATGATCTTTTTGTTTAGTACCAGGGGGTTGTTTTGGGTTTTATCAGGTAAAATCCTTGGAAAAAATTATAAAGGGACAACAGGGGGGAATAAATCTTTTTTTGTCGTTTCAAAAAAAAATGTCTGTCCATTTACTTTTTTTAAAAAAATTCCTGTATTTTTTTAAAAATTGTTTTTTGAAAAGCCAATCCTCAAGGCCCAATGGAATTACAAAAAAAAAATTATAAAAAAAAAGTCTTCTTTTTTATTATCAATGTATTTTCCCTAAAATTACCTTTTGACATTTGTAAAAACCCCAAAAAATAATTTTGTAATTAGTTAATTTAAAAAAGGAAAGACAAAGTGTATGTCAGGCTAAAAATAGTTTGCGGGGTGTGAACTCTTTGGGAATTACCCTTTAAATTACATTGTTTGTGACTTCGTATTTTTGAAAGGCATTTTAAAAAAAGGATGTGTTCATAAAAGATGCTATTGTGTTTCTTGTAGGGACTAAGGTAGTCTAACATTTTAAATTTTGGAAGGTGGGCTTATCGCCCGATCAACAGGACGGGAATCAGGTTCAAGTTCTGTTTGTGTAAAAATAATACTCAAAATGGTTATTCTTTGCTGCTGAAAAATGACCAGTAATTTTTAGTTACTGTTTCAGGACTAAATTCCATCCCTGTTTGGGGTTCCTCGTCGTGACGATATTTCCCTTTTAACATCTTTCCCCAAATTCTGTTTATAGGTTGGGTCATTATCCCAAGCGTCCCCTAAAAAATGGTATTTTCTATTAACTTTAAATTTGGGGGAAAACTAAAGGAAGTTTTTTTAAAAAACAAAATTAAAAAAACGGTTGAGAAATTTGAAAATAGCGGAATTCATGTAATTCCTATAAACCAATCTTAAACCTTCGGTTGATACTGATCGTGGGTATGAATGGTTCGTTTTCAAAGTCCTTTTTCGTTCATGTGCTGTGGTTGTTCCCCATACACTGGTTCCCCTAACGATTTATATCATGTATTTGCTGCCCCATGTGGAAAACAATGGGACTTAACGTTACGAAAATGTCCCCCTTTTTTAAAATTTTCCTTTTTGCTAAAAAGTATGCTTTATATGAAAAAAAATACTCACCGCTTTTCATCCTCGTGAATTAATGGACTCATTATAATTTTCAAAAAAAGAAACTGAAAGGAAACGGACGCACTCTGGGACCCCCAACGTGTTGGGGGCTACTATATGGAATCTATGTATTTAAAATTGCGTACAGATCGTCTTTTGAACTCGCAAACAAATCCCCTCATATCTGTTTTGTGTTCGAAAATGGAAATTCTGCCGAAAAAGGGCGGCACAATCACTTTTATTTTTGTTTTGTAAAAGATACAAAAAAGCGCTTAAAAGATGTTATGATGACGTCACAAGACATTCGGGGGAAAAGGCATCACAAAACCCCCCAAATGTATAACGAAAAAAAATTTTGATCGGGTTTCTTTTGACTATGGTGATAAAAACCTAATTAAATATTCGTGACTTCTACTAATTAATTAAATTTTGTCTAATGACATTTAGAAACACGTCAAGGGATAGCTTCCAAAGGTTATGTTTTACTTTTCGATATTCCTAAGAAGGACTTTTCCCAAAAACCTCTCACATTAAGGCAATAGGGTTTTTCAAATAAAAAAAAAAAAAAAACTCTTCCAAAAAAAATACTGTTCCCACCGGTCGTAACATAACTAATTTTTATGAGTGTTTTTCCTTTGGAGAACAAAACTTTACGTTAATGACTTTTTTTTAATTAAAGACCCTTTACCTTAGATAAATGGTATATGAACTATTTCAACGGGCATATTGAGGGGGTTTTTTTTTGTCCCTTTTTGGGAAAGGAAGGAAAAGGGCAAAAATGGGGTCTTTTTTAATTTAATGTCAGATAGTTAAAGGTAAGGAGTCTGCAAAAGTCTTGACCTTTTTTTCAAGGTGTTTGTCCTTCGGACGAACACGCTTTACAAAATTTATAATGTTGGTTTTTTTGCATTTCATTCGTGAGGATGTTTGGGGGGGAGTCAAAAAAATTTTAAAATTTTAGTATATTTTGTTTTAACATGTTAAAAAATTCATCATTTTTTTTGTACCCCAAAAAATTTATTTTTTTCAAACTTCCCGTTGAAACCAAAAAGGGTCATTATGGTCACGATACCCCGCCATTTACAGTACCCTAAGTCATCTCAAAGTTTAATTATCCGTGCTTCTTTATTTGGTTAAAAAAGGATTTCTAATTAAAAATTCATGAGACTGTAAATGGACCCCCCCCCATCAAAGGGACTTTTCCCCCGATCGCATTCATAATATGTATCTGGTTAACAAGCTCACGGGCTTTCCCAAAATACAAATGTTTTTCCGACATTCCCCTTGGTTATCGAGCATGAAACAACCATCACTTTTCGGGCCCGTTTCGTTTTAATTTCGCGCTGGAAAATCAACTTAAAATTGGGACACCACCAAAAAAAGCGCGGCTATGTTTTTAAAATCATGTAAATTTAACGCCGCCAAAAACCGGTTGTCCACCGGCCCCCGTATTCATTCCCCTGCTGTTGTGGGGCCGGCTCACGTGCATGCTTTGGCTGGGTATGCGGAACACGGGCGCGGGGCCCGGCCGAACTCTTCTGAACCGCTATGGGCCCCAGGTTGGCCGAAGATCGTACGTCATTAAGGTGATTTTCACTGGTAAATTGCTCTCAGACAACTGGTTGCTTCTGTTGTCCAATCAAAAAAAAGTATTTCTTCTCCTTTGGGTGATTCGGCTCGTTGGGTTTTTTTTGGGGAAAACACTATGAAATCCTTTTTGTCATTACAACATGGATTGGTCATGACCTTTCTTTTTATAAAAACACGTGTTTAACGTTAACGGAAATACTCGTGTTGCTGTCTCAAAAAGGGGTTTTTTTTCCTTTTTGGGTTTTAAAGGAGGCCACGAAGAAAACAGTAGAAATTGTCCAAATTCCTTTTATGGATTTATAATTTTTTTAGGGTAAGACCAAAGTTTGATCGTTTTTAAAAACTAAAAAAAAAAACCCAAAATGATTGTTTTTTTAAAAAAAATTTTGGCACCACAAGTTCAGTCATCAGGAAACCTTTGGGGACAAACCCATTTCGAGGGAGGTAAAATGAAACCGGATGACTCACGATGAGAATTTGTTTTCATCAAGTTTTTTGGTGTATGTTTGCCCCAATCAAAAAAGTTTAATTTTCGGCCTTTGCATTGTCCCTGTTTTTAACCTAAAAACAATGGTTTTTCCCCTTTTAAAACCGGTGACAGGGCGCTTTTGATTTTTATGGTGGACAGGTTTTAAATGGTTGTCAACTCCCAAAATTAAATTGTTGTGGTAATCCCAAGCATAAAAGACAACTCAGGGCAAGTTGTCTGCTGGTGAAAAGGGCTCTTGGGGAACAGTTGATCAAAGTTGACAATTGACAATCTGTAAAAATACCTCTTCTTAAATATAAAACTTTTTTTATCAATTCCCCTGTTCTAAAATGTCACACGCATTGTGGAAAACCCAAAAAATAATTTTTAAATTAGGTTGGTTTAAAAAAGACGTGTATGTCACTATAAAAAAAGTTTCGTGGGTAATGAACCCATTGTACAGGTATCCTTAAAATTCATTTTTGTGACTTCAAAAAGGGAAGGCCGTCTTAAAAAGGTGGGGTGTTTTTTGGAAGACGCACTATTGTGTTTCTTGAATTTTATGTGACAACGGGTGCGTCGTTTGTTAGTTAAGGTGGGCTTATCGTCACGATCAACGGACAGGGAAATCAGGTTAAAGTTCTTTTTAAATGACTGAAAATACTCCATAATGGGGGTCTATTCTGTTGCTGCAAAAATGACCCAAATTTTTTTATCTTGTTCATCTTAAAACCCGTTCCACCCCTTTTGAGAAATTGTCTGATGGGGCGATACTGCCCTTTTAACATCACCCCAATTCTGTTTATGGGATTGATGGTCAGTACTACCCCTGCGTATACAAATAAAAAAGTTTTTACTACTTAACGTTAATTTTGCACAAACTGAAGATTTTGAGAAAACAAAAAAAAAAAGGTTTAAATTGAAAATAGGGGAATTTCAATTCCTCCAATCTTTCAATTTTCCCCGGTTGATATCATCGTCGGGTGGTGGGGTTTACAAAGGCCCAAGCCTTTGGTCCCATTTAAAAGCGTGACTTTCCCGCACCCCAAGACACCACCTGTTGATATTTCTTGTCTTGTTAACCAGAAACCAGACTGCAAATAACATTTCCTTTGGGGTTTAAATATAATTGGAATGTGTAAACATTTTTTTTCTTTGTTTTTCCCGATACTGTCGGGAATTGGACTTCCTCGAATAAACATTGGTTGTTTAGTGAACGGTTTTTAGTCTCTATCCAAATTTCCCACAACCGGACTTTTAACTCCTAACTGGATAACCATTGTATTTGGATCCCACTACAGTCCATTGATTTTTAAAAAGGTAGGCCCAAAAATTTTATAACAAAACTTTATCTTTATAATTTCTTTTATCAAAATTTTTTTAAAGCGTTGATTTCGATATAAACATGTTTGATTTTTTTTTCTGATGGTTCTAAGGATATAAGTTTATGTTGTTTGGTTTTCGGGGGTTAATTAATAAAAATTCCCAAAATTTGGTTTAAAAAACAAAATTTTAAATACCATTTTAATAAAATATGATGAAATTTTTGCATCGGGGATAAACAGTTGACTTGATACGTGTTTTTGAACATTCAGAAAGCACTAGTATACAGTGTTTCAACATAACGTCGGTGAAAAGGGCAAAGTCACTGAAAAATAGGATTTTTAAACTAATTAAAGGACTCCTGTAATTAATTTGAGCTACGTGATGTGAATTTTGTTGAAAAGGTCAATCTCAAAAATCAACCCTCCTTCGTTAACAGTCACACAAATCGACAGCAAGATGGCGATCAGCCAATACAATGTCGGGTGTGGCGTATGCCTCGGTGTTTCCACATCATCTTCGGCCTGGGATCATGCGCTGGAATAGCCGCCTTCATTCTGCTTTGTTCTTATAAAATCGGCGTTGGAAATTTGGGCGGAGTTTTGTGTAGTAACCAGTAAGCCTATTATTTTGTCCTTTTGTTAGTGACAACAAGTAGCAATTCCTCTATAGTTGAGTGCACCTCCAGTTCTTTTCAGAACATTACTACTCAATTGAGAATTTCATTTGTACCACAATTGCTCTTCTAATTCCTCTATAAATTCACGCTTCAGAATTGACCCGAAATGTTGAAAGTTTTACACCCATTTTGGGGTCTTGAGGACATAAAGGACAATTCGTCACGATCAGAGCAGACTTTCAAGAAAGGGATGGAATATTATTTCCAGTCACTATTAATCAAAAACTACACTTGATTCCCTGCCCTGTTGATCGTGACGATTTTGCCCCTTTAAATAGCTCATTGAGGAATGGGGTATATTGAACGAGCGCGCAGCCTGACAACAATTTGAATTACCAATGTTATACCTTTTCTTCAAACAATTGGTTACAACTTATATTAAATTCAGAGCTCTAAAAACTAATTTTTCAACTTCTATACTTAGTATGAGGAAAAGCAATTGTAATGAAGTGCTACGGGAAAAGGCCCCGGTCTTCGATGGTTGGAACTCTATCTGACAATCTGTCATCAGGCGTGTCATCAGGGCGTGAGCTGGATGTACTAAACCACTTGGCCATGAATTCATAACTGGCATTTCGTTTGTTCTCAATCTAATCTTAACATTTGTATTGTTTATTTGTTGAAGTTCTCCTTGTGACGGGTATACTTGGGCCTAGTCTCCTCAACCAGAAATAGTTGTGGGGTAAAATAAAAAACTTTTCACATTTCCTGTATAGCCAGTGTAGTTTTTTGTGTCAGCATATTTCAGAAAATCTCCATGCTTCTGGTACAGTTTAAACATGATACGTGAACAGGGGCCGCCAAGATGTTTCATTCCAACCTCGATTTGGTCCGGGGATTTGTAGGGCAGAATAAAACAGCCCCACCTTTTCTCCTAAACCCTTTCCCCTCAATACACCTATCCTTTTTGGGCCATAGTCCTCACCCTACCCTTAGCAATGCTAAAACTCGGTAAAGGACTGATAGAAAGTCTTTGGATAATACAAACAATCTGAATCATTTCATTATTTTTTTTTGTAAAAACACAAAACAATAGCTGACATTTTCACGGGTTTTGTTTGTATAATATGTTATCTTGATTCATAAAAAAGTTTGGATGTATTACAAACATTTTACTAAACGATTATACGGGCTTTAAATGATTTTGTCTTGATGATTCTTGTTCACAGTCACAACCTATTACATCATGCATCTGTCCACCTTTGTTGCTATGGGACAAATAGGTTGGGATGTACACGACTTTCCAGTAACAGTGACTGTATATCATTATGGCAATGATTATGACTGGTTCTCATGCACATATTAGTAAATGTAATTATAAATCCATTTCAAATCAATGTTACATTTATCTCCAAAAACATCAGCAGATAATGATGATCGTATTGATGATGATGATGATTGATGATGGCAAAGTTGGTGACGACGACGACGACGACGGTGATAGGTTTATTAATATGATGTGGATGGTGATTAAGGTGGTGAGGATGATGATGATAATAATGGTGATGACGATTATGACAATTGATGACGGTGATTAACAATGTGACGATGATGACGATGATGGTGATGTCAATGACGACGACGACAATGACTTGTTGGTATTGATAAAGATAATAATGACGACGATCGTAAAGTCACGATTATCAATATAAAATCATTACCATAAACATCTTTAAAAACACGATAATGAAGATCATGATCTTGAAATAATTATTCATGTATTCACAGTTTAATAGCTCTATCATGGCTGGTAGGGCCCCCTTTATTGGGTTCCTGGGTGGATAATGTCTATGTCGTCTGCATGCGCCTCTTGCAGCTGTTGTTGTTAATTCTCGACCGGAACCGAGCCTCAAACAGTCATGGTGAGTTTTAAGGAAAATTCGATATTTTGTCCCAAAGTTAAAAAATATTAATAACAATAATAAAAATCTAACTAAGTAAAAATCTGTCGTTCACTGGTAGGTGAGTACCATCGGTAGTGTTGGCGAAACTGCTTGAATTTGAATGAGTATGTTTAAAACTTCTTTGAATCAGAAACACATTATACAACCAACCAATGAATGTTTCAGCTAATTTCGCTGTGTCCTTTGCAGTGAACGTGCATTCAGATTTGACGTGTTCATAGTTAATGTGGAATTGAGACAATTGTATGCAGGCTATTCTTCCCTAAATTCAGTTATTGCTTTCTTTTCTCAAAATACGATTTTTTTTCATTACACATTTTATACATCAAGTATATTTTATAATTATTACAATTCGATTTCTGTTTTGATAATTGTCAAAACTGCCGTTACCTCTCTTACTCTCTATGAATCAATATAATTTCATTGTCTCTCAAGAATTAACAATTGTTGGTTAACCAACATGGGTATCGAAAGAACTCAATGACATCTATCTCCACATGCAAAGCCTCAAATCCTTCATAAACCTGTGAAAGTTTTCACTTAATGTGTTGAGCGTTTTTACGAACAAAATAATTAATAAATTGCATTCTAGTTTGTCGTACGCAAAAAAATGTCATAGTGGAAATTTTTTTCAATAATGATGTAGATTAATTTCATCCCAGTTTTACATTTAAAGTCTTAGTTATTGAATAACCAATTCCTCCCCAACCCTTAATTTTTGTCATACAGACCCCTCATACCAGCCCAAGTGCCACCACCCCAACAATACATGACACAGCCTGGCGGTGTTATGTCATGTTGGGACCATGCAACCGCAAGTCCCGCAACCCCGACATAACGCCACAGCCTAGTGGTGGTATGCCAGTCTGACCCACATATCAACCGGCTCCAGGTGGCTTTATAAACTGGTCAAAAATACACCACCAAAAAACCCCCAACAAACAAACAAACAACACCCCAACACAACACCCAACAAAAAAAAACAAACAAACTAGACATTTAGGTGTTTGTCCTTTGGACGAACACAACTGTTACGTTAATGATGTTGTGTTGTTTACAGTTAATGACCTGACCTTAGATACTTAATGGGTATGCCATGAACTATTTCAACGGAGACTAATATTGAGGGTGACTTTTTTTGTCCTGTTTGGACGGGAAGGAAAAGGTCAAAGTGGGGTCGTGTTTGTGAATTTAATGTCAGATAAGTTGTGGTACAGGTCTGCATAAATGATCTTGACCTTTGTTTTTAAGGTGTTTTCCTTCGGACGAACACAAAACTTTACGATTCATAATGTGTGGTTTATTTGCATTTCATTCGTGAGGATGTTTGGGTGCAGTCAAAAAATAAGAAGAATTCTTCATTATTTTTGTTCTATATTTAAAAACTTCATCGCATTGTTTTTCCAAAAATATTAATTTTATTCAAACTTCCTGTTGAACCGGATAGAGGTCATTATGAGTCACGATACAGCACATTCAGTAATCAAGTCTAAACTGCAAAAGTTTAAGTATCAGTGTATATTTTTGAGTTATGGTTGCAAATGGTTTGCTAATTAAATATTCATGGACTGTAAATTGAAACCGGATGACGTTCCGATGACAAAATTTTAGTTTTCATACTAATTTTTTGATTATCTACAATTTGGTGTATGTTGAATAAAATAAATTTTAAATTTTTGGGCCCTTGCATTGTACACTGTAATTTGCAACGCTAAGAACAATGGTTAGTAAATTTTTAAAACCGGTGACGAGGGCGCTATATGAGTTTATGGTGGACAGGTCTTAATAGTTGTCAACTACCAAATTGACTGTTAATGCACAGGCTATGAAGACAGCCACTACAGGGGCGGTTGTCGTGCTGGTGTAGCATAGCTCAATTGAGGAACAGTTGATCAAAGTTGACAATTGGAGGGTTTTTGGGAAATTAAAACTTTTGGTAAAGGAGTGAACACACAAAAATCTGTAAAGTACAACTCTTCATTAAATATATGAAAACTTTTTTTAAAGAATTTTAAAAATAAATAATAAGGGGGTCCTTCCCCCTAATGGGTATACATATGATAACTATTGGGTGTGACATGGGGGGGTCAAATAAACCTTTTGCCCTAATCTTTCCTGAACATTCCTTAGCATTTAATGTTTTGGCAAACAAATAAAAAGAAAATAATATTGGTACTTGAAAATTACAGGATCATCTTTAAACATGATGTTTGTAACATGGACGGCATTTTGTTTGAAATTCGACAGGAAGTGATAATAGAATTAAATAATTACTCAAAGCCATTTACATCCTAACCCCTTTTGGTTGTTATAGGCCCAAACCTAGACATCTTCTGGATTTAAGAAATTACATGTGAAATATACCCGTTTTAACGTGGACGACAATTTGTGACAAATGTCTGTCACTTTAATATAATATTTTGAAAGATGATCCTTTTGTTTATCCAAGGGGGTTGTCTTGATTTTTCAGGTAACAATCTTAGCGGAATAACATTATAAAGGGACATGTGAGTGAATAAATCTGTTCTATTAGTGCTTTTGGTCAATTTCTAAATAAATGTCTGTCCATGTTACAAACATATATATCTTAAAGAAGATTCCTTATAATTGTAATTGTAGAAAGTTGTCTTAATTTTGACTGTAATCCTCAAAGGCACTTGGGAATGTACACAGAAAAAAGGATTGCATTAAAAAGTACTTCATTTATTATCAATGTCCCATATTATAAAATGTCACACTTTGTACATTAGTGTGGAAAGACCAAAATACATAATTTCGTAAGTTAAGGTTGGTGTTAAAAAGGAAAGACAAAGTGTATGTCAGAGCTATAAGAAATAGTTTGCGTGGGTAGTGAACTCATTGTACAGTTAACAAGGTAATGATGTGTTCCTTGTGAAAGATGCCTAATGGCATTTTCTTGTATGTGACTAACAGGTGATCGTAACAGCTAATTAAAGTTATTGTTGAAGGTGGAGCTATCGTCACGATCAACATGACATGGAATCAGAGACAACTTCAAGTTCTAGTTCTTGATGACTGAAAAATAATACTCACATAATGAGGTCATACTCATATTATTCGTGTTGCTGCTGCATAAATGAGCCAGTAATTTTTAGTCACTATGCCAATACAACTAGGATGCCGATTCCATGCCCTGCTTGTAATGTAGAAAGTCTGCTCTGATCGTGACGATACTGTCCCTTTAGCATCCTTTACACCAATTCTGTTTATGGGATTGATGGTCAGTACTATTCCAAATGCGTGCATACAAATAATAAATTACTTCCACTGTAACGTTAATTTGTGCACAAACTGAAGATTTTGAGAAAATAAAATTACAAAATACAGGGTTGAGTAATTCGAAAATAGCCAGATTCATGCTCAATTCCTATAACCAATCTCCCTAAGCCTTACCGGTTGATATCTGATCGTCGTAGTGAGTGAATGGTTCAGTTTTCCAAAGTCCTTACCAATTGTTTCATTTACGACGGTCACTGCTGTAATTTGTTCAGCCATTGTGCTACTGGTTAACCTAACGATGTGTATATTGCTGCGCATGTACGTAAAACAATGGGACTTAACGTTACGAATAATGTCGGCCCTCTTTTACAATTTCCTTTTTGCTAGAAATGTAATATCATATGAAAAGAATACTCACCGCTTTTCCTCGTCGCCAATGTAATGGACTCAATATAATTATCAAAATGAAACTGAAGAATCGGACGCACTCTGCTTTCATTTCATTTAGGAATGCAATGCAATACACAACGTTACTTGTGTGGACTACTATATGGAATCTATGTATTTATTATTGCGTACAAAGATCGTAATTAATTGGACTCATAAATAAGGTCCCATGTCATATCTGTTTGTGTATTATGTACAAAGATAATGGAGAATTACTGCCGAATAAGGAAGCGACTTTGCTCACAATCACATTTTCAGTGCATGTGTTTTGTACACAGATACAAATGCGCTATAAATGATATCATGATGACGTCTGGAACATTTCAGCCCAAAGGGCACATCTACAATACCCACAAATGTATAACTGAAAAAGTTTGATGATCGGTGTATACTTCTTGAGCTATGGTGATAACAAGATTGCCTAATTAAATATTCACGTGACTATAACTAAGCTAATTAATTAAAATTTTAATCTAATGACGTTAGAAACTAAGTCCAAAGCATAAGCTTCCATATAGTATATGAGTTGACTCTTTCTGACAATGCTACGAAGGCCATTTGCCGCGAAGGAGTGCACGTGTTAATGCAATGGGGTTTTTGTGGAAATAAAGTATAATAAGAAAAAAAATAAAAATCTTGACAGAAACAATAGCTGTTCCGACTAACGGGTCGTAACAAAGCTAATAAAATCTTGACAGAAACAACCAGCTGTTCCGACTACCAGGTCGTAACAGCTAATACAAAAATAAAATGTGACAGAAACAGCCAGCTGTTCCGACTACCGGGTCGTAACAGCTGTCGCATCTCGACGAGCAAAAGGCTGTTCCGAGTCTCTCGGGAACAGCCAAAAATCTTGACAGAAACAATAGCTTGTTCCGACTACCAGGTCATGACAGCTAACTAATCAGTATAACACTAGTGATATAAATTTTCTACTTCCATGGTATTAAATTTGTTGGGTTTCCCAACGTGACGAACTCAAGTGTTGTTTTTTAATACTTGCGTTATTAATAAGCTGGCGGCTCCTTACAAATACTACTGGCCGGATTGCATGACTTTGTGTAGACTTGATTTCAAGTCTGAGATCGCGGTTATATTTTTCTGCATCAGCCACGCAAAACGCCGTTTTGCAGCCCTAACTTGCGATCTCAGACTTGACCCTCTTGTGTTTGTAGGATTATTCATGTTTCGCCAGCTAAAGTTTACATAATAATACGGATGATAGAGAGATATATTGCCAATCCAGGCCACAAAAACCTTATAGGCCGCTCTCTGTACTAACAGGTTACACTCATGAAATTCTTTCTGTAATATTTCATTTCGATATTAAATTTGTATAGTGCTTGGTACACGTAAATAGTATTTGAAATGAATAGGTACATGTTAATGAGATCTTAGAGTTGTAAAAAAGCACAAAATAAAATACATAATTCGCTTCTCTGCAAAAAAACGTCTTACCTACACAGTTTAAATGGAATCGTTGAGTACATCTCGGACCTCCAACTGCATGTATTTTATATTTACACAAGTTTCAATAGTTGATCCGGCTGTCTCCGCATCCATCTTGTTCGCATACAACTTCTTGGAGTAAACTTCCACTCCAATGTTGTATTTCTGTATCACATCCAATCCCGTAGAAGGTTTAGTTTAAATATTCATGTTATGGAAGGCTTTTGCAGTTTCCGACCAATCAGATTGTTCCGTCCACTTTTGGACTAATTCGCAATAGAAAGTTGTGTGCAAACCGATGAACAACATTCCCAAGTCTGTGATCGAAGGTTAATGTCGGACACAAGAGAGGCGCTGTTAATGCCGACTACTGTATTTGGCTTCGAGCGGACAAAAAACCACGATCACAGACTTGGAACCAGAAGTCTAGACTTTGAGGGAAATCACATATGTTCCGTGCATGTGAGAAGGGAAGTGTATGACGTCACAAGATGCGTGGTTGTTACTCAACCAGGTGGCGCTCTACACCATAAGCCACATAGCCAATGGCGGCGCCCTGTCGTCGCCATTTTCATAAACATTTGTAAAAAGCAAATACAATGCACGTAGTTTTGATCTTGTCTCTTTTGACGAGAATCTTAGCAATAGGTGGATCGAAAAATTATCCTGAAACACACAATCATCTAGGATGGACGACATGAATATGTCAACATTTTTTAGAGAATAAATGTCAGACTAGGTAAAACTTGTAGCTTTGCACGGTGAGAGGATAAATATAACAATAATTGCAGTGACACCATGTGAAATTCTCAATTGAAGTAGTAATTGGTTCTGAAAAGAACTGGAGGTTACTTCTCGACGTTTCGATTCCAGTATGCTCTGATCGTCCTGACTAAGGTAAATGCTGCAGTTGTGTATGGTGAACCCAAGAATTAACCCTGGTAAAACAGCCTAGCAACTCGACTATTTATTATTTTTAATTGCCAATCTTATTTTTTTAAATTGTTTTACATTTTGTACTCTGATGATCTTCATGACAGAAATAATAACAATAATAAACGAGATTTTGGACGGGCAACGTCAAGCAAGACTTGCACACTCCATAAGTTCAATTGTATTTGTGTGTTTTCCTTATCTTTCAGTTTACACTAAGAACCCCGATCTTATGTCTGGTGGTATGTCAGTCTCCGATCCCATGCCTCTTAACGAACAGCCAAAGGTAGGTTTCATACTGATTGTTAAATATATACCACCCTGATATAAACCTACTATGCGCAAGTGGTATCAATATTATTCTTCCAAGGTGGTTAATAATATAACCAGGCAAGTCGGTCAATATGAACAACACTTATAATAGCAAGTCCGCTGGTGGTTTTAAACACCGCAGTTTTTGAAGTGTTTTGGCATTTTGGGAAATGCCCCATATACACAATGACACCACTGGGGAAGTTTGAACACTCTGTTTTACTAAATCTGTATATAAAGCACGTAGGCCATTTACCATATGACACAACGATTATCATCTGAATGTAGTGTCACTACCATGATAATTAAGTCAGGCAAACAGAGGTTCAAATATCCCGCACTTGTTAGTGATGGTAGTATTTTTTCGCCAAACTATAATATTATTGGCCCAACTATAGTTGGCCCATCCCAACTATATAGTGTTGCAGTAAGAGCCTACAGCACTACAACAATACAGCAATACAGTTAGGCCTGTCCCAACTGGTAGTTGGGACCGATGCTGCTACTCAGTTGGGACGTGACAGTATCAACCATCCGCATATAAGTTGTGTCTAATTTTATTTTAAAAAATTGAGGTTTGGTATGAGTCCTATAAATTCAGTACTGCCCTCTGTGAAGATGAATACCGCCTCTCTATTGACTAGGGTCGTGAAAAGCTTTTGATGTGAATTGGAGAATAGTAAACAATTTTTTCTCCTAAACATGTGAGGAAATTTCACACAGGTCGTTTGTTTGTCAATGTTTATTTTGATTCCCCGAAAGTAACGAGGTTTTTAGAAGCAGTTTTGACAACATTACCAATACTATTCCTTGTCTTTAAAGGGAAAAGTAAAACTTGTATTATCAATAAGCAGTGTGTGGCGTGGCGTGGCGTGGCGTATACTTGCATATGCTTGCTGGTTGGTTTAGGCATGTATCTGGTCTTTACAACCATTAATACAACCCACGTGGTCACGTTTCGTCTTGGGCATTATTTATGTAATTTAAATGTTTCTTGAAACTGGAGGGTTGACATTAACCGAACTTAACAAATATTAATGTTTTTCCTTCCCAATAAAGAACAGTTGTACTTAAAACATATGTCTGGAGTCTTACGCTCATCCATAAACACACAACTATGTTGTTTTTTATCAATGTCAGGTGCAGTATCTGGTGATGGACCAGCCATCGTCAATCCGACGCTTTGACCTAAACGCAGAAGGAACAGAAGCCTTCCTATGTAACATGTCATACTGAGGATGACGAGGTCGATGTCAATATACTAACCCGATTGGTCAATACTTAATATCCCGATCGAAACCACGTTGTCCAAATGAGAAATATAAAATGTTTCCCCGACCCTGGAACCCTTTCACACATTCTGCTGCTTTGCCTGCTTTAGATATTATCGCTCGCGCGTTTTCAAAAATGTTGCTTGCCGGTCAATTATTGTTGCTCATATTTAGCTTCCACGATCTTAGTAGTCTGAACTGCTGGCGACCATTAACATAATCGAAAGATGCCACTGAGTACAAAAACTTCATTGAGAACACCCCCATCCTCCAACGCTGAGCTCCTTGGATTATGTTAAAAAAGAATCGCTTCAGGCACAATGTTCACAAATACTGAGTGCCTCGTAGTAAAATAGAATAATTATATGCCAAATTGTAGTTAGGCCTACCTTTTTACAAAAAAGGTTATTTCTAAATAAAATGTAAGCAAAAAAGGCAAAGCAATCTCTCTGAGATCAAAAACTAATACAAAATCAAATACAGAGAAATAGCCTATATATGTGTATATCATATAGTTGGTGAGAGAGATTGAGCACTCAATGTACCCCAGTATTCGAGAGGTATATAAAACTGAATAATTATCAAACCTGAAAGTGTCTCGCATTTAAGCTTTTAGCAGTATCCAGAAGTTATTAGTTCACATGCGCTTGGTCATATTTGATAGTTTTTAAACTTGCACGTTATGTTAGTGAACATTAGAGAGCTGATCAGATGTCTCTAACGGTGTGTGGAAAACACACGGTGAAAGGGCTGCACAATAACAAGAATAGTAAGTTTACATGCACCGAGATGAAAATGGGGCCCTTCCCCTTTGCCCCGCCCACTCCCTCCTGGATCAACAAATTGTGAAAATGTCAACTTCCTAGTTAAGGAACATTTACCGGTTTCCAAACATCATGTTATATGAAACTCAAGTACAAATCATATAAAATAGGCTATATACAAATGTATATTGGATTGTCTTTCCTGGATTCTTAAATTTGGATTTAACATCCCATGTAATAACGAGAACAGTAACGTTAGCTGTTGTTTTCGCCGTTTTAGTGATCGTATTCAACTTTGGGATACTTTACATTTTGGATCGTCTTTCACGGATTCTTAAATTTGGATTTAACATCCTGTGATATCCACAGCAGTAACGTTAGCTGCTGTGTTGTTGTAGTTTACTAAACTTGCACGTTCTATTAGTAAACATTGGGGCTGATCCAGAGATCTTTAAACAGGGGGTGACACGGTAGAAAAGGGGGACAATAGTACAAGTATGTTCATTTACATGTACAAATCATAATAAACTGCTATTATACAAATATTTTTACAGCTGCATAGAGGCCAGTGCAGGGTTTGGTTTCATGGGGTGCCATGGCCGAGCGGTCTAGTGCATTGGACTTGGGTTCTGATGGCTGAGTCCGCCAGAATGTGGGTTCGAATCCTCCACCCGCGACCGTGGTGGCTTGTGTCCCTTAGACAAGGCACTTTACCATAATTGCTTCTCTTCACCCAGGGAGTATAAATGGGTGCCTGGCAATAGCTAGGGAAGTAACCTGCGATGAGACTGGCATCTCATCCAGGGGAATGGACATATTCTCCAGTCGTTTCCATGCCAGCAAACCGGAGATAAACTTACCGGCCCTGATGAGCCCAATATGGCTCGGGACAGACTTTTACTCTTTTTTTAGTGCGGGGTTTGACCACAAAATACCTATCAAAACCTACTGTCAAAATAATTTATTTTTTTTTTTATTGTTGCTGTTGTTGTTGTAATTTGCTGGTGTTTTTTTATTTTTATTTTTTATTTTATTTGCAAACCACACTTAGTGACCCAATCTTATACGTAATAAAAGCTGCTTTTAGGTGAGGAGGCCTAAAACATGCCTTTACACAATGTGAAATTGTGAATCACAAGAAAACATCCAATGAATATCACCCCACTAAGGTCTAGATACACGAGAGATCAACATTTGTTTAATAAAAGATAATAATGCTCGTGTTTTAAGAGGCTCTCACAAAATAAAAAAAATTACCACAAAGACTCATTTTCGAAGTATTCGGTCACATATTATGCTCCATGATTTGAGTATGCTAGCTACTGAAATAATACAGGCCTATGCCTAACGTTTTGCTAAAAAATAATGGAATAAATTGTGCATTAAATGAGGTTTTGGCCCAAGGTCAACAAACTGGGTCAAATTTGATTTAGGTACCATAAAAGTGCCCACGGAAATGTTTCTTGTGCGACCCCAGGCGACGTCACTCGGGAAAAAAACAACCTGGCTACGCTACAAAAATGGAAAGTCTGTTGACAGTCCCTGTTTAGAAAACCCTGGGCAATTTCAAACCTCTTATCCAGAATGACCCCGTAGCCTGCAGGGATACTCAGATTTGTTGTTTGGTATTTTCAATTAGGTAAAAGCTTTGCATGATGAGAGGACAAGTAAGACTAATTGCGAGGTGACACCATAGTGAATTTTCTATTGAGTAATAATTGGTTCTGAAAAGAACTAATTATTACTCAATAAGAAGAGTCTATGGTGTCTGAACAATCTTACGTTCTTTCAGTGTTTGACATTAAATTAAAAATCAAGAAACTGGATAAAGGCCAAAAAAGGTTTTTCGGTTTTCTGGTCATCCGGTCAGCTTCAATTTTTTTTTTTAATTATTATTATTATTTTTTTTTAGTCAACAGGAAATACGCGTGATACATTGTATACGCGGGTACCTAATTTCCCATATACAAAGTACCGGTGGCTAAGAGAAGCCTCACTGAAATCGGGCGAAACGTTCATACCCTATTTGAAAAAGGTCGTTTTAAAGTACAGAATTCCAATCGATCAACAGCAATTTTGGCTGTAATTGGATATCGTTTCATAGCAGAAACCGGATACTTTTTGGCCTGAAAGAAGATTCGAAAAAATAGTTTCAGTTTCAGTTTTCAGTTTATTTTCCACTCAATCAAGACACAACAAATTGAGATATAAGGCCAATAAAAAATACAAAAATCAGTTAAACAATAACGAAAGGCCAATGTGACAAAGTGATTAGAAGTGTTTTGGAGGGTCTCAAAAGCAAAGCTTGTCAGTGGAGACCCCCCCCAAAAATATAATATGTGTGTGTAAGAAATTTATCTGAGCTAATACAACTGTAAATACAACTAGATGCATAAATTACACACACAGAGAAAAATATTAATGTTACCTACAAAAAAACAAGACAGGACAAACACTAATGAGACAAAAGGCAGCATGGTGTAACTGCACAGCAGTAAAATATAATGAAAAGATCAGGAGGGCATTATTAATATATGAGTAAAGGAGTAAATTATACAATTAATTAAAATTAGCTGAAATTAAATATTACAGTATTTTTTGCAACGTAAGCTATCACTTAAACTTCCTTTTAAATACGGGGCTGATTTTTAAGAATTTTAAGGTTAATGTACAAAAGAATTCCAAAACTTAGGTCCCTGATAACTTTGACAGTTTTACGAGCTTGAGAGGTACGCACACATATGGAATAGAAAGTCATCAGAATGTCTAGTGTGATGAAAATGAATTTGAGTATTTAAGGTAAACATACTCTGAAACAATTTGGTAAATCATGTGAAATAAATTGATACATGAAAATACCAAGTTGAAGCAAATAAATATCATTGAGTTTAAAGGTCTTATGATTAAAAAATAGAAAGATTGGAATGCGCCCGAAAAATCAACTCGATCGATAATTCTGAGACCCTTTTTGCAAAATATGGATTCTATTTAACAGGTTGGCACTAGTATTACCCCAGGCAAGAATACCATATGATAGATAAAGGCAAAGATTAATGCATTATAAATATTAAACAATATTCAGAAGGAAAAAAAATGTTTTAATTTGTTAATAATTCCTATATTTCTGGATAACAGTTTACATAAATAGTTCATGATGATTCCAAGATAATTTAGAATCAACATATAAACCTAAAAAACTTTATACAATCTACTTGATTAATAGATATATTATCAAATAAAAATATCACTGAAGCAACTTGGCCGTATTACTAAATAACATTAAATTGGTTTTTTTATATTGAGAAAGTTTGTTGCTTTAATCCAGTTTGGAAGATTTGAACGAGCCTCTGAATTAACTTAATATCTACAAGGATATCAAAGATTTCTATGAGAACAGAATAAACTGGAATCATCTGCAAAAAAGAATGAAAAGAAAAAAATGTTTGATGATTTAACAAAATCATTGATATAAATTGAAAAAGAGAGGGACCCAGCAGCAGAACCCTGGGGAACTCCACAAAGTACTTCTTTGAGGAGAAGACTTCATACCATCCATACAGACATGTGTTGTCAGTTGAAAGATAATTCCTGAACTTCCTCCAACACCAATACCTCTTATACCATAATAAGAAAGTTTGGATAAAAAGAATTGTATGGTCAATGGTATCAAAAAGCCTTGGAGAGTCCAGGAAGATTCCCACAGTATGAAGAGACTGTTCAATACCAGCATTAATTTGATTAATCATCTATTAAGATGGCATGAGTAGTAGAATGTTTTAGCCCTAAATCCAAACTGAGAATCAGATAAAATAATATGTTTATGCAGGAATTGAAATAGAATATACACTATACGTTCAAGAATTTTCGAAAAGGAGCTTTAAAATAGAGATTGGTCTATAGTTGTTAACTAACTGAGGATGCAAAGCTTTAAAAGCAGAATGACACTAGCAGTACTTCATGGGTCAGGGGTTCTGCCGGTGAGAGGGATAAATTCATAATGAAGGTTAAAGGTTTGGAGATCACATCGATGACTTCTTTAATAAGAGGGCAATTTACAAAATCATGGCCGAACTTTCTTGTGGGTAAATTAAAAACTATGAGGAAAGCTCGTGTTCAGTAACTGGGTTGAAAAAAAATAGAATGTGAATTAACATCAGGAGGTAATCTTGAAAATAGAAGTGCAATCAGGGAATTTTATTAGCAGATTGGGTCCAATATTTAACAAACAAATTATTATAATGTTCAGCAATTAATCGAGGATCATTTATAGTCCTGATTATTAATATTAATAGTAGTAGTTTTTTGAGAACAATACTTTTCAAAACACTGTTGATAACCTTCCAGGTATTTTAATACTGCTTTTTTCCCTTCTCGAATTGCTATGAGTAATAATTTTTGTTTGGCGGATCGTAAAATTGAGGTGAGATAATTTCTGTAACGTGTATGTTTTTAGACGATTTGACTCGGTGGGGGAAAGAAGATATTATGATAAAAGCCTATTTTGTGATTAATAGACTTTAACAGGGATGAAGTAATCCACTGTGACCGAGGTTGGAACTTTCTATTGGCGTACTTCATCTAACAAGGGGATATTCTTATCATATGAATGATTAAAATATCCATAAAATTATTAAAAGAAATATTTGGGTCATCGATTGCTGAAAACCACAGACCAGTCCGAAGGGTCAATGAGATTTGAACTAACGCAAATTGTCGCTGGAAAGGTTTACGAAAACATTTTTGTGTGTGATGAGGAGACTTTCTAGGGTTAAAGGAAAAGAGGTAAAAATAGGAAAATGATCAGATATACAAACTAAAATTCCAGAATTAGGAGGGAAGAATATTGGTGAAATATGTTGTCAATAAGAATTGGTGAAGTACTAAGTAAATTCAAGTAGGTTTGTTAATAAGAGGAATGCAAGAATAAGCAAAAAGTCCAAAATTGCTTCTTGATCAACCAAAGGGGATTAATAGGAGAAAAATATAGCCCGGACTTTTATCAACAACAAAAATTCCAGGAAAATCCCGGGACGACGATCCCAAAGGAATCAGTGCTAGTTTGAATTAAGACAGTCACTGAAAAAAATACCGTACCCCCCATGATAGGATTTTACCATTTTCTGCATAAATGAGCCGTAATTTTCAGTCACTGCGTTCATCTTAAACAGGACACCGATTCCTGCCCCTTTTAAGTCTGCTCTGATCGTGACGAATGTCCCTTAAAGATGACATTTGTTTGCCAATAAACGAAAGCAACATTTTACAAAATCATTTGCGCATCGATGATTGTTTATTTTACTGCATTTATCGCGAAAGGTTAGATGAGATATTTGGGGCCAAATGCCCAAAACGAAATAGAACTGATTAAACGCAGTTGTGAATGACAGGAACGAAATAATGACTTCTTGGGAAAATTTTTTAAACGCAACAATAAAACAGTAAAAACGAGTATTTGGGTGGGAAACCTACATAACAAATAATGCATTTCATGCATTTACTAAAAATTACTTTTAAAAAAGTTAGTAAAAATTGGGTTTTCAAAATAAAAACATGGATTTTAATAAAACTTCCTTGGTTTAAAGATGATTATCCTCCCCATTTAAAAATTTTGTGCGGTGGCGTCATTTCTTAAAATATTTTTTGAATTCGGAAGGTACATTCTTTTTTTTTTTTTGAAAAACAATGGGAATGAGCTGTTTAAAGTATTTTTTTAAAAAAAAATACCGGGAATAGTTTTTCCTTTTCCCAAAAGCTGTTTGTCCCTTTCAAATTCTTGTAAACGTCCATGCTTTTTGGTGAAAGTATGTATGAAACCTACATTAAGAGCTTATTTTGTTGCTTTTTAAATTTTTGAGAAAAAATTTTTCAACTTGATTTCATTTACATTATCACCCGTATTTTCAAAGAATACTTTCCCTTTTTCGAAAATCAACCTTCTCGGTTTTTAAAGAAATTTTTTTAAAAAACTTTTCTTTTTTCACAAACCTGTTTTTGGAATTTTCGCTGGATTTTTGGGACGGTACTATTATACGATCTTAAACCAAAAAACTTTACTAATAAAAAGGATGGCTCCCCGCAGGGTCAAGGGGGGGGGTCAAACCATTACAGGAAGGGTTTGCTGGACCCGTATACTTTTGGCCCTGGGGTTATTACTCAAAGGGGGCCGTTTGGGACATTTTTTTGTGAAGTGCTCCCCCCGCCCCTCCGTCAAAATTTCCCAAGTTTTTCAGGGGGTTGGATTCTTGGAATTAACCGCTGGTTCCTGCGGGGCTGGGGGTTGCTAATCCGATATAAAGAGGTTTCCCATATTGTTTATACTGTTCTCTGGGTGATTTTTCTTCTTAAAACGTTTTTGGGGTTGTTGGAATTTGGAAAAACCGGAAAACATGGGTTTAAGTTTCCTCTGATTAAAAACTCCGTTCATCTCAGCTGCCCCATTTTTTTTTTCAAAATTTTCGGTGATTTATAAAATCGGACTAAAAAAATTAAAGTTTGGACTTTCCCCTTTTGTTTGGGAAAAAAATTGCTTTTGGCCTCTTGGAAAATTTTTCTTTAATATACATCAATTGTTGGATACTTCGGAAAGTAACAAAATTTCCTTGCTGCCGACGTCCGGTTAAAAATATTTTCAAATGATTTTTCTGAAGTATCATCCTGTTCAACAGTCCGTGATTGTCTGACTTTACAACACAACTATTTGTTGGGAAAATAAAAAAAAAACTTGTCCTCCGGAACATATTTGTTTTTTCTGAAATTTTTGTTCGGTTAAAAAATTAAAGTATTCCCCAAAACAATCTTCTTAATCTACCCCAAAAATTTTTTTATAGACCCACTTGGAGGAATATTGCTCCCGTATAAGTGGTGTTAGCGTCTTCCAGTGTCGCCCTTCCGGACGCTCGTCGTCCCGTCCGATGCGGGGGGCGCTATACTGAAGGAAGGCATCCTGGACAAGGAAACACGGTGTCGTCACACCCGGGTGGTTCTGCGTCTCGGGGAAAGCTGACCATCTTCAGGTCTGACCGCGGGACGCGACCGGGAGGACCCCGACGGCGTCGGGGGGGAACGTATGTACCGGCTTCCTGGACGGTCCCCTCCTGTCCAACATCGAAAAAGGCCCCGGGCACCCCTTTACTATCTGCCAAGCGGGGCGTGTTCGACCTCCCGTCGTTTGGGCCGAAGGTGCCGTCGCCCGTTGCTGACCGGGGGCCCCCGACTTCGGGGGCTAAAAAGGACGTCGGTCGTGGAAAAAGAAAAAAACCCGGATGTCATTCAAAAAGATGACAGAATGAAGGGTTTCCGGGTGCTCCTTTTTTGGAAAAAATAAATACTTTTTTTAGAAAAAATTCCTTCCCAAATATTTTAATTCAATAATTTTTGTAAAATTTTTTAAAAAATAAAAACACGTCAAACGAAAAAAAACTCTCTCCAGTAACTTGCTTTTTTTAGGTTTGGAACAATCCGTAATGACTGATTCTTTTGATTGCCCGGGTGTTTAAAACCCCCCCTCTAAAAAAGGAACCTAAGACAGGGGCACATTCTTTTCCAAACTATTTTTCTAAATCCCCATCTACCTGACCTTGACTCCCATTGTTCTGCGACTTTCACATTTGGTTGATTTTATATTACCAACGTTGGCCTTTATTTAAAACAAAAAATGTTCTTCGTAAACTTTCCGTTCTTTTTGCATCGGAATGGGTTATTGAATTATGTAAAACCATCCGCTTTTAAAAGCTGAACGATTTAACATAATCAAAGAAATGTCGAATCCCCTGGTACTGATTAAACCTACAGGGTGGATGGTAGGCGGCTTTAACCTATTTAACTTTTCCCAAAGATTTTGATTCCCAAATAAAAAATAAAAAAAAAAATAAAATAGATTAAAACATTTTTTTTTTAATACGTCATCAAATGAAATAAAAAACACCTTTTTTGATCCCCGTTCAGCAAGGGAAAAGCGGGCACGATCAGAGCGACTTTCAACTGGCATGTTCGTGTCCTGAAATGACCCATAGTGACTGAATGACTGGCTCATTATGAAAAACAACGGAAAAAAAAAACCTTTTTGTGGGTATTTTTTCCCAGTCACTGGTTAATCTAAAACAAACCTCCATCCATCCGGGATCGTGACGATTTTCCCTTTAAAACTATAATTTTTTTTCAATTGGTAAAAATTGAAGCAATTCATGTTGGACCAGGCGGGTTTTCAGTAAACTCTGAAAAACCCTTTTTTATCTTTAAACATTAAATCCCCATCAATAAAAAGTATATTTTTCTTTTAAAAAGGAATTTTTTCAAAAATTTAAATCATCCCCAAATTTTAAAAAAAAATTTTTCCCAATTCTTTTCCCTATACCCCAAAATATTCCCAAATCGGGATCAGTTAAAAGAACACCCAAGCCAAAAAACTTTGCATCCAAAATTCAGACAAAGCTTCCCCCCAAAACGCTGTACAATAGACATTTGAGAAAACAATTTAACAAGGGTTTGTTCCCCTCTTTTGGGGAAAAAATGAATCACTATCCCCGCTCTGTCAAAAATTTTTAAATATCTAGTCCTTTGGATTTTTTTCCTTGTTTTTTTTACTTTCTTTAGAAGTTTTTAATTTTTTTTTTGTAAAATTTTTTTAACTTTTTTATTTTATCAGTGTAATAAAATTTTGGGTATTCTATTTATTTTACTGGTTCGATTCTTCCCGTCTTTTTTTTTGTTTTTTTCTTTTCCTTTTTTTATGTTTTTTTTAAAAACTTCCCTTTTCATATAAATTTTTTTTCTTAATATTTTAAAGTTTTAGTATTGTTTATATTCCCACCATGTTTTTTGTTTAAGGACGTTAGCCTTGAAATTAGGCCCGGTCGGTTACCTCATATTTCAACCCCCATACGTCGTGTTTTCCCCTCCCGGGGCACGTTGGGTTTAAAAACAATAAAAACACGACGAGTGCATCTTTAAATAATATCCCCTTATTATTTTTTAAAAGGGGGCCTACGTCGCTGCTGATTTCCCCTTTAAAATTTCCTAACAATCTAAGAGGTAATTTTTTGAATATTTCCTTGATTATGATCAACTAAATAAAACGAACTATATTGACTGTATGGTTTTATCCCCTTGTAAAATCTATAAAACCTCCCGAAAGTTTAAAATTCTCTGGCCCCAGGCATTTTGTACTGCTAATGCGAAAACCCCCAAAGGTTTGGAAAAATTTTGGGCTTACTAAAGGGGCTTTCAAACCGTCTCATTTCCCTTCCCCGTATCCCCCAAAAAAGGGGGAAACCATTGAAATTTGATCTTTAAAAATTTTCTGGTCCCCCCGTTTTATCACATATCTATTTTTACTGAATGACTGTTGGTCCTGATACATAGTGCCTGCGTGGTTCCCTTTCAACTCCCGTTCCCAAAGATTCAAAAACACCAAAAATGCATATGGGTCAATATGAAAACAAGGGAAAGTAAAAGAATAATAATAACAATAGGGTTGTCCCCTAAGCATTGAACGAGAGAAATTTTAATTTAAGTGAAAGGGCCTCATTTTAAGGGAAAAAATATCTTTTGTAAAATAATAAAAAATATTTTTAATCCTTTAAATTTTGTGGTATGATATATGTTTATACCACATCTGATCTAATTTCCTCCTTCCCTCATAAAATGGAACAAATAATTTACCCCCCCGATAATGTTTGTGGGTTTAATTTTCCTGACGTGGTTGTTCTAATTTTCACCTTTAAATTTTTTGGGGGGGATTCAAACAAAAATTTACGGGTTTTTAAAAAATATGTTATTTTTTTAAACGTGTTTTTAAAAAACAACTCAAAATTGCAAGGCCCCCCGCTGGGCGTTAATTCGTTCGTTCCAAGTTCATAATTCAATTACCATTACATGCGGCACGCCCTCTTCGCTTGCAGATGTTGCCGTTGGCGATCCGGGGGTCAGGGCGCCACCACCGTCTCAATGACGTCCGCATCGATGGACAGGAACAAATGTCGCCGGTTCGTGAAAACAAAAAGGACGTTGATAACCCTGTCCTTCCCAAAAAACGGTAAACAGCATGCGTCGGCGTTTTTTCAAAAACCTCTGAAAAATATTTTTAAAAATTTTAAAAGGAAGGTTTATTGGGTTATATATATTGGTGCTTCTCCAAACTAAATCTATATATAAACCAACCCTGCGCTGAATACAGAAAGTACTCTTTCGATTAAAAAACAAGTTTTCAATAAATTTAATTCCTAAAATTTCGGTGTTAATTAATACAACATCAAACAAAAAGGTCTTCATTTTTCTACCCCGCAAAAACTGGGTGTTAAAATAAATATTTTTTTAAAATTCTTCATTGTGTTTATATTGTGCAGTTGCCCAATATAAACATCAATGAATATTTTTCATTAACTAAAAAAAATATTTGTTTATTAAAAATTGTATTATCCATAATTCAAACATGATATTCTGATGACATCACAGTTGAACAATATATCTAATAAACAATTATGTAATAAAATGATTGACATTATGATAACACTGTATTGTGCACTTTCCCAATTTGAACATTTAAAATTCATTTTATAACGAACAATTAAAAATTGTACATTTTTTTCCTGAAAATATATAATAATTTACCTTTTCATTTGTCGTTTCCACAAAATTGTCCTGTTTTTGTTGTTAAAGGACGTATATATTGTCACGACCAACAGGGCATGGAATCAAGTTTAGTTTAGTTTAACTCAGTGACTGAAAATAATACCCCCACGATAAGGTCTTTATTACCGGCTGCTGCATAAATGAACCAGTAATTTTCGTCTGTGTTCATTACACTAAACACATTGCATGCCATGTTGAAAGTTCTCTGATTATTGGGACGATACTGTCTGTTTAAAGGAAGATATGCATTGGTAAATACCTAATTACAAGATTACCGAAATATTATCAAAAGCTATAACTTTGTGTGACTTTGGGAAAAGGGTATCAATAATCCTCAAACATTTTTCTGTCTGAATACTTTAATTACGGGGAAAACAATAGAAATATCCAATTAGGTTGAGAAATATACATTTTTTTTGGGTTTTTGTCAAGTGTTTTCTGTCAAAATGTAATACATACACTTCTCATTGGCTTAAAACCCTGAAACTTTAATGTATACCTTGATTTAAAGAAAAGCCGCATACTCATAAATGTTTTCCAATAATTTAAAGTTGTACCTTCCCCTTTAAAAATAGCTTATAAAACAACACATTTTCCGGAATTTATTTTGGTTCACTCGTTTTTAAAACAGAGGCTGCTGCTGTTTGCGTCATTGCAGGTTTGACACTGCTTATTATTCATCAAACACTTTCAATTAAATTTAACCCCTGATAGGCGTCTTTTTCTACTTGGAATTGAACGGCGTAAAAAGACTGAGTTTTCAAAACAAGCCTTCAAAGTCCAATAAAATGACACGTTCTTAGGATTCTTGTAAATGTATCATTGTAGATAATGTTGTAGGTCTTAAATTATGTAACGATAAAAGGTTGTTTTTGTGTTTTCATCAGACTTTACTCTCCTGAAGACGGTCAGATTACTGATTGAAACATCAACTAGCTCTCACCCTTCTCCCCGAACCACTTTAACTCTTTATCATTAGAGATTATTGGCCTACATGCTTTACCGCAATCCTTGCTCTACTGGTTTTTTCCCTTTACCCTAATAAGTCGAAAATTGTAAAGCCAGAAAATTGTAAAGGAGGGTAAAGGCGGTGAACACTTTTATGAAAAGGTCCTGGGAAAAAGTTCACCTGGAATTTTTTTATTGACGTCACCCACAATTAAGACCCTCTTTGGGTTAAAATTGAGTAAAATAATTTTGCTGTGAGGCACATTTTATTGTATTTTTGTGGGTTCCCACCTAAAAATATACAATAATAAAAACTCAAACAAATATAATAATAAATGGCTATACATTGAAATCACTTCCTGTTTATCTGACTGATTTGATAGCATGATGATCTGATGGTTTTATTTCTATAATAATAATAATAATAATATTGGTTTATATGCGCAGTACGTATCCACCAACTGAGTGGTGCTCAAAGGCGCTTACTTTACCCTGGTCACGGGGCCAATATCATTCCTATAATCTTTCTCAGCTCCGGGGGAGTATACAGCCAATGTGCAACCTTTGGGCGCTACAGGGCTAATCAAACACAATAACCATCTCTACCTCACAGGTACCCATTTTTACCCTGGGTGAAGAAGCAATTACAGTAAAGTGTCTTGCTCAAGGGCACAAGTACCACACGCCGCCAGGTTTCGAACCACATTCTGATGACCCGCCATCAGACGGTCAATGCCTAACCGCTCGGCCATGGCACCCCCTGGATCATGGATAATATTGAACAAGATTTCGTTCCAGCTTTGTGCATAGTATAACGACAAAATAACAAATTAGACACCATGTGCAACCTGTAAAATTACACTCTTCAACAATTTGGTGTTCAAAAAAACACCTATGGTGTTCAAATACGGAAACTCGCCCTGTGTACAAACACCTTTGAAGAATACAACTGACAGTCCTTGACTGATCCATCACCCCCGTTTGTGCATGCTACAGCTGTTTTTTAATAAACACTACAGTGAAATAAACTGTTTCCGTTCGCAACACCCCGTGTTTGTTTCCTCTGTCACCTGTCGCATTTATGACTAATAATTCAAAACGGATGCATCATATAATGTATAAATTTTAATAAGTGGCGTTTAAAATTGACCGCATTCAGCAATGGTTGGCAATTGCAAGGTCATTCATTGGCGGATCCGGGGAGCTAAGGGGCTGTACCCCTAAAATCGTTTAAAAAATTTAAATGGGAGAAAAAAGAGAGGGGAGGGAGGAGAACGCCCCCATTCCCACAGTGTCAGGATAAACAAAAGGGAGGTGACCTACTAGTACTGTACTAACCGTTCCCATAGAAAGTGGAAACCTTGTAGTACTGAAAATAATTGTTTTGATTCTCAGCCCCCTAAAATGTTCTGGATCCGCCCATGTAATTACGATGGTCTAAGGACGATTTAGACTAAACTAAAAAGTATATCTGCTTTTTTTTCTTCATTACTATAAGACTAGTGGCATAATTACGGGAGGACAAGCTTGTTCCCCCCACCTTCAGGATTCAAATAGAAAACTAGAAAATGTTAAAATTCTGGTGTCCCAATGCATCCCATCCCAACCTCCCACTGAATGACAAACCCTAGTTATTCCGCTGACTAAGACTCAGGTTTAAAGCCACCTCTACACTAATAGTAATCTTGAAAAAAACATACATGATCACAGTTCAGACTAAACTTACTTAGTACAAAATTCACGATGTATCATACATCCATTGAAATATTTCTGCCTGCCTTAACCCTAACTACCCCAAATCCTCCAAAACCCTCAAAATCCTCCAAGGGCACTTTTGGGGAAAAATTCAGCTCTGTTGGAAACTTGCTTTCCCTCTTCAAATGAGGCGGTGAGGCCATAAATGCTGAATAATGAAAGATCAACAAAAAATGGTGCATTTTGAAGATTGGGGCATGGAGTGTCGGGGCCCGGCGGGGTCTGCTTACCGGACTCAAGTTCTGGTGTTAGCAGCAGAATGGGTTCGAATTCCGCCGTGACATTTGGGCCCTTAAAACAGACTAACCATAATTGCTTTTTCTCACCAGGGTTTAAGTATGTGAGGCAGAGTTGGTTGATTAGCCCATATGCGCTGTATTGCAGCAATTGAGCTGTATACTCCCCCAGGGAGCTGAGATTGTTTCAGGAATGATTTATGAGCCTTGAGCAGGGGTAATGATATAATGCGCCTTGGTACCATTGTTGGTGGACACGTGCGCTATATAAATTCCACTCATCATCATCATCATCATCATCATCATCATCATCATCATCATCATCATCATTCATCTCATCATCATCATCATCATCATCATCATTCATAAAACCCCATCATCATCATCATCATCATCATCATCATCATCACCATTATCATTATTATTATTATTATTATTATTATTATTATTATTATTATTATTATTATTATTTTTTATTATTATCTTATTTATTTTATTTTATTATTATTATTATTATTATTTTATTATTATTATTATTATTATTATTATTATTATTATTATTATTATTATTATTATTATTATTATTATTATTATTTATTATTATTATTATTATTATTATTATTATTATTATTATTATTATTATTATTATTATTATTCTAAAGTGACTGATGGTTTTGGAGGATTCAGGAAGGTTCCTGTCCAGAATCCCCTGGGGGTTTAGCGATTGGTTATATCGTTTTGAAATTAAATTAATTTCCCAAGCAAAATCTTTTATTTTGAAAACAAACTCCACATTGGAATAAATACAAATAGATTGAATCAATTATCAAAATTGGCTTTACGTTTCGAACCTAACATTTATTTGCAGAAATTAAATTTGATAATTGCATTCAGTCTATTTTCTGTGCCTTTTGCACTTCCTTTGAGAATAACCTGTTGGGTTCGAACGTAGACAATAACCATTTTTGCATTTTTACTCCAGGTCCTTTAGGTTTTGGGAACAGTTTCAATAGCTAATTCTCTGTTTAAAATTAATTTCTATTTACACATGTTAAACATAAATATCAAGTCTTATAAAATTTGACTGTTTTTCATACATTGTTAACAAAAATGTATACTTCTTTTGAATCAAGAAAAAATAAAATTGAAAGAAGGTTCTTTCTGCAATACTTGAAAGGGGAGAACATTTCAATGATATTTTCTGAACGACTGAATCTGCTTTTTTTTTTAAGCTAAAAAATAATAACGTTCATTCGATCCCAAAAAACGCAGAAATTTGATTATACGGCCCGATAATATATTAAGTATAACTAGTTTAGTATTCTTAAAACAATGTTGATAATTTTGAATAACCAATTCTGTATTTATCTTTCAAAGGTACACAGCCTTGAAAGTAGCCATATCAACTTCTCATTACCTTAACCATCAGAACATGTCCGCTCAACCCTGGTTCGGTGAATGATGCATATCCGCTCTACATTCTTCGGACATGTTTTTAAAATGTTCCCTGATCATTAAGAAGGTTAAATACTGCGGAACCAAGCCGCAAACAAACAAAATCAGTTCATTCGGGCGCCGTTGGGTTTATCTCAAATAATGTAGATCTTGTCGTGTTCGGGGAAAACTTCAATATCAACAACTGACAAGAGATAATCTGCCGGTCGATCTCTTAAATTGTGTCTCTGATCATTTTGTATTCGAATAGAGAATTCCATATTATTTTTGGCTCTTTTTGAGTCACATCATTTATAATACTGATTTGTTCTTAAATAGCACACTCCAAACGACATTATTATCCTGGTCATTGTGCCAACATCATTCCTTTTAATCTTTCTCAGCTTATAATTATTTTGGCGCTAGGGCTAATCAAATACATTAACCATCTCTAGCCTTTCAGGTACCATTTATACTCCTTGCTGCAGAGAAGAAATTATGGTAAAATGTCGTCAAGGATACAAACACCATAGTCAGATGCACTAAACCGACGCCATGACACATGTCCCCCCAAGCCTGTCAATGCCAAACTTATTAACCTTTATTTAAATGGAAAGTACAACATTGGTCATGATCTGATTGTAAAATCCAATTATTGATGACCATTGTTTTTATTTCCTTTAAGTGAATAACCCTTAGAAAAAACAACCTGTGAAAATTTCAAATTTCATCTTGTGCGCAAAGAAAAACTGTTACATTTTGTTCATGTTTTCACAAAGTTGCCTCCAGCAATAATGTTTGTTAATTCGACATTACAATTCCTGGTTTCTCGAAGATAAAAACACTTCAGATGAAATAACGTCTCCAGATAACTGATATTTTTAATTTTGTTCAGTAATTAATTAACTTGATAATCTGGTAATTACGTATGTTCCACGTTTGTATTTAACCGTCGGTTCTTTGCATGAAATGACCCTTTTCTCCCGTTCGTTTTCACCGTATATTGCCCCTTTATTGAGGAGGTTTAACAATATTCCACCATGAAAGTACACTGACACCCCCTTATACTCGGTGGTATTCGGGCTAGAATCTTGGTTTCAAGTTACATCGAAGAAAAGCAATAACATCCTCTTATTCCCCATGTTTTCTCCCTTCTCTATGGCTACCGTATTTAAAGGGAGGGATAATCACTGTTATTACCCTATAATCAAATTGACAAAGTATTTTGGAAAGCTTACTTAGTTTAAAGTTGGTACAGGGTTTAAAATCCTGATAAGTTCGTCCGTATGGGGGACTTTCATTTAGATTAATCATAAATAATTATATGTCTAATTTATAAAGTTGCTGACAAAACAAAAATTAAACATTTAAAAAAGGGATCATAGTTGTTTTTTTTCTCAAAAACCTGTGAGCATTTATTGTGATGACATTTAAGTTTGAACTAGTTATGTCAACTCAAGGGTAAACAATAAAACTGCTCCTACGCTCAACCGTCCCCTCCCAGAGTGGGAAACAGAATGTGTTTGTGACGCAGTTGATGCGGACCCCCTTTCAAGCAAAATAATTGCTCCTCCACATACTGCTGGCATAATGCCCCTAGTTATTATTTTTGGGGCACAGGCCATGTCCCCACTCCCAACACCCAAGTCGTGTCAGGTTTACAACCTCGTTCCCAGGGTTTCGAGCAGTTTTATACCTCACCCCCTGTCCTCGCCCTGGGACAGGTCGATAAATCAAAATATCCGCGATCCATAATCGCGGATATGAAACAAACGATATTACTAAGAATAGCTATTTATTTCATCATAATTTCTGTGATATCACTCATCCAAACATTTGACGTGGTAAACAGAAAACGTATATCATTATAGAAAAGAAAAGGAAAATTAATATTTTGTTTCTTCAACGTGTTTTCCCCCCGGGTCTAGTAGTATGGAGACCCTGGGGGCGAAAAAGGGCCCTGCTCTAGTCTTTGTTTCAACTAGATATAGTTGCCGTGGTAGGGGTTTCAACTTTAAACATCTTTGTCCACTGCCCCTAATATGGGTCGAACAAACTTTCCAACCTGCAAGGCTGCACTGTCATCTAATACTCAGTGGTGAACGCTGGTCTCAGATTTTAAGTATCATCGAAGAAAAGTCACTCCCCCGAAAAATTCGTAATTTTAAACGAAATTCGAAAGAGT